>SJYQ01004929.1:21922-33883 GCA_006410935.1 Redunca redunca
TTTTGGAGCCCAAAAAAATAAAGTCTGACACTGTTTCTACAGTTTCCCCATCTATTTCCCATGAAGTAATGGGACCAGATACCATGATCTTAGTTTTCTGAATGTTGAGCTTTGAGCCAACTTTTTCACTGTCCTCTTTCACTTTCATCAAGAGGGTTTTTAGCTCCTCTTCACTTTCTGCCATAAGGGTGGTGTCATCTGCATATCTGAGGTGACTGATATTTCTCCTGGCAATCTTGATTCCAGCTTGTGTTTCTTCCAGTCCAGCGTTTCTCATGATGTACTCTGCATAGAAGTTAAATAAGCAGGGTGACAATATACAGCCTTGACATACTCCTTTTCCTATTTGGAACCAGTCTGTTGTTCCATGTCCAGTTCTAACTGTTGCTTCCTGACCTGCATACAGATTTCTCAAGAGGCAGGTTAGGTGGTCTGGTATTTGGTTAACAGAAAATAATAGAATTCTCTACACTACAACTATCATTTAATAGAAAAATAAAATATGGAGTGTTTTGTGAGTGATATTTTTTCCCTTAGCATAATGTTTTCAGAGTTCATCAATTTTGTCATATGTATGTATCAGCACTTCATTCCTTTTTATAGTTGAATAATAGTCCATTGTTTTTTATTTATTCATCCATCGGTTGGTGGATATTTGATTTGTTTCTCCTTCTTGGCTCTTATTTTTAATGCTTCTTTGAACATTAATGTACAAGTTTCTGTGTGAACATGTTTTCATTTCTCTTGTGTATGTGTACCATACCTAGGAGTAGCATTGTTGGGTTGTATGGTAATTCTATGTTTAACCTGTTGAGAACTGCCAGACTACATTCCAAAGCGGCTGCACCAATTTACATTCCCACCAGCAGTGTACCAGGGTACCAGTTTCTCCATACCTTTGTCAGTACTTACTGTCTTTGTTATTTTAGCAATCCTAGTGTGGGTGAAATATCTCATGGTTCTGATTTGCATTTTCCTGATGGTTAATGAGGTTGAGTATCACTTCACTAATGGTAGTTATTGACCATTCATGTATCTTCTTTGGAGAAATGACTATTCAGATTCTTTACCCATTTTAAATTATTTGTCCTTTTATTATTGACTTGTAAGAGTCCTTTATTTCTACGATTCAAGTGTCTCATCAGAAATATGGGAGATATATTTTCTTCCATTCTGTCAGTTGTCCTTTTACTTTTGAAGCACAAAGTCATTTCTTCGTTTTGTAAAGATGTATTGGTTTATTTCATCTACAGCCGCTCTGGGTCTTGTTGCTACGCGAGGGCTTTCTCGAGCTGCAGGGCGCGGGAGCTGCTCCTCGCTGTAGCTCATGGGCTTCTCGCTGCAGCGGCTTCTCTTGCTGCAGAGCACTGGCTCTGGGCTCTCAGGCATCAGTAGCTGTGGCACACAGGCCAAGTGGTCCCGCACGCAGCGTTTGGGATCTTCCCAGATCAGGGATCGAACCCGTGTCCACTGCGCTGGCAGGCAGATTTTTAACCACTGCACACTAGGGAGGCCCAAGCACAAAGATTTTTCATTTTGATGAAGTCCAGTTCATTTGTTTTCCCTTTCTTGTGGTTGTATTGCTCATTCTGCTTTTAGTGTTATTCCTGAGATATCCTAAGACGGCCTAGAATAAATCATGAGGATTTATTCTTGTATTTTCTTCTAAGAGTTTTATAGTTCTAGCTATTAAATTTAGATGATTCAGTTTGAATTGGTTTCTATGTAGGTGTGGGAAAGATTTCTTGATGTCGACTGTTTTTAAAGTCTTTATTGAATTTGTTACAGTGCTGCTTGTTTTATGTTTTTGGTTTTTTGGCCCTGAGGCATGTGGGACCTCAGCTCCTCAACCAGCGATAGAACCCACACCCTGGGCATTGGAAGGCAAACTCTTAACCACTGGACCACCTGGGAAGTGCCCACGTTGATTTTTTTAGTTAATTAATTTATTTATTGGCTGGGTTGGGTCCCCATTGCGTTGCGCAGGCCTCTGGTTGCGGTGGCTTCTCATGCTGTAGGGTACAGGCTCTGGGTGCGGGCTCAGCAGTTGCAGCTGACAGGCTCCAGAGTGCAGGCTCAGAAGTTAGGAGCCGTGGGCTTAGTTGCCCTTCGTCATGTGGAATCCTCCCCAACCAGGGATCAAACCGTTGTCCCCTGAGTTGCAAGGTAGATTCTTTACCACTGGACCACCAGGGAAGTCCTCCCACATTGATTTTAAAATTGAGCCTCAATTAAATCCTTGTTAGTATTCTGTGTTAAGTTATCTATTCTACTGCTGTGTAGCTATTACTCCCTAACTCAGTGGCCTAAAGCAGCAGAATTTCTGTAGATCATGAATTCGAGAGGCTTGGCTATGTAGTTCTGGCACACAGTCTCTTGTGAAATCAGTCAAGATGTCATTTGGTACTACAGTCAAATCAAGGCTTGCCTGGGGATGACGGATCTTCTTCAGAGATGGCTCACTCTCAAGGCTGTTGGCAGAAAGCCTCGGTTCCTTACGGCAGGAACGTCTCCATAGGGCTCCTTGAAGTGTCCTTGTGCTGTTGCAGCTGGCTTTCCCCGGAGCCTCTGACCTAACAGAGAGAGAGCAGGGACGAAGCCGAAGTGCTTTTATGACCTAGTCTTGGCCATTACACATTGTCACTTCTGCCTTATTATTTTCATTAGAACTGAGTCCCAGAATCCAGCCCAAGGGACTGGAGAATTAGGCACTGATTTTTTAAAGTAATATCGAAGGATTTGTGGACATATTTTAAGCCACCACATGTACTTGTCAGTCTTATCAGAAGTTTCTGTTTGTTTGTTTGCTGGGTCCCCGCTGCTTTGCGGGCTTTTCTCTGGTTGCAGCGAGCAGGGCTAGCGCAGGCCTCTCGTGACGATGGCTGCTCTTGTTGTGGAGCCTGGGCTCTCGGACACATGGGCTTCAGTAGCTGGGGCACCATGGGCTCAGTAGTTGTGGTTCCCAGGCTCTAGAGCACAGTTTCAATAATTAAGGTGCACGGGCTTAATTGCTCTGAGGCATGTGGGATCTTCCAGGATAAGGAATCGAACCAGTGTCTCCTGCATTAGCAGGCAGATTCTTTACCACTGGGCCATCCGGGAAGCCCATCGGTTTTATCAGAAGTTTTATTAGTTCCAAAAAGTTAATGCTCTTTCATA
The DNA here is from genome assembly GCA_006410935.1 of Redunca redunca. Lineage (NCBI taxonomy): Eukaryota > Metazoa > Chordata > Mammalia > Artiodactyla > Bovidae > Redunca > Redunca redunca. The sequence continues at coordinate 25,082 of SJYQ01004929.1, forward strand.
CTATATGCCCATACTTTTATTGCTTAATAAAATAAGATGATCTCCAAGTCATTCTTTTTTTTTTTTTCTATTGTTGTTGTTTTTAAAGTCCCTGATGTTTCTAATCTAACCAGTCTTACAACATTTTAGGATCAAAACAAAGAAGAGGTGTATGTGTATCAAAAGTGTTATATTGGCAAATATGACAGAGAAATAACATGATGTCTAATTTGAACTAAGTGCAGGAATATTTCCTGCTTCTTCATAAGCCCTAAGTGCTCACAGCCATTTCTCCCTAGGAAGGAACACATGAGTAGTTAGTTATCTCTGAAGCTGTCTTTGAATACTTCCATGACCCTGAATGGTAGCTGCCTAGAGTGTTGATCACTTCTAACTCAAAACACATTTTAACGTTAGCCATTAGATCTGAACCCATTGTAATACTTTCCTTTGTAACTTTGGTTCCTTCTGCAAACTTTGTTTTTGTAGGTAATGATTTTACATGACTTTGGAATTGGTCTCTAGGAGGACGCTGTGGGAGGATGAACACAGAAGAGCTGGAGTTATTGAGTGACTCCAAATACAGGAACTATGTAGCCGCAGTTGACAAAGCCCTGAAGAATTTTGAATACTCCAGTGAGTGGGCGGATTTGATATCAGCACTTGGAAAACTTAATAAGGTATGTCTGTCTTGCTCATTTCATAAGAAAGGATAAAAATCAGAAATCTGCATCTGTATTTTCTGGATTTCTCTAAACCTTGAAGTAAAGAATTTAAAAACATAACCTCAGAATTAGTTTTTAAAAATTCTCCAATCTAGAACATTTTCCTCTCTATTACTTTTTAATTGGAGGATAATTGCTTTACAATGTTGTGTTGCTTCCTGCCATACAACAATGAGAATCAGTTATAATTATATATGACTCCACCTTCCTGAGCCCTCCTCCCCACTCCCTAGCCCACCCCTCTAGGTCATCACAGAGTGCCAGGCTGAATTACTTTTGATTCTGCTATTTTACTTCATTAATTGCATGCCTTTGTAGTTAGACTTTTTTTTTTTTTTTGAGGCCAAAACCACAACAGTACTTGAAAAATATAGTTAATCTACTATTATGTATAAATGCAAGATTAGTAAACAAATATGCTAACCATGAAGGTTAACAAGTTTTTATAATTGAGTATCAAATATGGTTCTGGAGTTCCTGGCAGCAAAATGAAGAGCTGCACATGGAAAGCAGTAACTGCTGTGTCCTTTCCAAATGGAATATAGCATTAAAGAAATATTTTATATCCAGGCAGTTCTTAGTTATAGTCAGTGCTTTTTACAAAAGTGACAGGCAATTGCTTAGGCCTTGGAGCTAGGCCTTGAATGATCCTTTTTAACATGTCTGGTATTTATCCACTGTTAATATGGTGGCATCACTGTTCAACTCGTAGCTTTGGATTTTGACCCCCCTTTTTTTTTTTAAAACTTACATCAAAATTTTCTCACTTCATACCCATAGTTTTGATATTGGGGGCTTCTTTAGGTTTATTTTTAATAGCGTGTATTGAATACGAACGCTTCTAAATATTAAGTGGACCAGGGGAACAGATAGGAAAAGTGAGCTCTTCTCATAACTATTTTAACATCATCAGTTTATCATACAATTTGTCCTGAAATACATATCAAGGAAAAGTAGTTTTCAACTTTTACTATAGATAATTACCCTGATAATTTAAAAAGAAAAAACTTCCATTTTTAATGTGCCATGGACTTATCTTAAAGTGAGATGTACAAACTTCTTTTTGATATATTGACTTCTAACATTTATCATTTGAGGTTTGATAAATTCTCAAAATTTTTATAATATCCCCAAGAAATTGCATCTAAAAGTATGAGTTTGTTTAAAGGTAGTTAGGATTTTACTTATCTTGAAGGGTCTCTTTTCTGAAGACTTAATAGGAACTCAGGCTTGTAAAAAGCTTTTTACACTTTTGTAAAAGGCACTGACTATAACTCAGAACTGCCTGGATATAGAATGTGTGTTTGGGGCTTCCTAGGTGGCCCCAGTGGTAAAGAACCCACCTGCCAGTGCAGGAGATGTAAGAGATGTGGGTTCCATCTCTGGGTTGGAAGATGCCCTGGAGGAGAAAGTGGCAACCCACTCCAGTATTCTTGCCTGGAGAATCCCATGGACGGAGAAACTTGGCAGGCTCCAGTCCATGGGGTCGAAAAGAGCCGGACACGACGCAGCGACTGACACTGCTACTAGTAGGAACTGTGTGTAAAAGCAGTTCATTAAGCTTTGGAAATTAATTTGCCTAACTAAGTACATAATTATTTTTTTATAGTTATCAATATCATGAAAACAGATTTCACTGTATCCAGATACTGCACCATAGGATATGCAATGCATCAGTGAAACTTAACTAAAGTCGTGGTGATACAAGGCAAGGGTTATATATGTACGAATCTGTTGCAGATAGTCTAAATATGTTTTAGTTTAAAATTTTATCATTTATTAATATACTAAATTTTCACCTTATTTATACAAAAGTTTTCAAACTCAAATGATTTTAGAAAATAGTGCCGTATTTTGCTTTATTAAAAATTTTTACTTGGTATTAGTAGAATTTCTTTATTGAAGCATTTTGTGTTATAGATCATTAACTTTCCTTCTACAGAGGAACTTCTGGTAATAATTATTTATACTTTTCTTTCAAATATGTGTAAATATTGATTCTTTGCTCCTACATCTAAAATTCAAATTAATGTTTTAGAAATAGAAGGCAGCTAGTTTAAAAGATATTTTTTTGTAGTTAAATTCCTATTGATGTTGTGGCCTTGATTTGCCTTGCATTTGTAAGTCTAGTTTTATTTATATTGGTTACATCCAATTTAAGACTGGATTGAACACCATTGAAGATGTTATATCTAAGCAGACCTCAGACCCTTCAATTTTTTACTTTGCTTTTTTATGAACTGGAAGGATCTAGTGCTTTGCTTTTGTACTGCCTTTGGCAGAACAATCATTTTATATGTTTTAACCTCAGTTCTTTATTTTCTAAAATAAAGGACTTCTTTTGTGTTTCATCTCAACTCCAGTTCTCATCTATTGTACCATATTCATTCTGAATGTTTATTTTCTACTACTAGCATTTTGCCATAATACTCTGAAGAACTTCATTTATAAGTCTTCTATTATTTAAATAAATTAATCTCCTTTGGGTGGTATTTATGAGTTTGCATCTTGTATAAATTCTGCCTTGACCATCTTTTCTAAAGAAATGTTGTGTTTGAATAAATACAGCAATATATATTTGGTCCAGTTGGGAAATTAGTAAAAGCGAATGGACAAGTATAATCTCATGTGTGTCCTTGCTGTAATATGATATACTACAGCAATGGTTGTTCCTCTTCCAACTACATGTTTTTGTTGAGGTTCAGTTTTCTAAATATATTTCAAACAGTGTATCAAAAAAAAAGGTTGAAGGCTGTTAAAAGATTTTCAAAAATCTAAAATAGTACCTTTCTTCTGAGCAAATTTATTTTGGAAAATACTATTATTTTTCATAAAAATGTTATTTCTGTTTACATGTAACAAGTTGATTTTTTTAACAAATTAGTAAATATTTTTAAATCCTTAGTTTTAATTTTCAAGCTAGTTTTACTGATGTAACTGACAAAAACAAAAGTTTTTTTTACATCCTCCATAATTTTTTCTCCTTTGAAGTCCTGTATCAAGGATTTTTGATAATACTATGCCAGAAAATGGAAGTAAAATGAAATGCAATATTCCTTCTCAACTGAATTAAGATGTTTTCTTCAAGGTTTTACAAAATAATGCAAAATACCAAGTAGTGCCCAAAAAGTTGACCATAGGCAAGCGCCTGGCTCAATGTCTACATCCAGCATTACCGGGTGGAGTTCATCGGAAGGCACTTGAAACGTATGAAATTATCTTCAAAATCATTGGACCTAAGCGACTTGCCAAAGATCTGTTTTTATATAGGTGAGATAATTTTACTGTGTATTTGCATGTAAATAAAGTATTTTTAAACTTTTTTAATGTTTTTTGCAGTAAAAGCTAAACAATTGAAAACTCCTTAATGATGAAAGCTTTCAGTATCAGTTGTAATTGTTTTGATTAAAAAGTACATTAGAAAAATTTACTTAAATTTATTTTTTTTAAGAAGAATTTACTTCTTAAATTTAAAATTTACTTTTTAAATTTAAAAGCATTGTGTTTTATATATTTATTTATGGCTCACTGTGCAGCTTGTGAGATCTTAGTTCCCTGACAGGGTCAAACCTGGATCCCCTGGAATGGAAGCACAGAGTCTTAACCACTGGAACATCAGGGAATTCCCAGTACTCTGTAGTTTTACTGTGATGTATTCCTGCCTGGAGAATCTCATGGACAGAGGAGCCTGGCAGGCTACAGTCCATGGGGTTGCAAAGAGTCAGACATGACTGAGTGACTAACAACATTTAGAGATAAATGGGCTTCCCTGGTGACTCAGGTGGTAAAGAATCTGCCAACAATGCAGGAGACCCAGGTTAGATCCCTGGGTTGGGAACTCCCTCCAGTATTCTTGCCTGGAGAACCCTATGGATTGAGGAGCCTGGTGGTCTACAGCCCATAGGGTCACAAAGAGTCGGAAACAAGTGAGCAACTATCACTTTCACTTTCATCTTTTTATTTATCCTGGTTGGGATTCATTGGAATTTTAAAATATGTGAATCAGTGTTATGTATGTTCAGTTCCTAAGTTGTATTCAGCAACCCCATGGACTGTAACATGCCAGGCTCCTCTATTCTCTATCTCCTGGAGTTTGCTCAGATTCATGTACATTGAGTCAGTGATGCTATCTAACTATCTCATCCTGTGCCAACCCCTTCTTCTTTGCCTTCGATCTTTCCCAGCCAGCATCAGGGTCTTTTCCAGTGAGTCTACTCTTCCCATCAGATGGCCAAAGTATTGGAGCTTTAGCTTCAACATCAGTCCTTCCAATGAATTAAATTATTCATTTAAACCTGAAGGTTGAATTGACGGGTTTGAACTCCTTGAAGTCCAAGGGACTCTCAAGAGTCTTCTTCAGTACCACAATTCAAAAGCATCAATTCTTTAGCGCTCAGCCTTCTTTATGTTTCAGCTCTCAAATATCCATACATGACTACTGGAAAAACCATGGCTTTGACTATACAGAACTTTGTCAGCAAAGTGATGTCTCTGCTTTTTAATATGATGTGGTGGTTTGTCATAGCTTTCATTTCAAGGAGTGTGTGCTGTGCTTAGTTGCTCAGTCATGTCCGACTCTTTGTGACCCCATGGACTGTAGCCCATCAGGTTCAAGCTTTGTCCATGGGGATTCTCCAGGCAAGAAGTCTGGAGTGGGTTGCCATGCCCTCCTCCAGAGGATCTTCCCAACCTAGGGATCGAACCCATGTCTCCCACATTGCAGGTGGATTCTTTATTGTCTGAGCCAGCAGGGAACAAGTGTCTGTTAATTTCATGGTTGCAATCACTGCACACAGTGCTTCTGGAACCCAGGAAAATAACTGTCACTGCTTCCACATTTTCTCCTTCTATTTCCCATGAAGTGATGGGACTGGTTGCCATGATCTTAGTTTCGTTAATGTTGTTTCAAGCCAGTATTTGTATTCTCCTCTTTCATTCTCACCAAGAGGCTCTTTAGTTACTCTTCACTTTCTGCCATTAGAATGATATCATCTGCATTGTCTGAAGTTGTTGATTTCCCCCAGCAATCTTGAGTTTAGCTTGTGATTCATTGAGCCTGGAATTTCGCATGATGTACTGTGCATATAAGTTAAATAAGCAGGGTGACATAAACAGCCTTGTTGTACCCCTTTCCCAATTTGAAACCATTCAGCTATTCCATGTCTGGTTCTAACTGTTGCTTCTTGACCTACAGGTTTCTTAGGAGACAGGTAAGGTGGTCTGGTATTCCCACCTCTAAGAATTTTCCACAGTTTGTTGTGATATAGTCAAAGGCTTTAGTGTAGTCAGTGAAGCAGAAGTAGATGTTTTTCTAGAATTCCCTTGCTTTCTCTGTGATCCAGCAAATGTTGGCAATTTGATCTCTGGTTCCTCTGCCTTTTCCAAACCTAGCTTGTACATCTGGAAGTTCTCAGGTTATGTACTCCTGAGGCTGAGCTTGAAGGATTTTGAGCTTTACCTAGCTAGCGTGTGAAATGAGTACAGTTGTCTGGTAGTTTGATCTTTCTTTGGCATTTCCCTTTGAAATTGGTATGAAAACTGACTGTTTCCAGTCCTAAGGCCACTGCTGAATTTTCCAAATTTACTAACATATTGAGTGCAGCACTTTAACAACAACATCATCTTTTAGGATTTTAAATAGCTCATCTGGAATTATGTCACCTCCACTAGTTCTGTTTGTAGTGATGCTTCCTAAGGCCTATTTGACTTTACACTCCAGGATATCCAGCTGTAGGTGATGGACCACACCATTGTGGTCATTCATGTCATTAAGACTTTTTTTGTATAATTGTTCTATGTATTCTTGCCACCTCTTCTTAATCTCTTCTACTTCTGTTAGGTTCTTACCGTTTCTGTCCTTTATCATGTCCATCATTGCATGAAAAATTATCTTGGTATCTCTAATTTTCTTGAAGAGATCTCTAGTCTTTCCCATTCTGTTTAATAGTTTTCTTGTATTTCTTTGCATTGTTTACTTAAGAAGGCTTTCTTATCTCTCCTTGCTATTCTCTGAAACTCTGCCTTCAGTTTATCTGTCCCTTTGTCCCTTGGCTTTCACTTCTCTTCTCAGTTATTTATAAAGCCTCCTCAGACAACCACTTTGCCTTCTTGCCTTTCTTTTTCTCGGTCATGGTTTTGGTCAGTGCCTCCTGTATGATGTTATGAACCTCTGTTGATCATTCTTCAGGCTCTCTGTCTACCAGATCTGATTCCTTGCATCTGTTTGTCACCTCCACTGTATAATCATAAGGGATTTGATTTAGATCATACCTGAATAGCCTAGTGGTTTTCCTTACTTCCTTCCATTTAAGCCTGAATTTTCCAAAAAGGAGCTCATGATATGAGCCATAGTCAGCTCCAGGTCTTCTTTTGCTGACTGTAGAGAGCTTCTCCATCTTCAGCTGCAAAGAACATAATCAGTCTGATTTTGATACTGACCATCTGGTGGTATCCATGTATAAAGTTGTCTCTTGGATTGTTGGGAAAGGGTGTTTGGTATGACCGGCATGCTTTCTTGACAAAACTCTTGTTAGCCTTTGCCCTGCTTCATTTTGTACTCTCAGGCCAAACTGGCCTGTTATTATGGATTTCTCTTCCTACTTTTGCATTCCAATCCCCTGTGATGAAAAGGACATCTTTTTTTGTTGTTAGTTCTAGAAGGTCTTGTAGGTTTTCATGGAATCTGTCAACTTCAGCTTCTTCGGTATCAGTGGTTGGGATGTAGACTTGAATTGCTGTGATATAGAATGGTTTGCCTTGGAAACAAACCAAGATCCTCCTTTTGTTTTTGAGATTGCACCCATGTACTGCATTTCAGACTTTTTTGTTGATTATGAGTGCTAATCCATTTTTCTAAGGGGTTCTTGCCCACAGTGGAAGATGCAATGGTCATCTGAATTAAATCCACCCATTCCAGACCATGTTATTTCACTGATTCCTGATGTCTGTGTTCATTCTTGCCATCTCCTGCCTGACCTTGTCCAGTTTACCTTGATTTGTGAACCTAACATTCCAGTTTCCTATGCACCATTTTTCATTACAATGTCAGACTTTACTTTCACTACCAGACACATCCACAACTGAGCGTCATTTCTGCTTTAGCCCAGTCGCTTTATTCTTTCTGGAGCTATCGGTTATTACCTTCCACTCTTCCCCAGTAGCATGTTGGACAGTTTCCAGCCTGAAGGGGGCTCATCTTCCGGTGTCATATGTTTTTGCCTTTTTATATGATTCATTGGGTTCTCATGACAAGAATACTGGAATGGGTTGCCATTCCCTCCCCCTGTGGACCACGTTTTGTCAGAACTCTTCATTGTGATCCATCTGTCTCTGGGGGCCCTGCACAGCATGGCTCATAGCTTCTTTGAGTTGCACAAGCGTCTTCACCACAACAAGACTGTGATCCGTGAATGGGTTTGAATCAATACCTTTCATCAATTCTAGAGTCTTTTTAAATTGCCTTTATTCCATATATTCTCTCTTCCTTTTCTTGGAGCTATGACTTAAAATATGCTAGAAGTTTTCATTCCGGCTTCCCTGTAGCTTATCCTCTCTTTCCTTTTAGTTTGATGCGGTCCCACTTGTTTATTTTCGCTTTTGCTGCCTTTGCTTTGGGTTTCCTGTCCCAGAATATCATTGCCGAGACCAATGTCAAGGAACTTTTATGTATATGTTCTCCTCTGTTTTATAATTTCAGGCCTTATATTTAAGGATTTAATCCATTTTGAGTTGACTTTTGTGAATGGTATGAGGTAGGGCTCTTATTTCATTCTTTTACATGTGCATATTTAGTTTTCCTGTCTCATTCTTGACACCAGCAATGCAGATAGCCTTTTGTACATTTTGGTCAGCCTTGTCATAAGTTTATATTTTTTAGACTTTTTACACTAAAATATTTTTTAGACTTTTTAAAAACAAACCTTTGATTTCATTGATCTGTTTTACTGTGTATGTTTCTTTTCTTTAAATTCCTCATGGATGTTTTGAAAGTCAGTAATAGGTATATCTTAATACTGATAATTACTACTCTATTGAAGAGCACTTAAAAAAAAAACTGAGAATTGTTCAATCAGTGTTACATGTAATAACTGACAGATTC
>SJYQ01004929.1:34156-51014 GCA_006410935.1 Redunca redunca
GTTTAATTTTTAATTTTTTAGTAGTTTAATTTTTAATTTTTTACTAGTTTAATCTCAAGGTTTATGCTTTAGCATAATTAAATACAAATACTTTTAAAGTTCTGTAACCTATTACATGATAAAACATATTGTGTCTTCAAGTTTATTTTTTTAATGTGACACAGTACACTAAGCTGTCACTAAGAACACTAGATGTGCAATTTGAGCCCCATAAAATATTAAGTGGATATGTAAAGTAAACTTTTGCAAATATAAATCCTAGAGAGGGATTTCAGAGCTGATAGCATTCAAGTGGCAGAGAATGACTGAGATCAACCAGTACCTTGTGAATAATAAATAGGGAAAAGGAACAAGACCATTCTGTGAATATTTGCTCTGTCCTATCCAACTCTTTGTTACTGATGGACTGTAGTCTGCCAGGCTTCTCTCTGTCCAAGCAAGAATACTGGAATGGGTTGCCATTTACTTCTCCAGGGGATCTTCCCAACCCAGGATCGAACCTTCATCGCCTGTATTTCCTGCGTCGGCAGGCAATACTTTACCACTGAACCACCTGGAAATATTCATGGGAAGCCTCATGAATATTTAGGAATTACATTATTTAAAGGGCAGGTGGACGAAAGTAGTCAGTGGAAAGGAACAAGAGTCAGAGATAGAAAATACACCAGAAGACAGAGCTTACCTGGAAACCAAAAGGGGAATGAGTTTCAAGAGAAAGTTGTGGTGAATAGTGTCAATTACTACAGACAAATGAAACAGTCAGGACTGAAAGCAGACCAACAGATCTGGCCTTTAGTAGAGAATGCTGATGATATTGAGAACAGTTTTAATAGAGCGGGTAGACGTATCAGTAGGTGATAGATGAAAGTGGTTTCTTGCCAGGGTCCAGCCTCAGCAGAGTCCAAGGATATCCTCAGGATGGACAACGTCAGCGAATGAAGACAGAGATAGAGATAAGGAAAGAATGACACGGGGTGACCAAGCTTCAGTGAGCAAGGCCCATTTACTTTATTCTTCTCGGGGCTTTTATACCCTGAGTTATACATACAGCAAGGTGAAAAATGCAGAGTCAACTCAACATTCCATCAGTAGTAACTTTCATCAATATCAGGTTCCTTCTTGTAAGAGTCTTATTCTCTGTACATCATCTTCTGTTCCGGAGGCCTGTTGATATTCCATGACCTCTTTTTGATAAAGGTTGGTCAGCCAGAACAATAATTTTCCCTTAAAGTGTTTCTTCTTAAATTCCTAGCCTGCGTCACCCTTGAAGTACAGAGTTACATTCTTATGGAGCAAAGATTCAGTGGGTTACAGCAAAGAAAGAACTTATTAACTCAAAGTCTAATGTTGCTAATGCTAAGGCTGCTGCTTGTTATTTCTCTATCTTAACTATATGCACTCCCAGGAACACAGTGGATAAGGGATGTGAGAACTTGGCAGCAAGTATAGGCTCAACAATGTTGCAAGAGTCTGGAAAAACCTGCCAAGTAAGCTAGAATGCTAACAGAGGGTTTGAAACACTCCTTTCATGCCCAGGAGATTTATCAACTAGAGCCCTAAGTTAACTCTTTGGTCAGGGACAGCCCCCTGCTAATGTCAGAAGAGCTGGTGAAAGACATAATAAGACAGACAGATTCTGGTTTGGGGGTAGATGCTCGAGCAGATCCAGGGGGTCCATCGAGTCCTGAGGCCTTGCTTATCAGGACTCTTCCGCATGACCTTGTCATGGGTCGGATGGCCCAGGGAGTCCCTCGAGTCCTGCGTGACATTGTCATGGGTGGGCTCTCCCGTGCTGGCTCCCGGCAGTTTTTTGTTTGTTTTTTCTCCAAAAATTGAAGTAGGAAGGCAGCTTCAAGCCAGGAAGTAATTAAGATAAAGGTTTTAGAATTTTGCTGTCATTTGTTCTCTTTTTAGAATCATTGGGAAAGATTTAAGCACAGTTGTCAGTAGAGGAAGAAAGAAATTATATGCAATGAAAAAGTATAGTGGATAAAGCAGGGCCCTGAGAAAGGTAGACATTGGACCCTGAGGCAAGGCTACTATTGTAGTTTTAAGTCACACTGTACCTAAAGTTGAAGGCAGAAATGTGGGAAGTTGAGGAGTTCCCACTAGATGACCTCTCTTTTCAGTATAAAGTAGGAGAGCAAGACAGATTCTTAATTCATTTATTAAGCACTTTGTAAAGGCAGGACTTGGTTTTAAGGTCTTAGGATACAGAAATAAAGAGAGTCATGGTCTCTTGCCTTTTGTTTTTAAGTCAGAATTCAATTTTATTTCACATTCATAGAAACCACGCCAAAGATTTACATTTTCTCACGTTACAGTGCAATGTTTCAATGGAATATTTCTTGCTGTAAGTTAGATTTCGCTGATTTGTGTCAGTGAAGCAACAGTTTATATTCTTGTAGGTAAAGTAAAATGATTTAGTGATTGTTTAAAAATTGTAAATCCAGGTATAAATATATGGCTTAATTATTAACATCCTCTATAGTCCATACCAGATCATTTCTATCATCAAGTAGCACCCATTTGTGAAGATGCAGTCCTAACATTGTTCTAATCAGTTGGAATTCAGCAGAAAAATTAACAACAGTTCAGAAATATCAAGTATACATTTTTGCTGTATATTAAACTGTGTGGGAACTACACTATTTGTATTGAGTTCTGACTATATAGATTTACCCAGAAATTTGTTTTCAAGTAATTTTAACCAATAATATGAAAAATCTATTTAAAATCAAATAATTGCTACTTTTATGTTTGCACAAAAGCTAACTTTAAAAAATCATCTGACTACGTGAAAATTTCAAATTAGTCCATTGGCAAACAAGAGTAAAGCAAAATTTTTGAATTGTTCATTTCCTGCTGTAGTTGGTTTCAAACCTATGTGCAAAATAAGTAAATTCTATGCTATGAGGAGAATCACCTTGGAGCAAATCATCTTAGAAATTACAGTTTTTAAGATGAGCCTTAAATATCCCAGAACATACTAGAATACGACCTAACTATTCTTTCAGTTAATTACAAGAAAATACAGAATTATTCTCGTTACCTGGACTGAAGATTCTAGTAACTCTGCAGGTCTAAACTGTGGCTAAAGGTCCACTGTAAGAAGTAGTGTAGAAACTCTGAAAGGATGTCCAGTTTCTTTCTGTCAATAGAAATATATTTTCAGTGCCATCATGCGTGTGATCCAGAATATTAAATTACAGCACGTATTGACAGCAGGTGTCTGTGTCAAAGAGGAAATATTTGGTCTGTTGTGAAGGATAAAAAAGAAGGAACACATTTCTTTTCTACAGAGAAAAGAGTATTAAACAAAGTATATTCAGCAAAAAAAAAAGCTGTTCCCCAAAATAAAAGGGCCATTACTTGAAGAGAGCAATATTGCTCTTTATTGGCACTTAGAAGCATTATCCCTTTTATTAGGAATAATGTAATAACACCTCATTCTTATTATGCATTATAATCATTAGGTATATATGAACACATAAATAAAAATACAGATACTATATGGTGACTTGTTAGTTTGGGGTGTAAGCCCATAGTCTTAAGTCACCACACACATAAACTATTTATGTTTTAACTGCTCATTTATATCTGAACAAGTTTTCGTTAAACATGCTAATAATTTTCAAGTGATGTAATAAAAAATCTGGTTGCAGTATTTTATTATTTTGCTGAATTACATTTGGGAGAAGGAGGCTGGATGCTTCTCTCTCTCTTTTAATACTAGTGTATTCAATACTAGTGTATACTGCTAGTTTAATATTAATGTATCCTGGATTATATCATATACAAATACATATATAGAAACTTCAAAGATCATGCATTTCCCATGAGAAGACTTTATTTAACCTGTGTCATTGGTGTCATTGGTGTGTATTTGCAAAACATTTTAACACTGCAGACATTAGAGGTTTCAAGGTTGGGCACAGGCAGGAGTGCGTATTCTAAGAGACGATACTGGTATGCACTTCTACACAAAGCCTCTCAGTGGCATCAGTCAACGGGAGGTAGGCGTTGACTGACGAACTTCATGATGTCCATCATCTCCTGTTGACATGAACTCTGCCTCATGCCTCCATAGGTTTTGAAGGTTACATTGGCTGGATTTGCCAATGGTTTTAGCTTTTCCACAGTAAGAGCACCAGACATTAGGGGTACTAAAAGGTACAGATTCCCATGGCACTGAAGAATAGAAATGTCTCTCCTCAAACCACTGATCGGGCCCTGTGGAGAGGAAGCCCAGAGCAGTGACACCAGCCAGCTTCTGCTGTGTGGTCAGAGCCATGTACCACGGGAAAGCACCTCCCTGAGAAAATCCTCCCCAGATAACTCTGTTGGAAGGATTGCTGTTCTTCATCTCTTGCTCTGTCAAAGGTTTTACGTTTTCTGCTGCTGCTTAGTTCCAGTTTCACCCTCCAGTGAATCCAGTGAAAGCTCAGTAACGTCAAACCAAGAAGGCGTGACCGTGTTCACATGTAACGTTACAGGCATAACTAGCACGTGCGGGCAGATGTATTTGATGTGGACACTTCTGATCCTGGCGAAGGCTTCTGCCCATCCATGCCCTGTGTCTCCCAGGCTACAAGGAAGATCCCCGCAGCAGTGGTCCTCTGGGCAGTGGACATAATGGCAGGCAGCAGGGCCGGTTTATTATTGCCCTATATACACCAGTTCCACCGATCACACATCTGAAGCGAAAGGCAGAGCGGGCATCCAGCCAGGCCAAAAGCCCTCTTGCTTTCTGATATTACAGAGTCACCTTTCAGAATTAGTCTTTCTCCCCCAGTTTTACTGATAAACAATTGACATCACTGTATAAGGTATACAGCAAGTTGGCTTGATTTACATATATTGTGAAATGATTACAATAGGTTCAGCGAACATCATCTCATTTAGATACAACAGAAAGAAGGAAGGAAAGAATAATGAGGAAAATTGTTCTCCTTAGAGTACTCTTAGGGTTTACTCTTAGAACTTTGCTGTGTGTCATGCAGCAATGTTAACTATAGTCATGTTTTACGTTACATCCATAGTACTCAATTATCTTATAACTGGAAGCTGGTACTTTTTAACCACCTTCCTCTAACACACCCCCCGTCCCTAACCATTACCTCTCATAACCACAAATTTGAGGTCTCTTTTTCTATGAGTGTGGGTTTTATATTTGTCTTTTTTTGTTGTTGTTGTTGTTAGTTAAGATTCTACCTGTAAGTGAGATCATACAGTATTAGTCTTTTTCTATCTGACTTATCTCAGTATAATACCTTAACGGTCCATCCCTGAGGTTTTAAATGGTAGGAGTTCCTCATTTTATGACTGAATAATATCCCATTGAATGTGAATGTGAAGTCGCTCAGTCGTGTCTGACTCTTTGCGACCCCATGGACTGTAGCCTACCAGGCTCCTCTGTCCATGGGATTTTTCCAGGTAATAGTACTGGAGTGGATTGCCATTTCCTTCTCCAAAGGATCTTCCCAACCCCAGGGATCGAACCCGGGTTTCCTGTATTGTAGACAGATGCTTTACCATCTGAGCCACCAGGGAATATATATATATATATATTCCATTATATATATATATGTGTGTGTGTGTATATATCTCACAGCTTCTTATCTGTTCATCCTTTAGTGGACACTTAAGTTTCCATGTCTTGGCTGTTATCAATAATGCTGCTGTGAAAATGGGGTTTCAGATAACTTTTTGAGTTAGTGTTTTTGTTTCCTTTGAATGTAGTCCCGGAAGTGGGATTTTTACTTTTTTGAGGAACTGCCATACTGTTTTCCATAGTGGCTGTAGCAGTTTGGAATCCCTCCAGCAGTGCACAAGGGTTCCCTTGTCTCTGCATCCTCACCAGCCTTTGTTACCTCTTGTCTTTTTGATGATGGTCCTTCTAACAGGCATGAGATGCGATCTCATGGTGTTTTAATTTGCATTTCCCTGATGACTGGTGATGTTAAGTATCCTTTCATGTACTTGTTGACCACATGTCTTCTTTGGAGAAATGTCTATTCAGGTCCTTTGCCCATTTTGTACTTAGGTTATTATTATTATTTGCTATTGAGTTGTACAAGTTCTTTACATGTTTTGGATATTAACCCCTTATCAGATATATGGTTTGCAAATATTTTTTCCCATTCTATACGTTGTCTTTTCACTTCGTTGATGGTTCCTTTTGCTTCAAGGAGTAGCATTACTTATTATTAGCACAGCAATAGATTTGCTTATTGTTAGTAAAACAAAGTTACTTATTAGAAATAAGTAAGTATTGAGTACTATGTGAACATTTAATAAGGAGCATAACCTAGTCTAATTAGGAGATAGCCTTCTCAGGGAAACAGCTTAGGCCGATTCCTAAAAGTCTAGGAGTCATGCAGA
Organism: Redunca redunca; assembly: GCA_006410935.1. Taxonomy (NCBI): domain Eukaryota; kingdom Metazoa; phylum Chordata; class Mammalia; order Artiodactyla; family Bovidae; genus Redunca; species Redunca redunca. The sequence goes on from SJYQ01004929.1 coordinate 40,541, forward strand.
CAAGGAGGAGAAAGTGAGGGAGCAGGGATTGTACCTTTCAGCATAGCACGTGTGAAGGCCTAGGTGCTGAAGAGAGTGGAAAGTTCCGAAGTGAACTTGAGAGGAATTTTTCAATGTAGCTGGAGCAGAGGGTGCAGGAGTGATATTGGTGAGCATGCATGGGCTGTACAGAGGTATATAGTAGCAAGATGTTAAAGCCACAGTAAGCAGTTAGACAATAACCAGCAGGAAACCAGTGAAGGGTTTTATTGAGAACAGCTGCTTCAGAGCAATACTGAAGCAGTACTGGATAATTCAGTGATTAAAATATGATGTTTGGTAAGATATGATTGAGATATCTTGGTGGTCTTTTCTAAGGAACTATCTGGTGTAAGTGGAGAGAATTTATTATATTTACAACAGATATCTAGGAGAATGGCTTATAGAGAAAACTTGATGACTGATTCCAGTTTAAAGTTTTTTATTTTTTTAAGGATTAAGGATCACTCTGAGATGTACAGTATTTGGTCAAACAGATGGGTTCTGTTGCCATATTTTGAAATGGAAATTACAGGGGAAGGATCAGGTTTGGGGGAAGGGAAAGAGAGGGAATTCTGTTTACGAATTGTGGAATTTGAAGCCCTTATGAAACAGCTAGGTGACCTTTCGCTTTATGAGTATGAAGCTCAGATGAGAGACCTAGGTTTGTTTAATGGATATAGAAGTCATCACTATACAGGATAGATATGATTTTAAGCTAAGCAGTATAACTTACTATTTCATTTTTAAAAGATTTATACACACATGTTGGTATATGTGAATTAATATTTTGTAGTTATTTTGTCTCTCACTTTTGCTTTTATTTTTTAAAACAGTTCTGGACTCTTTCCTCTCCTTGCAAATGCTGCCATGTCAGTGAAACCAACATTGTTGAGTTTGTATGAGATATATTATCTGCCTTTGGGTAAAACACTGAAGCCTGGTCTACAAGGATTGCTAACTGGTATTCTTCCTGGCTTAGAAGAAGGATCAGAGTACTATGAGAGGTAAGATACTACTGTTATTGCTGCAGTTAAGTAATCAAAGTCATGAATTTGTCAGCAAACATCCTTAAATCATTAATATTAACATCACAAAAACTGATTATTCTAAACACTTTAGTACCTGACCTGAAGATTTTTATAGCAAAAAAAAATTTTATAGTGTATCTAATCTGCGTTTCACACTGAAAATATAGCTGTATAATAAGAATATAGACTTGGATAGCTGGACTGGGTTCAAATCCTAGTTTGGCACACGCTATGTGAGCTTTAGGAAAACTTTTTCAACATTTCTGAACTTTTTTCAGTTTCCTCATCTATTAAAAAAACATACCATTCGTTGTGTTACTATAATATTGAAATTCTTAGTCCAGTGCCTCAGCACTTGTAAGTCACTTAAAAAATTGTGACTCATAATTTAAAATAATAATACAGTAGATAGGACATTTAGATTAATAAAAAGAATGGACCATTGGGCAGTGTGCCATCCAGTTTTAAATTGTTAAAAATAGCCTATCACCAGGTACAGTACTCTTTCAGTAGCTATTGACACGGTACTCTTGCTATTTTAACTCTTCAAAGAAAATGAGTTGGTCTGTTTGGAGTTTATTATTATTTCTTTAGAAGTTAATAGTGGTATACAATGCTTGATAGTATTAAGTATCTTTAATAACTCTGTTACTGATATTCTTAACAAAAAGGAAATTATGAACTAAGATGTCAGAAATAGAAAATGCCAAACTTTCATCTGCTGCCATAACGATGTAGGAATCTAACCCTGAAAATATTGGATCACTCTTATAAAGTTACTTTGAGAAAAAATTAATTTCTGTTTCAGGACAATTTTAGAAACATGATGTGAGCTTATTTTACTTAGTTTATGAATCAGTTTTGTTTTAAATTGTCCTATTCTCTTAAGGGAAACATAGAATTAATATGATTTTGTAACTCTGCTAGTTACAATTAAAAATTTAACGTGGGGACTTTCCTGTGTTCCAGTGGCTAAGATGCTATGCTCCCAATGCAGGAAGCCTGGGTTCGATCCCTGGTCCAGGAACTAGATCCCACATACTGCAATTAAAACATCCCTCATGCAATCAAATAAATAATAATAAATTTTTTTTTAAATGTAACATGGAAATTGAATAATGATCTTTATGACTCTGATATCTGTATGATTTATCTTGTTATGTGTCTTAGTCCTTTTAGCTTGAAAGCCCTTTGGCTTTTGTAAAAAAAAAAAAAATACCACAGACTGAGTGGAAATTTATTTTCAGAAATTCAAAAATATTCATAAATGCAAGAATTCAGGAATAAATTGAGAAATTTATTTCTCACTGTTCTTTATTCTGGCCGTCAGAATCAAAGTGGTAGCATGATCATGTTCTGGTGAGTGCCTTCTGCCTGATTCACAGCGAGTGCCTTTTACCTGTATCCTGACCTTCTGGAAGGGGCTATGGAGCTCTATTGGAATTTCTTGCATGAGAACGCTAATCTCATTCATGAGGGTGCCCAAAGCCTCCATCTTCTAATACAGTCACTTTGGGGCATCAAGGTTTTAACATATAAATATTGAAGGGACGAAAACATTCAGATCATAGCATTATGTTTTGCCAGTTATTCAACACAAAAAGATGTGAAAACATGTTCTTTTAATGCATAAGTACATTGAGACCAGAAGAGATTACAGTGTTAGTATTAAATCACATAGCAAGTAAACATTAGAACTTCATCACATTCTCTTGATTCTGAATCTGTTACACAACAGTGTATTAAATTTTTGTGTATTACTTTATCTTGAATAGTGCATCTTATATTTTGTCATAGCATAATTCATTCAAGTTGTTTTAAATTCAGTCAGTTCAGTTCAATTGCTCAGTCATGTCTGACTCTGCAACCCTATGGACTGTAGCATGCCAGGCTTCCCTGTCCATCACCAACTCCCAGAGCTTATTCAAAGTCATGTCTATCGAGTCAATGATACCATCCAACCATCTCATCCTCTGTCATCCCCTTCTCCTCCTGCCTTTCCCAGCATCAGAGTCTTTTCAAAAGAGTCAGTTCTCCGTATGAGGTGGCCAAAGTATTGGAGCTTCAGCTTCTGTATCAATCCTTCCAATGAATATTCAGGACTGATTTCCTTTAGAATTGTCTGATTTGATCTCCTTGCAGTCCAAGGGACTCTCAAGAATCATCTCCAACACCACAGTTCAAAAGTATCAATTCTTTGGCACTCAGCTTTCTTTATGGTCCAACTCTCACATCCACATGACTACTGGAAAAACCACAGCTTTGACTAGATGGACCTTTGTCGGCAAAGGAATGTCTCTCTTTTTAATATGCTGACTAGGTTGGTCATAGCTTTTCTTCCAAGGAGCAAGCGTCTTTTAATTTCATGGCTGCAGTCACCATCTGCAGTGATTTTGGAGCCCAAGAAAATAAAGTCTGTCACTGTTTCCATTGTTCCCCATCTATTTGTCATGAAGTGATGTGACCAAGTGCCATGATCTTCATTTTTTGAATGTTGAGTTTTCAGCTAGCTTTTTACTCTCCTCTTTCACCTTTAGCAAGAGGCTCTTTAGTTCCTCTTCATTTTCTGCCATAAGGGTGGTGTCTCTGCATATCTGAAGTTATTGATATTTCTCCCAGCAATCTTGATTTCAGCTTGTGCTTCATCCTGCCTGGCATTTTGCATGATGTAAATTATGTAATATGATTTATAAGAAAAGGAAATATCCTTTAAAATTTCGTAGAAAGTCAACAGAAGATATGTTCTATGAAAAAAGTGAAAGTGAAGTCGCTCAGTTATGTCAGACTCTTTGCAACCCCATTGACTGTAGCCTACGAGGTTCCTTACTATTCACTAAAGTGTATGTGGGTTTAACAATTCCTTGAGGTAGATGGGACTTGTGGAGGTGTTTTTGTTATCTTTTTTACAGATGAGGAAACTGAACTCAAGAAAGACTAAGTGATTTTACTTAAATTACACAGCTAGAACTTTTACCCAGACCTCTGACTCTGACCTGTATGGTTCTTCCCATCCATCCCACTTGTGTCCAGGGCAGAACATACGACCACAGCAAGGCTGCTTTCATACATTCTGGGAGAGTATAATGGTTTATGCTTAACAATGTGAAGCTAAATGTTTCCCTTTTTAAAGCACTTTATTTTGTACCTCAGAACAAACACTTTACTGGAAAAGGTTGCTGCTGCAGTGGACCAGTCAGCCTTCTACAGTGCCCTCTGGGGTAGCCTGCTCACCAGTCCTGCTGTGCGTTTGCCTGGAATCACCTATGTTCTTGCCCACTTGAACCGGAAGCTTTCCATGGAAGATCAGCTTTATATAATTGGCAGTGATATTGAGCTAATGGTAGGTCTACACATGTTTGCTCATTTAACGAATATTTTTTTATAGCCAGATACTGAGAATCATGCCACAAATGATGTTCTTGTTTTCATGAGGCTTATATTTTGCATCCAGGAAACTTAAAGACCAAAATAGTCACATTATTGATTTGGAAAATTTCAAGTTTTTTCTTTTTCATAGAAAAGGGATTGTCATTTATATGTTATCTTCATTATCTATCATTCAAGCAAATAAATGGTCTTTATTATCATGTTGCTAACTGATCAGATCATTGTTTACCATAGCAACATTCATTTTATTACTCTAAAGTGAACCTTCTCTTGGATCATAACTTTCTTCATAGGAAAGACAGATTTTAGACCAAGTAATAGCCAGATTCTGTATGGGATTTGTACAAAAGTAGGTATTACTAAAGCAGACAGTGAAAGATAGTTAGAAAAATTCACATCAATTGCTTGCTTATACTTTTTAATGTGAAAATTAAGAACAGAAGGAAACCATTTATGCCTATAGAGTATGTACTCTTAAAATGAACAATGAATGGAAAAACAAGAAAACTCTAGAGGGTCCTTCTGAAAAGTTTCAAAAGAAACTTTGTGATTACTCATCCTTTACTTTCTCCCCATGTGATTATGAACTGACAGATTTTTATACATATTTTGGTTATATTAAAGTATAATTAGCATACATTGAAATTAACACATCTTATGTGTACAGTTGTATGAATTTGACAGATACATACAGACAAGCAACCAATACTATAAAATCAAAATACAGAACATTTTCATCGCCCCCAAAAGTTCTGTGTCCATTTGTAGTCTCTCCCATTCCCTTACAACCCCAGGCCCTTGCAAACACTGCTCTATTTTCTATTCCTCTAGATTGTGCTTTTCACAGAATGTTACATAAGTAGAATCATGCAGTGTTAGCCATTGTCTGGTGTCTTTCATTTTGTATAACACATTTGAGAGTCATCCATGTTTTGCATATGTCAATATGTATCAATCAGTAGCTCTTATATTGCTATCTAGTATTTTATGAATATACCACAGTTTGTTCATTCAGTGATTAACAAACATTTGCATTGTTTCCAATTTGGGGCCATTAAGAATAAAACTAATAATATAAACATTTTCATACAGTTATTTGTATAGACGTATGTTCTTTTTTTTCCCCCACCCAGAACTATTTTTTTTAAACTTTAAATGTCAAGACACAACTGAGTGTCTGAGCACATGATAGTTGATTTACAGTATTGTGTTTGTTTCAAATGTACAGCAAAGTGATTAAGTTATACATATACATGTATCTATTCTTTTTCGAATTCTTTCCCCATTTAGGTTATTACAGAATGTTGAGTTTCCTGTGCTATATAATAGGTCCTTGTTGGTTATCTATTTTAAGTATAATAGTGTGTATATGTTAATCCCAACCTCCTGATTTACCCCTCCCACTTTGGTAACCATAAGATTGTTTTCTGCATCTGTGAGTCTGTTTCTGTTTTGTAAATACGTTCATTTGTGTCACGTTTATTGTGCTCCATTCTGTCACATGTGCATTTTTCATGTTAAACTGCAAGTACTTAAACTCTTCTCCATTCTCTCTAAATAAATTTTCCAAAGTTGGAGTCTAGTCTTTTCCCCCTTAGGTTATGCATTAATTGAGGCTTTCTTTTCACCATACTTTGTAATGTCTAGTATACAGTATTTCTGCTTCCCACATCTTTGCTCTGCACAGTCACCTTGCCCTTCCTCCCCCCACTTAAGAAGATAAGATGATCAGATTAACAGGTGAAGTCCACAAGGTGTCTGTGTGTCACTTCAGAGTTAGATCGAAATTGCCAGGCACAGATTTAGTCTTGTCATTTTGTTTACACATTGGGGAAAAAGAATTCAGTTTATTAAACATTTCATGTAACTGCACCCAAGTTTTGCCAAGCTGGGAACTTGGACCTTTTCTGTGTAGTGACTTTTTAATTCTAGTTTTCATAACCTGGAGATCAGACTGTTGCTTTCGCATGGTATACGTAGTGTCTCATGACTGGAGTTTGCTTTGTTTTATAGTATCTGTACTCCTTGTATTTTTCAAGAGCTATTTTGTAAACAGATGATGTATTTCTCCATTGAAAACACAATTTAAAAAAACAGCAAAAAAAATAAAAAATAAAAGATTCTGCATATAAGTGATGTCATATGATATTGGTCTTTGACTTGCTTCACTTAGTATGATAATCTCTGGGTCAGTGCATGTTGCTGCAGATGTCATCATTTCATTCTTTTTTTCTGGCTGAGAAGTGTTTCTTTTGGAGAAGGCAATGGCAACCCCCTCCAGTGTTCTTGCCTGGAGAATCCCAGGGATGGGGGAGCCTGGTGGGCTGCCGTCTATGGGGTCGCACAGAGTCAGACACGACTGAAGCGACTTAGCAGCAGCAGCAGCAGTGTTTCTTCATATATATATACCACATCTTTAAACAGACATTTTTCTTGAGAAAATACCTAGGAATGGAATTCTTGGTTCATATGGTAAAAATGTTAAACTTTTTAAAATAACATTGAGGTATAATTTGCATGCTGTGAAATTTATCCTTTTGCATTGTATAATTCAATGGTTTTTAGTGTATTTACAAAGTTGTACAGCTATCACCATTATCTAATTTGAGAACATTTTTATCACCCCAGAAAGAAACCCCATGTATACCCATTAATCACATCACATTTTCTATTCACTCCCGTCTCTAGCAACCACCGATCTATTTTCTGTTTCTATAGATTTACTTAGTTTGCACATTTTGGATATTAAATTCTTATCATACATATGATTTCAAAATATTTTCTCCCATTCTGTGAATTGTCTACTCACCTTCTTGATAGTGTGCTTTAAAGCACAGAAATTTTAATTTTGATCATATCCAATTTAACCATTTTCTTTTTTGTCATTTGTTGCTGATAGATGTATCTAAGAAATTGTGTCCAAGATCAAACAGATTTACTTCTATATTTTCTTCTAATATATTTTTTATAAGATACTACCAAACTGTCTTCCAATGTATTATTACATTTCCTTTTAATAACTTAACGGAAGTGTTAAAGAAATCATTGTTTAAATTTTCTTTCAAAAAGAAGTGTCATAACTGGAAAATAATTTACANATAAATATGCAAAACCTTAAGAGAAAACATTACTTTATTTAAATTGTAACAGCATATATTACAAGATATGGCAATTCTGCTTTGAAAGTTTTGTCCTACAGGTATGCTTGTACATTATATGTCTATTGCAACATAATTTACAATAGTAAATGATATAAATAGTATAAATGTCCAACATTAGGAGCCTAATTAAATTAGGATTAATCTATGAAAGGAAATATTTCTCTAGCTATAAAAACTGAAACTCTTTGTAGTGTTAAGGAAAGCATTTCAGAATGTGCTGTTAAATGAAAAAGGCAGGGTTTGTGATATATGCATGCATGTTTTTTATTTACTTATAATATGCGGAAAATATACACTGGTAGTCTTGATTGCTTGCACAAAGAAAACTGGGTAATTGAAACCAGAGATGGGAGAGAACTTTTGGCTGTGTACTCTTTAGTTATTCTTAATTTTGAACTATTATAATATGTTTACCTATCCAAAGCAATGTCAGTATGTATAATTAGCAATTTAAAAAAAATTGAAAACATATTTTTATTTTTTAGGTAAAATTGAAGCATTGTCACGTTTTCATGGTAACTATTTCCCAAGGTAATACACAATAAATACTAAAGGCTCTCTTATTTTAGGTAGAAGCAGTAAGTACTTCGGTACAGGATTCAAGTGTACTCGTCCAGAGAAGCACACTGGACCTCATACTCTTCTGTTTTCCATTCCACATGAGTCAGGTAAAACATTAATGCCAGTTTCAATATAAGGCATTCTTTGGAAATTCAGATTCCTGATCTGTTGTTATTTTTAAAATTATATTTAAGTTAGATTCTCTTGTTTTATCAACCAGCAAGTACATAGAAAACATATTTCCTTTTTAAGGAATGGACTTTCTGAAATTTTGGGGGAAACAAGATTTATTGATCTGGGTAAAAATATGGAAAGTGAAATAGATTATTTCATACCTTAAAAAAAAAAGTTCTAACCTGTCAAAAGCAAGAGGGACTATATTCATTGCTAGCTGTGAGTGAGCCACAGCTCACTCTTGAGACCTTCTGCCCAGCTGTTACTTTTTGTCTTAATGTAATTTTTTCTTGGTATGGTGATTGTGGGGATGTGTGTCAGACCATTAGCAGAGTTGGCTATAATTTGAAAGCTAAATATCTAGTTGCTCAGACATTCTCTAGTACAGTTGAACCTTGAACAAGTGTTTGAACTTCACGAGCCCACTTATACACAAATCCTGTCCAGTAGTAAGTACTGTAGTACTTATAAGTACAGGACCCATGGTTGCTTGAATCCAGGAATGTGAAGCTGCAGATATGGAGGTCCAACTACAATTATCCTTGCATTTTTTCAATTAGCTGTCAGTTCCCCTTAACCTCCTTGTTGTTCATGGGTCACCTGTACTTTCATGATAGATGAGAACAACTCACTTAAATCATAAATGAAGCTGGAATTTAATTGAATCAGTGTCTGATTTTTAAGGAAGTCATCTAAATTATTTTGAGTTGTAAACTCTGATGGACGAGTTTGAACACCAATGTGTAAGTATTCAGACTGTGTGCTACATGCCTAACAAATGTAATAAGAAACGAAGAAGTTATACCTTGGAAAAGTAAGTTTATTTTGCAAACATCATTAGGAGCAAAGACCATTATTTGGGGTTTTGTAAGAGCTGTGGTTAATAGATAACTAGTGGATTTTCATTATGATTGGCCATGCTCAAATTTTTCCTTATTACTTTATTCAGTTTGAAATTGAGTTGTTAATAATTGAAGAATTTTACACTTTGTTGCCTATACCGCTCCTAGTAATAGGAACAGTATGTTACAGGGGTAAGACATAAACTACCCCTAGTTTCTGTTTTAAGACTTATAAGCCGGGGGCCTTTGTTCTGCCTCTGACTTTTCACTGAAACGCCTGCTGGGACATATCAGTATAATCTAAACTTACACTGTAGAGATGGGCAAGCCGCTCAGAAGGTAAAAATGACTTTCTACTTTTTAAAATGCTCATAAAAGAAAACAAAGAAGAATATGACAAAGAAACATGTGGCTCAAAAGCCTAAAACGTTTATTATCTGGCTCTTTGTTGAAAAACCTCACTAACCTTTACTCTTAAGCATTCCCATTGCTTTCTTCCCTTTCAAACATTCAGCAGTCTGAGTCCTTCAGTGTACTGATAGAGGATTGAGCAAGACCTAAAGAATTAAGGCATGGTAGAGTTCACTTGAGAAGAACGTGTAATCTCGGTGGACTAACATTTCTCAACCTTTTTCCAACATGAGCTTCCTTCAGAACTTGCTTACTCTACCACTTCTGTGTCCCTACCAGCCAAGAAGATTTTCTTCTGGCTTCCTTCTGTATAATTTGTATTGTGAAAACAATAGCTATGTTTTCTTAAAAAGTACATACTCTACCCAGACCCAATTCTCTCTCCCCCATTACCATACCATGTTATTAGGTTACCTGAGAAAAAGGATCAAAGGATCATGACAAAGTAATCTTTCTTCCCCACTTCCGTCCTTTCCATGTCTTGCCTATAATAAACTCATAACCAGTATCAATTGTATTTGTAGTTGAAGAGAGCCTTCATTCAGTTCAGTTCAGTTCAGTCGCTCAGTCGTGTCCGACTCTTTGCGACCCCATGAATCACAGCACGTCAGGCCTCCTTGTCCACCACCATCTCCCGGAGTTCACTCAGACTTGCGTCCATCGAGTCAGTGATGCCGTCCAGCCATCTCATCCTGGTCGTCCCCTTCTCCTCCTGCCCCCAATCCCTCCCAGCATCAAAGTCTTTTCCAATGAGTCAACTCTTCGCATGAGGTGGCCAAAGTACTGGAGTTTCAGCTTTAGCATCATTCCCTCCAAAGAAATCCCAGGGCTGATCTCCTTCAGAATGGATTGGTTGGATCTCCTTGCAGTCCAAGGGACTCTCAAGAGT
>SJYQ01004929.1:51842-72592 GCA_006410935.1 Redunca redunca
TTTTTTTTTTTTTTTGATTAAAGTATCTGAATTAAGCTAGAGCTCATACAGATACTAGTTGGAAAAGAAGAGTACTTTAGTAGTCTTTTTTGTTAAAATAGTATGTTCTTCTTTGGTGCTTTCCAAAACTTGACAAGCTATAGTTTTTTTTTAAAAAAAAAAACTAGTTGTAATATGAAGTAAAAAACCATATCAGTGAACTTTTCATAGTCTGATTAAAATCCACTGGTTTTACACTTTGACTGGATCTTGTACCATATATGCTTTTGTAACATCACAGTTGGCTGTTTGGAAAGTGTTGTTTTATTGAACTTTTTGTGTCTCCCAAGTGCTCACACTTGGGCTTCCCTGGTAGCTCAGTTGGTAAAAAAAGATCTGCCTGCAGTGCAGGAGACCTGGGTTTGATCCCTGGATTGGGAAGATCCCCTGGAAAAAGAAATGGCAACCCACTCCAGTATTCATGCTTGGAAAGTCCTATGGACAGAGGAGCCTGGCGGGCTACAGTCCATGGGGTTCCAAGAGTTGGACATGACTTAGTGACTAAACCACCCAGTGCTAACACAGCAATAAATGATCACATTTACTAGCATGACCACTGACGTCATCAGTAAATTTGTGAGGTATTGGAAGCTTTCAAATCAGTTGACTTCAGTATAATTTCAATCCAAATACAGATTTTCCAGAATCTAATTTTCTCTCGGAAGCTCAGATTTTATTGTAACAATGAATATTGTTGTCCTTGAAGTGATAGGCGCACTTTGTTTATTTTTGAGAAAGTTTCTGCCCAGTGTCCAAGCCTGAATAATCACAGATCACGTCAGTCATTCTTTCAGGTGAAAGGAGAACGACAAAAGCTGGTCATTCACCTCACAGTGCTCACAGTCACAGAAGTGTTTTTCCCTGAGACATCCATCATGCACCAGTTTACAGAAGGAGCGCTTTATGTATACTCCTGTCATTGCACAGAATATTGCAGAATACAACGTGTACTTGAGTCAAATATTTAATGCAATAAATGCTTGCTGCTTAATCAGCAACATTCTTAAGTGAAACTGACTTTTTAGGTTTTACTGAAAATACATGACAGTAAAAAATACAATGACTAAAAGTACAGTGGCTGCCACTGCTGGCACTGTTTCTGTTTGTGCTAAGATGTGAGCAGCTTTACCCATTATTGCATGAACAGAGCAAATGTTAACACGTACAAAAGGCAAATACCAACTTGGTATTGTGTTATAAATATTTTCTTTACCTTGTGAGCCTCCCGAAAGGGTCTTAGAGATCTCCAGGAGTCTGGGGACCACTATTTGAGAATTGGTTAGATTAATAGAAGGTATCTGTGTTCAGATGAGTAACATTATTCTGGCAGCTCTTGATCTGTGTTCTTTAACATGTCAGTTATTTCTCTAAGAGTCCTTTAAAATAAGTAAGCTGGGTCAATCCCTTTCTACTAATGTCTGTCAAAAAGCATGGTGTAGTAAAAAGTTGCCACGTCTGATTAAGGAGAGGTGTATCCTCAAGCAGCTGGGGGCACTAACGAGGCATGTAAAGTGCTTTGGCCCTGTGAGGGGCTCTGGTCCTTAATTCTGAAGTGATTGTGAGACTAGTAGATTTCTCCCTTACCTTGTAATGCTCACATTTCAAAATTCTAAAGCGACTGTCTAGTGATATTCTTAAAATTTCTCTTTTAACTTTAACCCTTTTAGCTAAAACCAGATCTCCATTAGTAAATCATATTTTAAACATCCAATTAAGGCTATTAGGAAAGAGGCAAAAAAAAAAAAGAACTATTTCTCTTTAAAAGACCTGGAGTAAGATGAAAAAAATTAAGATTTGTTAAAGCTGGGTGATGGGTTCAAAAAGGGCTCATTATATTGTTTTCTGTATTTTTCTATGTTTGAAATACTGCAGATCAAAAATTTTAAAAAGGACAAGAAATGAAAAACTTAGAATTGATGAAAACAGTGAACTTCTAAAGAGTGTGTAGTCAGTGTTGATACTGCTGAAGACATAGTCTTCTCTTGTGCCTGTCCCTTCCTGCTCCATTTTCTCGGTTTTCTGTCTGACTTTGCTACTGTTGGATAGGATAAAGAACTTTAAAATGGAGGTTAGAATAATTCAGTTATAGTTTTAGCTATGCAACTAAATAACTGTTACCCACCTTTTCTTTCCTAATCTGTAAAATATAAGTAATAATTCCTCTGTTTGGAAGATCACATGAGATAATGTTGTATGAAAGTAGCTCATAAGCCCTAAAGTTCTGAACATATTGTGAGGTATTGTTTTTTTAAAAGAGGAAAAAAATGTGGTATGTTTTTATATGTGATTAAGTACAACCACATTCCCAACTGTTGCAGGCCACTCGACCAGATATGATCCGGATCTTGTCAGCAGCACTGCACGTAGTCCTGAGGAGGGATATGTCCCTGAACCGAAGACTGTATGCCTGGCTTCTTGGTAGGTGTTTGATGTGTGTGGTCTTATCTGGGAAAAGGATGAAGGGAAATTTTCCATACATAAGTATTATCAAGTTTATGTATGTCCTAAATGAAGAGACTAAAATTTACTTAGATAGACAACAGTAAACAAACAAACAAACAAAAAACCAGTATCAGTGTATGATATGAAGAAATCTCAAAAGCTTCTTAGTTGAAAAACCTATTTCAATCTACGGATCATGTTCCCTTTGCCAAGATTTTTTTTTTCCTCCTTATAAATTGAAGCTGTTATACTATTAAGTATGTAGACAAAGAAGAATAAATTCATAATCAGAATTATGACATAATATCCAAAACTTGAATCAGGACTTACACTACTGTCCCACATATGGTACCTTGTCCCACTCAGGCAGTAAGTTACTGTGGACACTGTTTTTCCGTACTTTTTGTGAATGTTTGGCCTGTCTTTACGACTCTACTGCCCAGAGTGAGAAGATACAGTACAACTTATTTTGAATTTTCTGAATCTTCAGTTATTTCACTGTTTGAAAAAAAACAAGATAATTCTGAAAGTATACTATGATACTCACTTATGTATTGAATTGGTTTCCCTTTATTAAACTATCTAAAATGATCTCTCTTGCTGACATTGATTGGGCTACTAATTGGTAAGTGTTTAGTGCTGTTTCTGATATATTTGTTGTTTTGGTATTTAGTGAACAACAGTTTTAAGAATTCGGTTTCAATTTATTTTACACTTTGTTTCCATGGAGGTTTTGATAACAACGGTGCTATCATAGGACCCAGAAGCACAAGACACAGTAATCCTGAAGAGCATGCCACTTACTATTTTACCACCTTTTCAAAAGGCTTGTTGGTTCAGGTAATGGAGCTTTCTTTTTTTTTTTTTTTGTTACTCTATGACCACTGTAGTTACTGAATAGGTAATCTGTATGTCAAAGTCCTGCCTTCAGTGAATTAATTTACAGTTGAAGGGGTGAAGATAAGACTCACAGACCTCCTAAGAATGATTGTAACAAGCCAATGACTACAGTAAAATGAATAAGTTATGGTAAGCTAGACTCACTTTTGTGTAAGTCCTGAGATCTTTTTTTCATTAACTTTGTTTTCCTGACTTCATTATAACATAATTGCAGCCTCTCACCTGTCTGCCTCTGTAAAAGTTGGAACTCTGCCAAAAATAAGTAAGCGCCTATGTTACTTACTCTGAAATTCCAGGGAAATTTGGGTCGAAACAGGACTCTCAATGTGGTACAACTCCTATTATGATGGAAATGTTACAATGATCCATGGGTTTATTTCATATTATTTTTTACTTCAATTATGTTTATTCAAGATATCTCCAAATAAACTGAGGAAATACATGGTATCTGAAATATTTTGAAATGAGTGAGGTTATAAGAATACAGTTTTGAGTTATTGAAGGGAAAATAATAGTGTAATAGCGATACTACCATGATAACAGGCAGAATTTAGGGCATGCTGACTGTCAAGAGAAATGATTTTATCTTTTAGGAAATCAAATTCATAAATTTATTTTTCTAAATTTTCTTTAATTTTTCCACCTTCTTTCTAGAGACAATGTAAAGCACTTTCTTTCAAAACAAATGAATATAATTATTTTCCCCCCAGTCAAGGGAAAAAGCCAGCTTTGGCAAAAGAGCTTCAGAAAAACAATAGGAGATGTAAATCTCTGTTTACATATGGTTGTATGTAAAAAAAAATTTTTTTGTTTAAGAAAAAAGCCTTTAAATTTGTTTACTTAAATGACTAATATACTTTTTCTGTTTTGAAGGCAATGGTGGGAATCTTACAAGTGAATTTATTTGGAGAAGAGAGCACTTTAATGCAGGATTTAAAACCTTTTCGTATTTTAATCAGTTTACTGGACAAACCTGAGCTAGGTAATATATGCTATCCTAAGGCATAAGATCACATGTGGTTGTTTTGTATTGCTGCATAATAAAAATAAGACAAAGTAATACTTAGAAACATTTTCGTATTTTGAGATGACCTATAACTGTAGGTTCTCAATGATTCCTTGCTAAAATTCACTCTGGAACAGAGGTCCCCAGCCTCCAGAATCTAATGCCTGATGGTCTGAGGTGGAGCTGATGTAATCATAATAGAAATAAAGTACACAGTAAACTTAATGCCCTCGAGTCATCCCCAACCATCCCTCCTCCCCCACAACTGTCTGTGGAAAAATTGTCTTCCACAAAACTAGCCCCTGGTGCCAAAAAGATGGGGACCACTGCTCTAGAACATTAAGACACAGATATACATTCAACCGATGGGTTATCATATGTCTACCCTGTACTACGTAGGTAGCAGGGTCACTTTAAAGATGCTATCTAAGCTCCTCAATCCTGGCTAAGTTACTGAAATCAAAACATCGATGATCTGTCATGATTGTCTTATAGTTCCCAGAATTCAAGGACTTAAGCAAAAATATTTTAGTCATATCCCTCAACTTTCTTCCCCACATCCCGTTTTTTTGTGTTTTCCCTTTCTTCATTGTGTATTTCTTATGTATTTGATCTATTGGAAAGACAGTTATGGAAGCTGGTACAGAAATTAAGAAAAGCCTGGGCAAAATAAAATGAAATGATAATAAGATGTAATTTTATTAAATTATATATGGGTGTTTTAGAAAATATGCATAAGTTCTCCTACCAACTCTTAAAAATGAAAAAATTTAAGTATAAAGATAACTTGAGTTGTACCAATGGCTTTGAGAGTTTATCTTTACTGTTATGTATTACTATTACTATTATGTAATAATAGATGAAGTTCAGAAAATTTTTTAAGATTGGTGTCTCTTAAAGGTTAGCCTTGTGAATTTTTGTATTGTTTTAATTAACAATAGTAATATAAGTTACATTAATTGAATACCCTTATATTCTGGAAACTATGCTACCTATCTTATAAAATTTTTCCTAACCCTTAATACTTATCATCCTATAAGTTTATTCTTATTATCCTCATTCTACATGAAGAAATTAAAATTCAAAGGAGTTTAAATTGTCAAGCTGAAAGAGCTTTTAACTGGCAAAACCAATTTTCCTGATTCTGTAATTTCTAAATAAACATTTGTTCAGTTATTTACTTATTTTGTATTAGCTTCTCAGGAGGTGAAGTTAAGTGTTACTTCTGGAAAAAACATTTTTTCAAAATACTTGTTTTAAAGCATACTTTAATTGTGTCAGTTTATAGATAATCATGATTTATAATGTTAATTATTATCTTTAATATGTGTATTAATTTTAGGACCTGTAATCCTAGAAGATGTCCTAATTGAAGTGTTTAGAACGTTATATTCTCAGTGCAAAGCAGAATTGGATCTTCAAATGGAACCACCCTTCAGCAAAGATCATGCTCAGTTAAGCAGGTAGATTACCAAAAAATTAAGCATGACACAAAGGTCCTCATTTACTAATACTTAAAAGGAGACATTGCTGTATGAAATTTGTGTTACAAACAAATAAATTTAAGGTCTTAATATATTTTAGAAATACGAACTTTCATAATTAACTGCGCTGACCTTTCAAACAGATAGGACTGCTGTGTAGCCACCACCTTCCAGGGTTGTCTCTCAAGCTCACCAGTTTAGAAAACTAAATTTTAGCCATTAATGTGAAGAAATGGATTCCAGGGAATTCATTCACACCTATCAAACTCACAAGAGATTAGCTGCCACCTATCAGTTAATAACGAAAGCTGTACCTTGTTTGGTAACAAGGACTAGTAATTTGCATGGAGGATTGCCTTTTGGTGCCGTGGCATACTCGGGAGATGGAAGAATAGATCAGAAAAAGACTTGAACAGTCATTTCAGATGAATCAAAGGGCAATAGGTGTTCTTTACCGACTTTTTTCAACTGATTAATTATTTCCTCTTTCAGATTGTTTATCTGTGTGTGTGTGTGTGGGGGGGGGTTAAGTCACTTGAGTTGTGTCCGCCTCTTTGCAACTCTGTGGACTCTATCTCACCAGGCTTCTCTGTCCATGGGATTCTCCAGGCAACGATACTGGAGTGGGTTGCTATGCCCTCCTCCAGGGGCTCTTGCTGACCCAGGGACTGAGCCCTCGTCTCTTACATAAGCCTCCTGCTTCAGCCAGCAGGTTCTTTACCAGTAGTGCCACCTCGGTGTGTGTGTCTGTGTGTCTGTGTGTGTGTGTGTGTGTGTGTTTATTGGCTGGGACAAGTCAGATAGTGTTAACATATCCTATTCTCTAAGTCAACGGTAGATACATATTGACACTCTGATTTTTTCATTTTTTTCTACTTTAAGGAGCATACTTTTTTTCCCAGTCTCACCTATCATTATGACAAAGGATTCAAGAGCGCACTTTCTTTTACATACTTTGCATCTGATTTGATTTATTTGGCCGCACTGTGTGGCTTGTGGGATCTTAGTTCCCTGACCAGGAATTGGACCCAGGTCCTCAGCACTGAAAGTGCGGAGTCCTAACCACTGCACTGCCAGAAAGTTCCCACTTTACATCTTAGTAGTGTCACCTTGGTGAGACTTTGGCGATAACCTGGGCTTTCTTAAAGCATACTTTTATATTTTAAAGCCTTTTAAGACAGTTTTTGCTTTCTAGTAAGTAAAATCCTCTCCAGTTTTTGTTTGAGAAGTAATGATTGACTAACCTGGTACTCTGTGTGTGTGTATATCAGTCACCCAGTTGTATCCCGATTCTTTACGACCCCACGGACTGTAGCCCACCAGGCTCCTCTGTCCATGGAATTCTCCAGACAAGAATACTGGCGTTGAGTAGCCATTCCTTTCTCCAGGGGATCTTCCTGGCCCAGGGGTTGAACCCAGGTCTCCTACACTGCAGGCAGACTCTTTACTGTCTGAGCCACCAGGGAAGCCCACCTCATACTCTGTTTCATTTTGTACACTGCCTGATAATTTATTTCATCCTATAAAGTATTTAGGGCTTCCCAGGTGGCTCACCTGCCAGTACAGGCAACAGTAGGGGACATGGATTTGATCTCTGGGTTGGGAAGATCCCCTGGAGTAGGAAGTGGTAACCTACTCCAGTATTCTTGCCTGGAAAATTCCATGGACAGAGGAGCCTGGTGGGCTGCAATCTGTGGAGTGGAAAAAGAGTCGGACACAACTGCGCTTCTAAGCGCACAGAATATTTAATTAGCTTTGTGCTATAACATGCTTGTTGTAATTGACAGTACCTCACTATATATAAAAATAATTGTTTTAATTGTTATGGTTGAAAGGAAATGGTAGGTGAGTATTTAATAGGCTACAGGGTTCCCACTTGAAATAGCAAAGTTATTTTTTCCTGGTGGAATTTCAGTAAGAATGGCTATTCACAGTATTAGTCCTTTTTGTTACTGAAACTCACAAAATAAACTTAACCTTTCTCAAACAAATCCTGAATAGTGCAGGAAAGCAGACAAAATTCTTTCAGAATCAAGGCTGTCAAAATCAAATCACAGTTCAGTTTACATGTTCTAAGGAAAACAAGGAATTTAATGCCAAATTCACAATCAGCCTCTCAGAATAGTTCAGAAAGAACTTCCTGTTCTGCTGGAAGCACAGCTTTTTCTCTTATGCAAAGCTGATTTCTGAGCTTAATCATACATTTAAGTTATGACAACTCAAATTTGGAAAAATAACTGCGCATAAGATAAAGTGGCAGTAGATAAAAATTACTTGTTGCAGTATTGTCATTTTCAAGGTTTCTAGGAACATGTACTCTCCTAATAACTTTGCAGTCACATTTAAATTTGAAAATGTAAATGTTAACATTTATTAGTTTTTTGTTTTTTGTTTTTTTTTTTAGTAAATTAAGGGAAAATAAGAAAACTGCAGAACTGATTAAAACTGCCAACCTTCTCTTTAATTCCTTTGAGCCTTATTATATGTGGGATTACGTTGCACGTTGGTTTGAAGAATGTTGTAGGTATGTTAAATTGTTTTATTCATTTTAATCTAATAGTCTTTGTTTTTTGATTTCTTGACATTAATGAAAAGAATATTCTTTTCTACAGTCTAGTACTACTACTACTAATTATTATTTATTTGATGGCCATAATCTGTCTCTGCTGTGTCATTCTAGAATACAGAATCATTGATCATATAATTTTAGCTTTGAAAAGGAGTTTAGAGATGAGTTACTGAGTCAGTAGCATAGATGAAAAAGATTTTCCCTTTCCAGTCTATAGTAATCTAGGTTTTCATTGTTGTAGAGGAAATAGCAAATTTGTGGCTTGTCAGCACATTCTCCCAAAATGCTTCTCATTTTGAATAACAAAAAATTCCTTGGTTGCTTTTGTGTTTTTAAAAACATAGAAGCAGCCTATATTGTTATCCACCCCTTAGGATTTACAGCTTAAAAAATGCTCTGAAAACCCAGTAATACTAGTGACTCTGAGTAGAATTTTTATCTGGATTCTAGACCAAATCCTCTCAGAACCAGATTAATTAAACTTCAAGACTCAAGGGCATATAGTCAACAAGTAAGCATTTACGATCTTGGATTTAGAAGTCTTTTAAAACTATAAAGCATTAATCCATTTAATGATATAGAAAGTTGCATGCTTACTCATTGAACTGCTACTGCTAGACATATAGAGTCCCTGTCTTCAAAGAACTCATAGCAAGAGCCAGTAAGACATGCACATGCCTGTTCCTAGTATTAAAGGCTTACAGGTACCTTAAGAGAGAGATTATGATATGGTAGGAATGTAGAAAGGCAATGCCAAAGAATGCTCAAACTACCGCACACTTGTGCTCATCTCACACGCTAGCAAAGTGATCATCAAAATTCTCCAAGCCAGGCTTCAACAGTATGTGAACCGTGAACTTCCACATGTTCATGCTGGAGTTAGAAAAGGCAGAGGAACCAGAGATCAAATTGCCAACATCCGTTGGATCATCAAAAAAGCAAGAGAGTTCCAGAAAAATATCTACTACTGCTTTATTGACTATGCCAAAGCCTTTGACTGTGTGGATCACAACAAAATGTGGAAAATTCTTAAAGAGTTGGGAATACCAGACCACCTAACCTGCCTCTTGAGAAATCTGTATGCAGATCAAGAAGCAACAGTTAGAACTGGACATGGAACAACAGACTGGTTCCAAATCAGGAAAAGAGTACGTCAAGACTGTATATTGTCACCCTGCTTATTTAACTTATATGCAGAGTACATCATGTGAAATGCTGAACTGGATGAAGCACAAGCTGGAATCAAGATTGTTGGGAAAATATCAATAACCTCAGATATGCAGGTGACACCACCCTTAATGCAGAAAGTGAAGAACTTAAGAGCCTCTTGATGAAAGTGAAAGAGGAGAGTGAAAAAGTTGGCTTAAAACTCAGCATTCAGAAAACTAAGATCATGGCATCTGGTCCCATCACTTCATGGCAAATAGATGGTAAAACAATGGAAACAGTGAGAGACTTTATTTTGGGCGGCGGGGGGACGGGGCCTCCAAAATCGCTGCAGATGGTGACTGCAGCCATGAAATTAAAAGATGCTTACTCCTTGGAAGGAAAGTTATGACCAACCTAGACAGCATATTAAAAAGCAGAGACATTACTTTGCCAACAAAGGTCCATCTAGTCAAGGCTATGGTTTTTCCAGTGGTCATGTATGGATATGAGAGTTGGACTATAAAGAAAGCTGAGCACAGAGGAACTGATGCTTTTGAACTGTGGTGTTGGAGAACACTCTTGAGAGTCCCTGGGATAGCAAGGAGATCCACCCAGTCCTATTTATTCATTGGGAGGACTGATGTTGAAGCTAAAACTCCAATTCTTTGGCCACCTGATGCAAAGGGCTGACTCATTTGAAAAAACCCTGATGCTGGAAAGATTGAGGGCAGGAGAAGGGGACGACAGATGAGACAGTTGGATGGCATCACCAACTCCTACACCTTAATTAACCTGGACTGTTCCCTGAACAGCATTAACTGAGCCTTTAGCGCTGCTGCTGCTGAGCCTTCACTTGGGCTGTCTTGTAAAATACTCCCTCGCCCATCTGGAAAGGTTCAGTAAAGAGGTCCTACGCCCGCAAATCTGCATCAGAATCTGCTTCTCATACACTGAAATTATTTGTCTCTATGCTTATATTTCTTGCTGGCTTGGGACTGGATCTTCTTTGTGTCCTCAGGGTGTAGGGCAGTGTATGATCATTTAGCATTAATAACAATTTAATGTGCATGTTTGTTGGAGGAATGATCTCTACTGCTTGGATCAGAAGAGTCTTCCTGGAAGAGGTAACTTTTGCTCTCAAACCTTGAAGAATGGCTGTGTTCTGGATGTGAAAGGATGAGGTTAGGGGAGGATGACAGTCCAGAAGGGCAAGTTGGTATGAACAAATGCTGGAAATCAAGCAGCAGATGATGCGTTTTAACTAAGAGAGGAAATGTATAGTGGGGGGAATGGGAAATAAGTCCCAAATAGAACCATCCAGAATACTTGGAAGTTCAGGCTGGGGTTACAGGGAGAGGTTCAGCCTAGGAATCTTGCTTTGGGAATGTTGCATGCAGTAGTGTCCTAGGGGAAAGGGAACATACTTCATCACAAGAACTTAATTACGTGCATCCCAGTGTTGATGTGACTCACATTAAAAAGGCAACAATGTAGTCACATGTATTCAGATCACTTGATAGTATACTTGATAAAGTGAATTTTGTCCTTGTAGGAGGACACTGCATGCCAGACTTCAGACTGGGCCTGGAGATAGTAGTGAGTCATCTGAGTTACAGCTGACCCATTTCTGCTTACTGGTGGATTTTTTGTTGGATATAGTTTCTTTGGTAAGATCACCTTGGTAAAAAAATACTGGGGAAATGTAATAACACAGCTCAAATATTTCATGTTAAAGATAGATCTCATCTTCAAATAAGTATCGTTTTTAAAATTAAATTGATTTTCCATTTTGGCCTAGCTTTTTAAATAGAATTTTTCAAAGGTTTTGTCCTCTGACCTATATAATCTATAATACATATATAATTCTTATATAAGAAATGGAATTTACTTTGTAATTGCATGTTATTGAAATCTTGCTTGTTTAGTATATAGTAGTCTATTGCTGCCTTTGTATTCATTAATGATTCTATTAAATGAATACTGTTGGAAATCTTTTCCCCTTTTCTCTCCTCAATTCTTTGCTTTCTCCTTTTGAAGCCTACTAGAAGTATGAGGGTGCTATGTCAGGTATGACATTCAGCCTGTTTTGTTTCTAACTGATTCTATTTACTTTTTTATGTTATAATTTCAGTATTATAAGAGATAAAACTGGGGTTCTTCTATAATACATGCTTTGAAGTACTTAAATTGAGATTTTTGGAATAGACATGTTATGTCATTAGTAATAAATGACCAGTGTTAATTAAGAGCATGATACATATAAAATTATTTCCTTTTTCTATATATAGATTAAAAACAAATAATATAACTGTGGGGTTATACACTGTGTAAACTTTTGTCATTTCACATTTATTTTCAGGAGACTTACATTGAAATCCAGACAGAACACTTACCCCAGTTGCTGCTCCGAATGATATCCGCCCTGACAAGCCATCTCCAGACACTGCACTTGACCGAACTCACAGATTCACTCAGGCTCTGCTCAAAAATTCTTAGCAAGGTTCAGCCTCCTCTGTTATCTGCCAGCGCTGCAGGTGTGTTGCAGTTTCCAAGTGGGCAGAGCAACTCAGTCAAGGAGTGGGAAGACAAAAAGGTAATGTTTCATAATTATTTTTCGTTCTAAACCAGATACGTTTCTTCAAGGCAGAGCAGTTTCTAACTAAAATCACTGCACATAATCATTTAAATATTAGTGAATCTTTCCTTGTTCCCAGTGTTCTGGCAGTAGACTGTTTTGTAGGCTTTTTTTGGCTCCAGTGCAATATAGCTGTCTGTATTCACANGGCCACATGTGTCTAATATACTATCCTATTAAACAGCAGGCTTATAATCCAAACTTTATTGGTCCTTTTCATATGCACACTAAATTTTTGACATGTTCCTCTTGAAATCCAGAATCTTTTTGCTCTCCTCAGTCTTCCATATTCTTAATGCTTACTTTATGATGTTGCATAGAATTGTAACATAGTTGACCCTTGCGCAACACCAGTTTGAACTGAGTGGATCCACTTGTATGCAGATTTTTTTTTCCACTAAATATATTGGAAAATTTTTTGAAAATTTGTGACAATTTGAAAAAACTCTCAGATAAATCATGTAGCCTAGAAATATCACAAAAATAAAGAAAAAAGGTATGTTATGAATGCATAAGATATACTTAGATATACTTATACAAAATGTGTTTTAATCAACTATTTATGTTATTGGTAAGACTTCCAGTCAACTGTAAGCTTTTAGTAGTTAAGTTTTGGGGATATCAAAAGTTACATGCGGGTTTTCGGCTTTGTAGGACCTTGGTTCCTCTAACCCCCACATTGCTCAGGATCAACTATAATTTTAATGTTTGGCACTAGTAGCATATTTAAACAAGTACGGAAAAATCAAGAATTTAAAATCTTTCACGTTTATAATATTACAATCCTTTTCTGGTGAATATTAATGAAAACAGTAATGGAATCATGTAATTTCATTGAATATAGGCACAGAGGCACTATGTTAAAACAAAAATTGAAAAATTTATAGCATATAGGCATTTAAGGATCCGTAGCATTAAATCCTGTTTGTGTATTTGCTCTTACTTTTTTGCTTTTTAATTTTGTTAACCTGGCAAAATATTATCAGGATGATCTCATACAGCCTTTTCCATCAAGTCTTAACCCTAAAACTTTTTTCTTGTACCTCCTAAATACATTGCTTTTCACATATGAAATGAGCATTACCACCAAACAATTTAAATATATCCCAGGATTATCCTACATAAACTAAAACTAGTCTGTCTTATTTCCCTTTCCTACATGCTTATTATTTATATGGTATACATATCAATTCCATTGTTGGACAGTGCATTTTGTGTGCTGTTTTTCCTTTATGCCTCTAGTATCTTCTTAGGAGTAAAACTAAAATAGATGTTAACTCTTAACTGGTTTGTTTGTTTGTTTTTGAATGAGATTTCTGAAAGTTGGAGAGGGACTGTAGTGTTCTCTCAATAGCATATTAACATATTATGTAGAAAACACTTGGAGGCGCTTTATTGGTGGTTAGAGGTAAGGTAAATAAGAACACCCATTCATGTTAAATGAAGAATAACTCAATAATATACTTCTGTAATATAGTGGTTGGTTAACCTTAGTAGGCTTCCTGCCCACCCCACCTTTTGATCTTCTTGCCTGTTTCCAGAGTATCTATGTTGTTTTTCTGTTTGGGGGTTTTTTTTACTGAAACTTGATGGTATTATCTTCACTGAGATGTCTAAAATTGATTATATTTTAAAGCTGAGAGTGTTTTCTGTATCTCTTTTTTTTGACACTGTAACTGATGGAATGATTCTTTTAAAAAATTATAAATCTAATTTTGTCTCCACGTACTTAGTACATTTTTGTTAAATCAGTGCCCTGGATCTCTATACCCAAATGTCCAAACATGTCATTCCTTTCTATTTTCAGAAAGTTACTTTATTTTAAAGCTATCTGAACCATAGTTATGTAATATAGACCATACAACTAAGTATTATAAATGTATACAAGTGTAACTGAATTTATAGTATGAATTCTATTAACATAATGTCACCCATTGTTCTATAATCTTCATATGAAAAAGATTAATACAGAAGTAATAATAAGCTAATGACAGTTTTACCATTTAAACAAGATTTGTTTTTTTTTAATGTATTAATACAAGATTTTTCAGAGGAGGAAAATGGACAGGTTCAGTTCAAATGGCCACCTTTAATCTTTGGCATTATAATGTTACAGTTCTTATGCTGTTATAGAGACAGTGATCTGCTGCCATGAAGGGAGTGTGAACTTGGAATCATCTAATCTGAGTTCTTCTGCTAAATATTAAGCTTATTTTCTGTGATCTTGGGCAAGTTTTGTATTGAACTTCCCTGAGCCTCAGTTTTGTTTTGTTTTGTTTTTACCTTTGAAGTAGAGAAAATAACCTCCTTCCATTCAGCACCCACTCTGTGTACCCAAGAGTGGACTAGGCACACCTTGGTTAATTCTGCCCTTCCCAATACTTTCCTTCTACTTGGGAGACACACATTAAACAAATAATTACACATTTAATTATAGCTGTGATAAATGTATGAAGGAAAGTACAGAGTGGTCGGAATGTGGGAAATGGGGTGATCTGACCTAGACCAGGGGCCAGGGAAGCTTTCTTGAGGAAGGGATGTCTGAGTGCAGCTCTAGAGGAGTCAGTGCGGGCGAGGTGGGACGCAGAGAGCACTAGACGGAGCAGAGAGCGTCTGCACAGGCTCTCAGGCCGCAAAGAGCGCCGCGCAGATGGCGAGGGAGACGCCGCTGTCGGCCTTACAGAGCCTTGTCACTGTACTAAGGCTTTTATTCTTTATCTTAGCAGCAGTGGAAAGACACTTACGGGAAAAAGGCAAGTGACATAGTCAGATTTGTGTATCAGAAACGTTACTCTGACTGCAGTGTGGGGTATGGATCTGAGAAACAGAAAAGGATATGGGGAGACATGCAGGTGAGAGGTGGTGATAACGTGTACTAACACCATGGGGGAGTGAAGACAGAAGTGGATGGATCAGCCGTGTGTTGAGGAGGAAAAGCCCATAAGCTGTAGTAATGGATCGGTAGGGTAACGAGTGATTGCTAACATTTATTGAGTGTTTGATAAGTGGAAAGTACTGTATACATAGGGGCTTCCCTGGTGGCTCAGATGGTAAAGAACCTGCCTGCAATGTGGGAGACCTGGCTTCGATCCTTGGGTCGATAAAATCCCCTGGAGAAGGGAATGGCTACCCACTCCAGCATCCTTGCCTGGAGAACTCCATGGACAGAGGAGCCTGGCAGGCTACTATACATAGAATTGCAAAGAGTTGGACATGACTGAGCGACTAACCCTTTCACTTTTTTCCCCTACTGTAAACACTATCTTAACTTAATCCTCATAGTAATTCTTAAATGGACAAAATATTGCCATCTCTGTTACATAGATTAGGTAACCTGGGTTTGGAGAGGATTAGTAATTTGCCAAATGGGAAAATGTCAGAGCCTTAGCAAACTGATGGCCAGCACACTTGACCACTCTACTGGAATGGATGCAGGGAAAGTGTGGAGGAGTGGTGGATAAGGTAGCAGGAAGCGCCCTTAGCTGTCTGCCTTCCTGGTTGGATGAACAGGTGTGTCACTCACTGAGGCAAAGAACTCTGGGTGAGGCCCAGCCTCGTGGCAGCATTTAGAGTATATATCTTCAGGGATAGTCCATAAGATCACTTTTTAGTCATCTGATTCAGTGCTCTGGCACAATTTCCCAAGGAGTTCGTGATGTATACAGCTTTTGCTTACTTACTAAACCAGAAGATATGCTTGATGACTATACTCATCCTATCTTCATAGAGAAGGAACAGTTAATCTGTTCTAGCTCTGTTCTACTTCAGTAGTTGGTTTGTTTTTTGTTTGTGTTGTAATTAATTATCTCTTCTAGATTATAAATAATTCCTTTCATTGCTAGTACCTAATGTGGCAAATAGTATGGGTTCAATAACTGTTTGTTGAAAGAGCGTAAGATTAATGGAAAACATTAAAAGAGAACTTTTACATATTTCAGAGAGAGGTTTCACTTTCATATGGTCCTGAATAGTAGACCTAGTAGATTTTATTTCTAGTTCTTAAAATGTAATTTTTTTAACCTTGCATGTCTCATTTCCATGCATTATTTAGACATTAGGAAAGTGATTTCATGAAGTAGATTGAATAAATTGTTAGCAGTTTGAAACAAGGATATAGATCTTAGAGAGTTTTACATATACATATATTGTCTTCAAGAACCTAAGCTNAAGTTATGCATTTAGCAAGTAATAAATATTTCTTGAAAGACTTTATATTAATATATTAATTAGAACACTCTCAGTATTTCCTGTTATCACAGGTACATGAATCAATTGTAGAAACTGTTTTAAGAGTTAACCAGATGTATAGATTAAATTGTGAAATGTGAGTTAAGTTGTGAATAAGTCTAATCCATAGCTGACTTCTTTCAAAATGTGACAATTTAATTTTAATTTCTAGTATATACATGTAGCTACTTAGCCTCCCACTCTTTTTACCAACTGGCAGGTCTCATCAGTTTCTCTTGAAAATCCGACTGAAGTGTTCGAAGATGGAGAAAATCCACCCAGTAGTCGCTCGTCAGAGAGTGGGTTCACGGAGTTCATACAGTATCAAGCAGACCGGACTGATGACATCGACAGAGAACTGAGTGAGGGGCAGGGGGCAGCTGCCATCCCGATTGGGAGCACGTCCTCTGAAACAGAAACGGCCTCCACTGTGGGGTCTGAAGAAACCATCATCCAGCCCCCTTCCATAATCGCCCAGGGGACGGCACCCCGAAGCGGGAAGACCGCCCAGAAAACCGCCATGCAGTGCTGCTTGGAGTATGTCCAGCAGTTTCTCACCAGACTCATCAACCTCTACGTCATCCAGAGCAGCGCCTTCTCCCAGGCTTTGGCTCCAGAGCATCAAGGGGATCTCAGTGCAGAACAGGGGGGGATTTCTAACTGGGACAGGGATTCCCAGGGGGACGTAAAAGAGAGAAATATAAGTAAACAAAAAACCTCAAAAGAATACCTCTCTGCCTTCCTCGCTGCCTGTCAGCTCTTCCTGGAGTGCTCCAGCTTCCCAGTTTACATTGCTGAGGGGAACCATACCTCAGACTTACGCTCTGAAAAATCAGACGCTGGTAAGGTTGTCTCTGTTTTACTTATTTAAAAATATCTTCTATAGCATGCTTCCCACCCACTCACCCTTTATTTTAAGGAATGCTCAGATATTAAAACTGGGATTTGATTTCTTTTTTTAGCCAGTCAATTTTTAAAAGTGTTGCTTTAATTTGTAAGTTTTTAAAAACAAAATACTGTCATTTTGAGGAGATTGATATGTTGGAGAATTTTGTGATCACGATATCTCACAGTCTGTTGGTGAGCAAGCAGACGCTAAGGAGGAAATTAGCTCCTTTCTCTGGAGAAAATTAGTGTAACATTCAGATCTGCTGGCTTCCTTTATTATGACTGGCATCATATAAGTTTACATTCCTTTAAATTTATGTATAACACGCACAGAGGTCGGTGAGCTACGTAATATTTGTTGATTAATAAACCATTTTCGGACAGAAAATGGATTGTTGACTTGGCATAAGAAAAATACATATTAAAAAAATTATGAAATTCCAGTTGCTGCTTTATTTTCTTGAAGATCTAGTGTACGTGAGAAACCGTGGTTTTGTTCACAGAGCAAGGCCTAAGTTCTTAGATATAAGTGCTTTGTTTTAGAAGTTAACTTGGAAGGCAGAATATGCATGAAAGGTTCACTCTGATGGATTGTGTTGGCTTCCGGCTTCTCTTTCAGACTGGGAGCACGTGCAGCCTCCACTGTGGCTCCAGACGCTGATGAGTGCTTGCGGCCAAGCAAGTGATTTCAGTGTGCAAAGTGTTGCCATTTCACTAGTGATGGACCTGGTAGGGCTGACGCAGTCTGTGGCCATGGTCACTGGGGAAAACATCAACAGCGTGGAGCCTGCCCAGCCCTTAAGTCCAAACCAGGGACGAGTAGCTGTGGTGATTAGACCTCCTCTCACGCCGGGCAATCTGAGATACATAGCTGAGAAGACGGAATTTTTCAAGGTAAGTTCTAAGAACTACAAGCATGACTAAGACGACACTCGACCTGATTTGCTTAGCAGAGATTTCAAAGATGATAGTCAGGCTTAACTGAACACCTCTTAACATCATACTGTAAGGAAAAGATACCATATACCGTGTTTGATCAGTACTGCTTGGCCAATCCTGTCCTCAGTTTTGTGAGGAGGAAAAAAGAATTAGAGGAGTTTTGGGGTAAAAAGAAAAGTTCATTTATACTGAAAAATACATTTCCAGATGAAGTGGTTGTAACACTTTTGCTTTTCATAGAGTACAACCTCAGGTCTCCAAAATATCCAGAAAAAGTTTTCCAACCCTAAATTGTCTGATGATCATCTGTGATACATGCATATCCTTTGATTTGTTTCACAGCAGCACATATGATATCCTTGGCATAGAAAGAACATCAAGTATATTTTGCTTAAGTAGGTAGATTCTTTATATATAAAAAATTTTAATCTTCAAGTCATTGTATCCCTCAGATAGTCCGTCCAGCTAGATTAAAGTTGGGTTCTACATGTGGTGGTGGTGAACCCTGATGACTGTAGTAGATCACCATATGCTGTGTTAACACATGTGGCACTGAAATACACACAGCCTATTTTATGTTTTAAGAAGCTTGGATATTTGAACTATGAATTGTATTTCACTTTGCGACATACAACCATAAACATTAAACTTCCTTCAGTGTGGGGTTTACATCCTCTTATAAATAGTGTATTCTAGCATCACTTTACTAAACGTCACTAAAATAATGAAATGGGGTCTTATCTGGGCCCTGTAAAAAGTGCTAACATATCTGGTGTTTAAAGTAAATTTAGTTAAAGGAGCGTCTGTTGTAAGAGATCCTAAAAACCTGGATGACAAGAAGCAAGCAGATGGAAAGCTACACTTTTAAATCTCATTTCAGTGACATAATGAGTATTAAGACCTTCTAGGTCTGGCAGTCAGAGGCTTTTTTGTACCTAATAGGAAATGTTTAAAAGTTCTCATTTACAATTGTATAACACTGTGACTTTTACATCTTTTTTTTAAATAGCATGTAGCTTTAACATTGTGGAACCAGCTGGGAGATGCGACACCTCAGCACCACCAGAAGAGTGTGGAACTGTTTTATCAATTACATAACTTGGTTCCTTCATCCAGCATCTGTGAGGATGTGATAAGCCAGCAGTTAACCCATAAAGATAAGGTAAATTCTTCTCTGCTGGTCCTGTGTCCACCCTACCCCCTGCTCCCGTTATACTGAAAGGCAAATGAAGGGAACCCTAGGAAAATTATGGCATCTAGTGTCTGAATAAGATAACTTCATTCAGAATGATTATCATATCTTTAAAATAAATGTGCTCTTTTCTTCTTTGAGGAAAGTTCTTTATAAAAAGTGACAGTAATCTGAAAAATCAAGCAACCCAAATCAAATGCTGGGTTTATTTTGTGATTCAGGAGTGCAGAGTGATGATTCAAGTTGTTGCTGGTCTGAGTTCTTGGGTCGTTTAAAGATGTATTCAGTGGTCTCAGTTATGAAACTGGTGGGTTCATTTACTAATGTGTGTGAAATGACATCTGTAAGTTACAGAATGCTAATATGTGAGGTTCTGGGCTTCCCTGGTGGCTCAGATGGTAAAGAATCTGCCTGTAATGCAGGAGACCTGGGTTCAGTCCCTCAGTCAGGAAGATCCCCTGGAGAAGGGAATGGCTATCCACTCCAGTATTCTTGCCTGGAGAATTCCATGGACAGAGAATAAATAAGGATTTTGTATCCTATGTATATGAAGTGTGATTCATAAGTGTCAGTTAAAGATGGCTGAGTTATGAGCAGGCCTGAAAAGAAGCTGTAATGATCAGTCTGACTGACCTGGTCAGGGTAACCCAATGAAGTTTGAGGTCTTCCTGTGTCTGCTCTCTTATATTAATAGAAAATTTTATTGAACAGCTTTTAGAAGTGGATTGCCCTCATTTTAAAAAATTCTAAATGCTAGTGAGTTTGAATAGGTTATATTCCAAAAGGTTTTGTGTTGAGTAAATGAAGCATTTGGCAGCAGGGAAGTGGCAAATGGAGTGAATGAGAAGAATTAAAAGTTTATTCCAAGAGAAATAGTTCTCCTTCAATACATTCTTTCAGAATTGTTCAGAAATTTTTAAATAAAGCCTTGTGTTTTAATGTAATAGTTTGTTTTACTTTTAAGTATAAATCTAGGACAAATTATATCCCTGTTTACTTGTATCACATTTCTGAGTTCTGAATAAGGATATTGTATATCCATGAAAAAATTAAAGTATCAGTTATTGCTTACTTTTTTTTATGTGTTTGTATTGGTTGATGTACAAATGCAAGCTTCATTGGAAAAGCATGTATTAAGCCAACAGGAAAAGCAGTCATTCCTCTAACCTGTCACAGTTTAGACAGTTGCAGTCTGATTTGGGGGATCTTTTATATGATGGATTCTACAAATGCTGGAGAAAGACTATACAATTTCTTATAATATTATAATTTCTACTAAT
>SJYQ01004929.1:76478-96193 GCA_006410935.1 Redunca redunca
TAATGAAAGTAATGATTAAAAAATCTTGTTCAGTTTACATTTCAATTATTTTACTGTATTTTGTAATGTTTTTCTTTATTCTCTTTCTTTGCCAGTAAGCCAAGTACAACTCATGGCATCGAAAGGAAATGGTGAAAAGACACTTACCATGGAGGAAATGGAGAACTTCAGCCTTACTGTTAATCCATTAAGTGACAGACTGTCCCTCCTAAGTACCAGCAGTGAGACAATCCCTATGGTTGTATCTGATTTCGATCTGCCAGACCAACAGATAGAAATACTTCAGAGGTCTGACTCGGGGTGTTCTCAGTCCTCTGCTGGGGACAACTTGAGTTACGAAGCCGATCCTGAGAGCGTGACTGCGCAAGATGACTCCCAGGCGCCAAGCACAGGCTCCCCAGATGATGATGTCCAGCAGGTGGTCTTTGACCTGATCTGTAAAGTTGTCAGTGGCCTCGAAGCGGAGTCTGCATCAGTGCCATCTCAGGCAGAAACTGAAGGGCTGCCCCTGAAGGACAGTGACGTTGATCCAAGCGAGGAGGTGACTAGCAATGAAGGTCAGCCCGCTCAGCAGAGCCAGAGTGCTTTGCTGAATAACGACGGTTCTCAGTTTCTGTCTGTGTCTGCAGAGGGAAGCTGTGAGTGTATGCCAAATGGAATTTCCAGAAACAGCTCCTCACCTTGTATTTCAGGAACCGCACAGACTTTCCACGACTCTTCTGTTGCTTCTACAGAAACCAGATGTCGACAGAGAAGTCACAGTAGCATTCAGTTCAGCTTCAAAGAAAAATTATCAGAAAAAGTCTCCGAGCAAGAAACGATTGTTAAGGAGTCAGGTAACCAACCAGGAGCAAAACCGAAAGTAAAACTGGCCAGAAAAAAGGATGATGACAAGAAGAAAACTTCAAACGAAAAACCCAAGCAGACCAGTGTTTTCTTCAGTGACGGTCTGGATTTAGAGAACTGGTACAGCTGTGGCGAGGGAGAAATTTCTGAAATTGAGAGTGACATGGGTTCTCCAGGATCACGAAAATCTCCCAATTTCAACATCCATCCTCTCTACCAACATGTGCTTTTGTATCTCCAGTTGTACGATTCATCCAGGACTCTGTATGCTTTTTCTGCCATCAAGGCCATCTTGAAAACTAACCCCATTGCTTTTGTAAATGCCATTTCAACCACTAGTGTAAATAACGCATATACGCCTCAGTTGTCTCTGCTTCAGAATCTTTTGGCCAGACACCGGATTTCTGTTATGGGAAAAGATTTTTATAGTCACATTCCAGTGGACTCAAATCATAACTTCCGGAGTTCTATGTACATAGAAATCCTTATTTCTCTCTGTTTGTATTATATGCGTAGCCACTACCCGACTCATGTCAAGGTTTCAGCACAAGATTTAATAGGCAATCGAAACATGCAGATGATGAGCATCGAAATTTTGACACTCCTCTTCACCGAGCTGGCAAAAGTCATAGAAAGCTCAGCAAAAGGGTTCCCTAGTTTTATCTCTGATATGTTATCTAAGTGCAAAGTTCAGAAAGTGATTCTTCACTGTTTGCTGTCATCTATCTTTAGTGCACAGAAATGGCACAGTGAAAAGATGGCAGGTAAGAACATGATTGCTGTGGAAGAAGGTTTCTCAGAGGACAGCCTGATCAACTTCTCCGAAGATGAATTTGACAATGGCAGCACACTCCAGTCCCAACTTCTCAAAGTGCTTCAGAGGCTCATTGTTCTCGAACACAGGGTAATGACTCTCCCTGAAGAGAATGAAACAGGTTTTGATTTTGTGGTATCTGATCTGGAGCACATCAATCCCCATCAGCCCATGACTTCTCTTCAGTATTTGCATGCCCAGCCAATCACTTCTCAAGGCATGTTCCTCTGTGCGGTGATACGAGCTTTACATCAACACTGTGCCTGTAAGATGCACCCACAGTGGATTGGTTTAATCACATCTACTCTGCCTTACATGGGAAAAGTTCTCCAGAGAGTGGTTGTCTCCGTGACACTGCAGCTTTGTAGAAATTTAGATAATTTAATTCAACAGTACAAATATGAAACAGGATTATCTGATAGTAGGTAAGAATTGATTTTTAATTTTGTCATTATTGGCATTTTTTACATGTATGACCACTTCATCATCTAGAAAGTCCGTTGCAATTTGGGTAAACAAATTAGAGGTTATTGTTAGGTTACACATAGTATGTTATTTTCATAAAGAAGAAAATTGAGGAAGAGTATCCATAAAAGAATCAAGAATGGAAAACAGAAGGGGTAGAAAAACAGGACTTTTTTCCTCCGTAGAGCTGAAATTAATTTTGATGCTCTTCTTGACTGAGCTGGCAAAAGTAGCAGAAAGCTTTGCAGAGGGTTTCCTTGGTTTATCTGATACATTGATCTAAGTGCAAGTTGCTGCTGCTGCTAAGTCGCTTCAGTCGTGTCCAACTCTGCGACCCCATAGACGGCAGCCCACCAGGCTCCCCCGTCCCTGGGATTCTCCAGGCAAGAACACTGAAGTGGGTTGCCATTTCCTTCTCCAATGCATAAAAGTGAAAGTGAAGTCGCTCAGTCGTGTCCGACTCTTCGCGACCCCATGGACTGCAGCCTTCAAGGCTCATCCATCCGTGGGATTTTCCAGGCAAGAGTACTGGAGTAGGGTGCCATTGCCTTCTCTGAAGTGCAAGTTAATGTCACACTAAAATTAATTTAAAATTATGAGTAATTCTTTTCCCATCTGATTTCATTTCTTGTTTTGAATTTTCATTGTCTGGTGTCAAATTTTATCTGTATCCCAGGCCATATTCAAAATTAATCTGTCAAAATATATCTGAGTGTTTAATAGACTAGTGTCTGGTTTATCTCCTGTGTGAGCTCAGGTACTGGATATAAGAAAACTGGCTGTATCCTTTAATACTGATAGGCCTGCCATTACATGGTTGCCAGAGATTTGCTGGCTGTATTTACTGATTTTGTTTAGAATTTGTTATCCCCAAAGAACTTTAGTACATTTAATGTGTCACAGTTATTTTATTAGATGAGGCTATAAAAGCTCCTAATTTATTTATTTAGTCATTTATTTATATAATATTTATTGAGCCCTTACTGTGTGCTTAGCAGATGCTGGACATTTATTATTGATGAAACACGAACGTCTTGTTCACAGAACTTGTGTTCACGTGGATACATTTTCTTTCAGGCCTCTGTGGATGGCATCAATTATCCCACCAGATATGATTCTTACCCTTTTGGAAGGGATCACAGCCATTATCCACTACTGTTTGTTGGATCCTACTACACAATATCACCAAGTGAGACTGCACAAATATTTGACTGGTTTTTAAAGACTGTGAGGCCTAATAGGTCCCCATTTGTAAACCTCAGTAAATGATATGTTTCTTTTTCCCCTGACTTTGATAGCTTTTGGTCAATGTAGATCACAAACACCTGTTTGAAGCCCGCAGTGGAATCCTCTCGATCCTTCACATGATCATGTCCTCAGTGACACTGCTTTGGAGCGTGCTCCATCAGGCTGATTCTTCGGAAAAAATGACCATTGCTGCATCTGCCTCTGTTACCACTATTAACCTTGGAGCCACAAAGGTAGGATAAGTCACACTTCACCCTTGGAGCTCGAGAGTCTATTGGACAACTCTCCTAGAGATTATGTTCCAAATTTGTGAATAATTTGGATAGTATTTATGATACTCTGTGTGGATTGTGTGATTAGTTATCAAGTAATTTTAACAATTTTCTTGAAATGACATTAAAAAAAAAATCACACTTTTTAAGCATATATAATGCATTTTTTTTTTTAGTACATTTAAAGCGCTGTCGTACTCTCACCACAATCTAATGTTTCATCATAGCCGTCACCACAAAAAGATTCTTCATGCCCATCTGCAGGCACTTGGTTCCCATCCCTGACTACCATCAACCCCTAATCTGTTTTCTCTGTATATCAATTTGCTTTTTCAGGCCCTTTCCTGTAAAAAAGAAATGATGCATTATTTGTTCCTTTGTGTCTGACTTCTTTCATGTGACATAGTATTTTTGAGATTCAGTCATACATGTTATAACTTTGTTCCTTTTTTAGGGCATTTCAAGCTGACATTTTAATATGCAAATCTCTCCTGGAAAATGGTTTAGCAATATGTAGAGAGAACTTTAAGTTATAGTTTTTGATCTAGTAATCTTCTTTAGTAATGAATTCTAAAGTAATCAAAATTATGTAAATATGTATAATATTTATTACAGCCTTATTTATAATAAATATTATCGGCTTTCCTCTAGCTCCGTCAGTAAAGAATCTGCATGCAATGCAGGAGACCAAAGTTCAATTCCTGGGTTGGGAAGATCTTCTGGAGAAGGAAATGGCAACCCACTCCAGTATTCTTGCCTGGAGTATCCCATGGACAGAGAAGCCTGGCAGGCTACACTCCATGGGGTCACAAGAGTCACACACAACTTAGCAACTAAACCACCACCACCATAGCCTTATTTAATGGCAAGAAAAAAGGGATCCTGAACAATAAGGGAGTGGTTAAGTAAATTATTTACTCGGTGTTACATTATGTCGCCACTAATAATCATGGTTTTGAAGAATTCTTAGTCGATGTAAAGTGCTTAAAAGTTTAGTAAACAGGAATTTTACATAATTGAACAAATATTGTGTTTCTAATTATGTTAAAAAATAATCTGCAGAAGAAGGAATAAAGAAAATTCATGAGCTAATAGTGATTATCTCAGGATGATGAAGTTAATGGTTGATTCAAAAATTATTTTTCTTCTTATACTTTCAGATATTTCCCAAAGTTTCTTCTTTATATTTAGAGGGAAATTATGTGAATGTTTAAAAGCGTTTTGCTATGGCCAGTCATCAAATTGATATCCCTCAATTACCTAATCTTACTCCAGATCTGACTTTCTAGACTTGGGAGGCATGGGAGCACACCTCGTACTGTGGAGGAAGGCTAGAAATCAA
The DNA here is from genome assembly GCA_006410935.1 of Redunca redunca. NCBI lineage: Eukaryota > Metazoa > Chordata > Mammalia > Artiodactyla > Bovidae > Redunca > Redunca redunca. The sequence continues at coordinate 81,466 of SJYQ01004929.1, forward strand.
TAGAAAATTTAAACAAAATGATGTTTTATTTTAATACTTGGATTAAACTGTTACAGGTTGTTTTCCTTTTGAATTAAAATGACCATGGTTGCATCTCTTAACATTATTAAACTTTCCCCCACCATTATTTACCACAGACACCATTATCTACCACTCCAGTATTCTTGGGCTTCCCTGGTAGTTCAGCTGGTAAAGAATCCACCTGCAATGCGGGAGACCTGGGTTCGATCCCTGGGTTGGGAAGATCCCCTGGAGAAGGGAACGGCTAACCACTCCAGTATTCTGGCCTGGAGAATTGCATGGGCTGTATAGTCCGTGGGGTAGCAAAGAGTCGGACACGACTAAGCGACTTTCACTTCACTTCACTATCATGATTGAGGTGGTAAAACAAACAAGTTCTGTATATTCTTCCAAGAAAAACTAAAAGTACAGTCCAGTTATTAATGCTTTCATAATTTTTAATGTACTTGTGATTTCCTCACATGTTTTTAGAACTTGAGGCAGCAGATCCTAGAATTATTGGGGCCCATTTCAATGAATCATGGTGTTCACTTTATGGCTGCCATTGCCTTTGTATGGAATGAGAGAAAACAGAACAAAGCTCCCACCAGGACCAAGGTATGTGTTTATTTTTTCACTTGGTAAACATATGGTGAATACATGCTGAGTTTCAATTTTCCATTAGTTGCAATGGGATTAGGGCCTGGGATGGGGTGGGTCGCAGAAAAGTAAGTTTGTCTTCCAGTTTAGATAATAATATATTGCCTAAATTTCTGAACTATAAAAGATACTTTATGTGAAAAAAGAAATTCATATGATATTAAAACTGTAGCTGTATAGAAATGGTAATAAGATACAATGTGTTTTTTAGATGATAGTCATTTAAAGTGCATAGCAAGAGTATGGAGAGAAATTTTCATCGATTAGCTTTTCGTTACAATGTGACTGCTTAAATGTAATTCATATATTGTCTTTAGATTATATATGTGGAAATTTTGTTGCTTTGCGAGTTTGAAAGCTCAAAAAACTATTCTGTATTGGATATAAATACTGACTCACTANNNNAAGGCTGTTAAATAATTTATTCCTATAACATATGTGATTCGTCTAGCTGAAGGTGTCTAACCTTATTTTTGTGTTGATTTCATATTACATGTATGCTGACCCATTTCAAGTAATAAAAAATAAACCTTCCATTTATATGGCATTTTGCATGTAAAACTTCAGTAGTAGATATTACATTGGACAGAATTGAGAGATTGCATTATTTAAAGTTAGTTAAGCACATGTGGTTTAACATGGCATATTGAACACATGCATTTTTATCTTCCCTCTTACGAAACATGAGAGTGAAAAACTTTTAAATGACAAAAACTTGGGAAGGGTGACCATCTAAGTGTGGTCGTAAATGTCACATGACCACAAGTGTCAAAAAGTTTTCACGGCAAAAACAACATGTCTGAGTTATAACCGACTTGGATTATCAATATGAGTTTTCTCTGCTCTACTGATTTGCTGCAAGCAAAGGATCAATTACTGATATAAATCTATAGACAGTCTGGAAGTAGAAGTATCAGGTACTTCTAAAGGCAAAGAGTTCGGATGGGGCTGAAATCTGGAGGACTGATTGTTTATAGGACGGAAAGTTTATAGTTCCCTTTTCCCAACCCAAGCAGCCACCCACTTCTCTTACCCTACCCCAGCAGGATACTGGAGTCAAGTTTACTTTGTGAAGAGTTTTGAAAAGAGACTCTTGATCCGAGGGCACAAGGTTCACAGTTCAGTTCGTTCGCTCAGTCAGTTCGACTCTGTGACCCCATGGACTGCAGCATGCCAGGCTCCCGTCACCAACTCCCAGAGCTTACTCAAATTCACATCCATCTAGTCGGTGATGCTAACCAACCACCTCATCCTCTGTCGTCCCCTTCTTCTCCCACCTTCAACCTTTCCCAGCATCAGGGTCTTTTGTAGTGAGTCAGTTCTTCACATCAGGTGGCCAAAGTATTGGAGTTTCCACTTCAATATCAGTCCTTCCAGTGAATAGTCAGGACTGATTTCCTTTAGGATAGACTGGTTGGATCTCCTTGCAGTCCAAGGGACTTTCTAGAGTCTTCTCCAACACCAGAGCTCAAAAGCATCAATTCTAATTGGCACTCAGCTTTCTTTATAGTCCAACTCTCACATCCATACATGACTACTGGAAAAACCATAGCTTTGACTAGACGGACCTTTGTTGGCAAAATGATGTCTCTACTTTTTTATATTCTGTCTAGGTTGGTCATAGATTTTCTTCCAAGGAGCAAGCATCTTTTACATCTTTTAATTTCATGGCTGCAGTCACCATCTGAGGTGATTTTGGAGACCAAAAGAATAAAGTCTGCCACTGTTTCCATTGTTTCCCCATCTATTTGCCATGAAGTGTTGGGATCAGATGCCATGATCTTAGTTTTCTGAATGTTGAGTTTTAAGCCAACTTTTTCACTTTCCTCTTTCACTTTCATCAAGAGGTTCTTTAGTTCTTCTTCACTTTCTGCCATAAGAGTGGTGTCTTCTGAGTATCTGAGGTGATTGATATTTCTCCTGGCAATCTTGATTCCAGCTTGTGCTTGATCCAGCCCATCATTTTGCATAATGTACTCTGCAAAAAGTTAAATGAGCCAGGTGACAATATGCAGCCTTGACATACTTCTTTCCCAATTTGGAACCAGTCTGTTGTTCCATGTCCAGTTCCAACTGTTGCTGCTTGACCTACATACAAATTTCTCCGGAGGCAGGTGAGGTGGTCTGGTATTCCGATCTCTTGAAGAATTTTCCACAGTTTGTTGTGATCCACACAGTCAAAGGCTTTGGCATAGTCAATAAAGCAGAAATAGATGTTTTTCTGGAACTCTCCTGCTTTTTGATGATCCAGCAGATGTTGGCGATTTGATCTCTGGTTCCTCTGCCTTTTCTAAATCCAGTTTGAACATCTGGAAATTCATGGTTCACGTACTGTTGAAGCCTGGGTTAGAGAATTTTGACCATTACTTTGCTAGCGTGTGACATGAGTGCAATTGTGTGGTAGTTTAAACATTTTTTTTCTTTGGGATTGGAATGAAAACAGACCTTTTCCAATCTTGTGGCCACTGCTGAGTTTTCCAAATTTGCTGGCATATTGAGTGCAGCACTTTCACAGAATCATCTTTTAGGGTTTGGAATAGCTCAACTGGAATGCCATCACCTCCACTAGCTTTGTTTGTAGTGATGTTTCCTAGGGCCCACTTGGCTTCACATTACAGAATGTCTGTCTCTAGATTAGTGATCACATCTTCATGATTATCTGGGTCGTGAAGATCTTTTTTGTACAGGTCTTCTGTGTATTCTTGCCACCTCTTCTTAATGTCTTCTGCTTCTGTTAGGTCCATACCATTTCTGTCCTTTATTGAGCCCATCTTTGCATGAAATGCTCCCTTGGTATAATTTTCTTGAAGAGATCTCTAGTCTTTTCCATTCTGTTGTTTTCCTCTATTTCTTTGCACTGATCACTGAGGAAGGCTTTCTTCTCTCTCTGTGCTATTCTTTGGAACTCTGCATTCATATGGGTATATCTTTCCTTTCACTTCTCTTCTTTTCTCAGGTATTTGTAAGGCCTCCTCAGACAACCCTTACACCTTCTTGCATTTCATCTGTTAGGTCCGGACTCTGGCCTTGACAGGCTCAATGAGCCACAGTAGGCCTAAAAATAAAACCTGAGTCATGCTTCCAGTATTTCACATGCACGCGTACTGCTCAGCCAATCATTTAATGCCAGCTGCCCTGTTGCTGAGATAAAGAACCGCCTGTATATAAGCAGCCATGATTCAGAGCTCGGGGCTCTCGTCAAGACTCCACTGTGCTGGATGAGATGGGAGCCCTAGCTCGAGCTAGTAATAAAACTCCTTTATGTTTTTGCATTGCTGTGGACGTCTTGTTCTCTCAGTTTTGGGGACTCAGACTCTGGGCATAACATTTGGGGGCTCATCCAGGATACCTTTAACTGGGAAGAATAACACTCTCCCAGCAGAAGGGGTTTCCTCAATAGGAAGAGAGATATCTGAACACCAGTGTTAATTCTGGTTAAGTCCAGTGTAAGGCCGAGGCCCACCATCGTGCTGGGAAGGCAGCTGGCTCTGTTCTCTGGTTAAGTCCAGCGTAAGGCCGAGGCCCAGCATCGTGCTGGGGAGGCACCTGGCTCTGTGGACGCCCTGTCGGTAAGATACCCTCGAGGGGAGAAAAAAAAAAATTGTTAAGGGGGCCCAGGAAGACCTAGTACTGTGTTCTCGGCCAATGTATATTTGTTATCTGTTTGTTGTGTCTGTGTGAGTGCCGGCGCTATCTCTGTTCTTTGTGTGCTCATTTGGTCTCCTGTGTTCTTCTCTGTAATCATGGGGCAAACGACTTCTACTCCTTTGTCCCTTATGACTGACCGCTTCTCTGATTTTAAGTCTAGAGCACAGAATCTATCATTGTTGGTGAAGAAAAGCAAGTTGGTGACTTCTTGTTCTGCCGAGTGGCCTGCCTTTGATGTCAGCTGGCCACGAGAGGGAACCTTCAGCCTGCCAATTATTCGAGCGGTTAGAGAGAAAATGCTCACTCCCAGCCCTTCTGGGCACCCAGACCAAACTCCCTATATTTTGGTCTGGCAGGATTTGGTGGAAAATCCGCTGGCCTGGCTGAAACCTTTTGTTCCTCAGCCCTTTACTTCCCCTTCCCCCACTCCATCAATCCCACAGGTACTGGTCGTGGAGGCATCTAAAGAGAAAGAAGACAAAGAGTGTGGTGGCCAGGTGAAACTGGTATTCCAGGAATCCTCACTATATCCTAACCCAATTGACCTGGAAGCTGATCTCTCCCCACCCCGCTATGCAAACCCTCCTTTGCCCCCTCAAGTACCTCAGATTTCTTCCGGAGGAACACAAAGGGACACCGAACCTTCGGCCCCAATCCAGGAAGGGGGCCCTACCTAGGGGACTCACAGAAAGACAAGGGGAGCCCTTGATATGACAGATAAGGACAATCCAGAAGCCCCTACCTCCACGGTCCGGGCACTTTCTGTTTGGGTGGGACCAGCCGGTCCGGACGGGGAACGAATGTACCAATACTGGCCCTTTTCCACTAGTGATTTATATAGTTGGAAAACTCAAACCCCTTCATTCTCAGAGAAACCTCAGGGCCTCATTGACCTTTTAAAATCCATTCTTTTCACCCATAACCCCACTTGAGATGACTGTCTGCAGCTGTTACAAGTGCTGTTTACCACAGAAAAACGCAAGCGGATCTTGTCGGAAGTGCAGGAAAAAAATGTTCCGGGGGTGGATGGGAAACCTACTATGCAGCCTAACTTGATTGATGAGGGATTCCCCCTGACTCGGCCCCGATGAGATTTCGAGCGCACTAAAGGTAGGGAGCATCTCCAAATGTACCGCCAGACTCTCAGGGCTAGTCTCCAAGCGGCCGCCAGGAGACCAACAAATTTGGCTAAGGTAAATCTGGTTAGACAGGAGCCGAATGAGGGCCCGGCAGCCTTTCTTGAGAGATTAATGGAAGCTTTTAGGCAGTATACCCCCATGGACCCACAGGCCGATGAGTCACGCGCGGCAATTATGCTAGCATTTATAAATCAGGCGGCCCCGGATATCAGGAGAAAACTACAAAAAACAGAGAGGTTAAAAAAATATATCCCTGCAAGATTTATTGAGGGCAACAGGGAAAGTTTTTAACCATAGAGAGACTCCAGAGGAAAGGGAGGAACGTGTTAGACGGGAAGAGAGAGAGTTCAAGGCCAAAGAAAACCGCAGGAATCAAAAAGAATTAGCTCAGGTATTCTTTGCAGGGGTGGAACAGGGAGCTAGTTCTCAGAGAACAAGGAAAGTCAGGTCAAAAGATGAAAGAAAGCCAGCCAGGCAGGGATTTAAGAAAGACCAATGCACATATTGCAAAGAGCTAGGACACTGGAAGAGCAAGTGCCCCAAAAGAAACCTAGGGGAAAGACCCACCAGGAAAGAAGCAGCCTCCCCGGGGGCCCACGTTTTATATGCAGGAAAAGATAGCAATTAGGGGGGTCAGAGCCCGGCACCCCTCCCCAAGTCCTGGGTAACTATACATGTGAAAAGAAAACCAGTTGGCTTCATAGTGGACACGAGAGCTCAATACTCGGTCCTTAACCAGAAAGACAGACCGATGTCCAAAAAGACCAGCTGGGTACAAGGAGCCACCGGAACTAAACAATATGGATGGACTACTAAACGTCAAGTGGACTTGGGGGCCCTGCGAATGTCCCACTCCTTTCTTGTGATACCAGAATGCCCAGCTCCCTTGCTAGGGAGAGATTTATTATCTAAGGTCAATCTCAAATTCACTTTGACCATGGAGGGATATCAATTATAAATGGGACCAGACATCCCATACAAGTTTTGTCCTTGGCGCTGAGGGACGAATATAGACTGTACCGGCCAGGGCCTCCCATGGCTATTGACCCTAATGTGCAACCTTGGGTCCAAAAATACCCTCTGGCTTGGGCAGAAACAGCAGGGGTAATGCTAGCCAAACAGAGACCCCCCCATCATTGTTGAACTGAAAGCGGATGCCACCCCTATATGGGTGAAACAATACCCCCTGAGCCTGGAAGCCCGGCGAGAAATCACACCACATATACAACGGCTCCTGGAGGCCGGAATTCTCAGAAGGGGTCAATTTCCATGGAATACTCCCCTGTTACCTGTGAAAAAGCCCGGGGGAATAGACTTTAGACAGGTCCAAGATCTTCGTAAAGTCAACAAACGGGTGAGTGATATTCATCCAACCATCCCTAACCCATACACCCTCTTGAGTGGCCTACCACCTGACTATGTTTGGTGTACTGTCCTGGACTTGAAGGATGCCTTTTTCAGTTTGCCTCTGGCCCCTCTGAGCCAAGAGATCTTCGGTTTCGAGTGCATTGAGGAGGACAGCCAGACCTCAGGACAGCTAACTTGGACTCGACTCCCACAGGACTTCAAAAACTCACCAATGCTATTTAATGAAGCTCTAGGTGAAGACCTCTGTGAGTACTGGGCTAACCACCCCAACATTGTCTTGTTGCAATATGTGGATGATCTTATGCTAGCCGCAACTACCGAGGAGGCATGCCTAGAGGTGACAGGCAACCTCCTCCAAACTTTGGGGACATTGGGATACTGGGCTAGTGCAAAAAAAGCCCAAATTGCCAAACAAGAGGTCACATACTTAGGGTATAAGATAAAACAAGGGCGGAGATGGCTGACACAGGCCATGGAAGAGGCCATTTTACAGATCCTGGAGCCAGCAGCTCCCCGGCGAGTGAGAGAATTTCTTGGGACTGTCAGGTATTGCAGGCTATGGATCTTGGGGTTTGCTGAAAAGGCCCGGCCGCTATAGGAAGGAAGTAGGGAAAATAAAAACTGGACTTGGACTGAGCCAATGAGACAGGCCTTTCGAGAACGCCAGCAGGCTCTGCTGGAAGCCCCGGCCCTTGCTCTCCCTAACCCGTCTAAGCCCTTCCAACTGTTTGTGAATGAAAAACGGGTAGTAGGAAAGGGAGTCTTGATGCAGCAATGGGGGCCTTGGAGGCGACCTGTAGCCTACGTCTCCAAGACTGGACCCGGTGGCTGCGGGATGGCCACCCTGCCTCCGAATCATCGCTGCTACTGCCCTCCTGGTCCATGGTGCCGACAAGCTAACTTATGGACAGCGGCTCCTGGTCTACACTCCCCGTGCCATCGAAGGGATTCTCAAGCAGCCACCGGGTAAGTGGATCTCTAACGCCCGCTTGACCCATTACCAGGCCTTGCTGCTGGACGCCCCCCAGATACACTTTCAGACGCCCTGCTTCCTGAACCCGGCCACTCTCCTGCCCGACCCGGAGAAGGACGGCCCCCTCCACGATTGTGGTGAGATACTGGCTAATGTAGTGGCCATACGGAAAGACCTAAAAGATGTGCCCTTAAATGACAGTGAACTGGTGTGGTTCACAGATGGAAGCAGTTTTGTGAAAGATGGACAGAGGAGGGCAGGGGCAGCAATCGTTGATGACTCTGGGAGGGTCATCTGGGCTGAAGCTCTACCCACTGGAACATCCGCCCAGAAAGCGGAATTAATAGCCTTAATATAGGCTCTGGAAAGGGCAGAAGGAAAGAAGATCACCATTTATACCGACAGCCGGTATGCATTTGGCACCATACACATCCAGGGCCCAATATATAAAGAGCGAGGGTTTTTGACAGCGGAGGGAAAGGAAATTAAGAACCTACCTGAGATCCGCAGACTCTTGGCAGCAGTCCAACGGCCCCAAGCAGTGTCCATAGTACCTGTCCCAGGACACCAAAAGGGAAAAGATATCAAAGCTCGAGGCAACCGTGCCACTGATATGATGGCTCGAGAGGCAGCTATCGGAGACTGCAGTGCCCCCATACTGACTGTGGGGACTGTAGGGCTACCACCCCCAGGAACGGGAACCTTGCCCCCGACCCCTGAGTATTCCTCTTCTGATCTAAACTGGATTCAAAAAAAAAAAAACGCCAACTGTCCGGAGGACAAAGATGGATGGTATCGAGACCAAAATGACAACTTGTTAATTCCGGCTAACTTGGGTCGACACCTTTGCACGCACCTACATCTGGACCACCCATTTGGGAGAGAGAAAAAAAGACCCTAGCACTCCTGCAGACAGCACGTTTTCGGTTTCCCCGACAAAAGGCGACTATACAAGACATAGTCCAGGCCTGCACGGCATGCCAGATGATGAAGCTGGGAAAAGGACAGCATACAGGGATAAGGTACCGAGGAGAGAGGCCAGGGCAACATTGGGAGATAGATTTTACGGAGGTAAGGCCAGGCAAATATGGGTACCATTATCTGTTAGTTCTGTTGATACTTTCTCTGGGTGGGTAAAAACATACCCCACTAAGAGGGAAACAGCAGTAATGATGGCTAAAAAGATCCTAGAAGAGATAGTGCCTAGGTTTGGGCTGCCGGTAACCATTGGCTGATAATGGACCTGCCTTTGTGAGCCAAATTGTTCAGGGACTGGCCTTAGCTCTGGGGACCAAATGGAAGCTACATTGTAAATACAATCCCCAGAGCTCAGAGCAAGTAAAAAGAATGAATCGGACCCTAAAAGAAACTTTGACAAAACTGGCAATAGAGACTGGCGGGGACTGGGTGACTCTCCTTCCCTTTGCTCTCTTCCGTGCACGTAATACCCCCTATAAGTTAAATTTGACCCCTTTTGAAATTGTTTATGGGGGACCTCCTCCAGCATGTCCTATATTTGAGGGAAGAAGACAGCCACCCCCTACATTGGAACAATTCCAAGACGCTTTAATGGCTCTAGGCAAGGTGCATACGCATATCTGGACTTTGATCAAAGAAATCCGTGAGGGCCAGAACAAGAGGACAATCCCATCGCATGACATTGGGCCAGGGGACTAAATTTGGGTTAAACTACATCAATCCAAGGCATTAAAACCTAAATAGAAGGGCCCTTATGTTGTTTTTCTTACTACCCGTACTGCTCTGAAGGTTGACGGCATTGGACCTTGGGTGCACTGTAACCACGTGCGCCGTGCCACTCTGGAGGAACAGAAAAAAAGCCCCAAAAGAATGAAAGGTGGCGCCACATCCTTCTAACCCTTTAAAGATGAAGCTTATCCGTCGACAAGATCCAGACAAATCACCCTGACCTTCCTGTTGGTTACCGTCCTCCTCGACCCTGGAGCCACCAATGGGAACCCGCACCACCCAGCCAAAATCACCTGGAAACTGCAAAACAGACTGACGCAAGAGGTGCTCAACTCAACCACAGAAATACATCCTCCGAGCACCTGGTGGCCAGATCTGTATTTTGACCTAAAACTGGTGGTAGATGTACCCCTTGGGCAAGGGGTTTCCTCCGGATGCAGGGGTTCTGGGCATGTCCAGGCCACCAGAAGAGTAACTAGAAAACTTGTGGGGGTATACAGGACTATTTTTGTAAGTCATGGAGTTGCGTGACCACTAATGATGGGCCCTGGCATTGGGAGGTAAGTAACCGAGACCTCCTCAACTTTTCATTCACGAAGCCCAATGAAAGAGAGAACAAGAGGCCCAACAGGGATGGTTTGAATCTTGGTTCCAACAATCTCTGTAGCTAACAACATTGATTTCCACCCTGGTGAGGCCTCTTATGGTACTTTTACTAATACTCACTTTTGGCCCATACATCCTAAACAGGCTTGTGACTTTTGTAAAAAAAAAAAAAAAATATTAATACAGTCCAGCTATTCGTACTCAGGCAGCAATATCGGGCTGTGCCCCAGAACAAAGAGAAAGATCCCTCTACATGATCTACAGATGGGGGGAATGTTAGGTCCGGACTCTGGCCTTGACAGGCTCAACGAGCCACAGTAGGCCTAAAAATAAAACCGGAGTCATGCTTCCGGTATTTCACGCGCACGCGTCCTGCTCAGCCAATCATTTAATGCCGGCTGCCCTGTTGCTGACATAAAGAACCGCCTGTATATAAGCAGCCATGATTCAGAGCTCGGGGCTCTTGTCAAGACTCCACTGTGCTGGATGAGATGGAAGCCCTAGCTCAAGCTAGTAATAAAACCCCTTCATGTTTTTGCATGGAATCACAGGCAAATTTGGCCCTGATGTTCAGAATGAAGCAGGGCAAAGGCTAACAGAGGTTTGTCAAGAGAACACACTGGTCACAGAAAACACCCTCTTCCAACAACACAAGAGAAGATTCTACACACGGACATCACCAGATGGTCAACACCAAAATCAGATTGATTGTATTCTTTGAGGCCAAAGATGGAGCAGCTCTATACAGTCAGCAAAAACAAGACCAGGAACTGACTGTGGCTCAGAAGAACTCCTCATTGCCAAATTCAGACTTAAATTGAAGAAAGCAGGGAAAACCACCAGATCATTTAGGTATGACCTCAATCAAATCGTTATGATTATACAGTGGACGTCTTGTTCTCTCAGTTTTGGGGACTCGGACTCTGGGCATAACACATTTTCTTGGGAATGGTCTTGATCACTGCCTCCTGTACAGTGTCATGAACCTCCATCCATAGTTCTTCTGGCACTCTGTCTATCAGATCTAATCCCTTGAGTCTATTTGTCACTTCCACTGTATAATCATAACGATTTGATTGAGGTCATACCTAAATGATCTGGTGGTTTTCCCTGCTTTCTTCAATTTAAGTCTGAATTTGGCAATGAGGAGTTCTTCTGAGCCACAGTCAGTTCCTGGTCTTGTTTTTGCTGACTGTATAGAGCTGCTCCATCTTTGGCCTCAAAGAATACAATCAATCTGATTTTGGTGTTGACCATCTGGTGATGTCCGTGTGTAGAATCTTCTCTTGTGCTGTTGGAAGAGGGTGTTTTCTGTGACCAGTGTGTTCTCTTGACAAACCTCTGTTAGCCTTTGCCCTGCTTCATTCTGAACATCAGGGCCAAATTTGCCTGTGATTCCAGGTATTTCTTGACTTCTTACTCTTGCATTCCAGTCCCCTATGATGAAAAGGACATCATTTTTGGGTGTTAGTTCCAGAAGGTCTTGTAGATCTTCACGCAACTGTTCAACTTCAGCTTCTTCAGCTTTAGTGCTCAGGGCATAGACTTGGATTACTGTAATATTGAATGGTTTGCCTTGGAAATGAAAAGAGATCATTCTGTCATTTTTAAGATTGCATCCAAGTACAAGGTTCATACAGGTAGGAATTAGACATCATGCTGCCTACAGCAGTCAGGAAAAGTCTACATTCTGAAAAATGGAATCAACCTCACCCCAGCAAGATGGCAGGAAGCCATTATGTTCCTCAGGTAGGAGTTTAGGATTCCTCTCTAGGAAAATGGCCTGACCAAGAAAAAAGACCTAAGCTACTTAAATTTTCTACGACGACAACAACAACAAAAAAGGACTCCAAAACTAGGCTGCTGGCACTACCCCGGAAGGGCCACCTATCCGGGAGTCTTGCGCCTAAATGCTTGGCTTCCCATCACCTTTTACTTTCTTTTTGAAAGGCAGTAGTAATATAGTTGTTAAGACCTCATACTTTGAGACCAGGTCCCTGGGGTTCAAATATTGACTTCTCCACTCACTAGCTATATAACGTCCTCAGGGGAGCAATACTGCTTAATGGGGTTGTGAGAATCCGAACCGGAGGGAGGGAGGGTGGATGGAAAGAGGCAAGGGAGGGAGGAAGGGTATGCATATATATATATATATGGCACTTAACCAATACATGGCACTTAATAAGGACTCTAAATATATTTGTGTATAGTTTTTATTATTGCTGTGCTGTGCTTAGTCATGTCCAACTCTGCGACCCCATGGACTATAGCTTGCCACACTCCTCTGTCCATGGAAGTTTGCAATCAGGAATACTGGAGTAGGTGGCCTATCCCTTCTCCAGGGGATCTTTTGGACCCAGAAATTAAACCAAGGTCTCCTGCATTGCAAGCGAATTCTTTACCAGCTGAGCTACCTGGGAAATAGAGAGCCAAGGAATACCAGTCACATGAAGAAAGCCTCTGAAAATTAGATAAAGACCAAAACAAGTAGATAGAGAAAGTCAAAAGTAATAGTGCAGGTAACAGAAGAAAATGTAAATTTCAACAGGTAAAATTATATTACATCCATGAAATAAGAGATTATTTTGGGCTCCAAAATCACTGCAGATGGTGACTGCAGCCATGAAATTAAAAGACCCTTACTCCTTGGAAGAAAAGTTATGACCAACCTAGATAGAATATTGAAAAGCAGAGACATTACTTTGCCAACAAAGGTCCATCTAGTCAAGGGTATGGGTTTTTCCAGTGATGGTGTATGGATGTGAGAGTTGGTCTGTGAAGAAGGCTGAGCGCCAAAGAATTGATGCTTTTGAACTGTGGTGTTGGAGAACACTCTTGAGATTCCCTAGGACTGCAAGGAGATCCAACCAGTCCATTCTGAAGGAGATCAGCCCTGGGATTTCTTTGGAAGGAATGATGCTAAAGCTGAGGCTCCAGTACTTTGGCCACCTCATGAGAAGAGTTGACTCATTGGAAAAGACTGATGGTGGGAGGGATTGGGGGCAGGAGGAGAAGGGGACGACAGAGGATGAGATGGCTGTCTGGCATCGCTGACTGGATGGACGTGAGTCTGAGTAAACTCTGGGAGTTGGTGATGGACAGGGAGACCTGGCGTGCTGCTAATCATGGGGTCGCAAAGAGTCAGACACGACTGAGCAACTGAACTGACTGATTGCAAAAATTTTAAATTGTCTTAAATGTCAAAATTTTTTAGCAGGAGCAAAACAAAATCAGTATAAGAGAAGTGAAAGTAGATAAATATCAGATATAGAATGTAAATTTAGAGTTGTGGAAAATAGAGGAAAGGAGATTTTTAAATTAGGGAAATGATACTGGAGGTGCAGTATCTTTTTGAAGAAGAAATAGAAAAAATGAGGGGAGAAATGTATCTAAGAAATAGTACAAGGAAATTCCCCAGAAGTAAAGGAAATGAGTTTTTATAGGCACTGTGAAAAGAGATCTGTCTACATAAAGATCAGCAAGTAATGTCACATCAACAGAGGTGAAAAGGAGATCTGATAACCTTCTAAAGAGACAATACTGGTCATATTTGATGGATGATGATATGGCTTATCATTAGCAACACTAGAACTTATGATTGGAAAGTTAGTTTCAATCTATAGTACTTTACCCAGCCAAAGTGTCACTCAGGTGAGTTTTGACTTTGAAGTGTCTCAAAAAAAATTGCAGTTGATTCACCCTTTCTCAAATACTGTAAGATGTATCCCCAGCAGAGGAAGAATAAAACAAGAAAGAAGGCAGCATGGGATCCAAGAAACAGGAGTTCCAACACAGGAAAAAAGAAAGGCTGATGGTCACAGGAGAAATATCAAGATGATACTATATAGCAAGCCTAGAGAGTACCAAACCAGGGTAGAACAGAAAGACATCTATCAGAGATATCTCAAGAGAAAGCAGGAAGGGGAAAAGGTAGGCTAGTTATCTGATCAGATGTTTTTGAGCATGTAAGTAGAGGAGATTTACAGTTGTTGGATTCTTTGGGGATAAACTTATGGTAGAGAAGGCCAAGCAAACAAAAACAGTGTAGACACACAAATGCACTCGTGTATATGCACACACTTCTATTCAATATGTTGTGACAATTAAGGAAGATTTTTTTAATAAAGATAGAAAAACCCAACTGAAGTCATACTGCATAAGGAAAACTATGTTTTCTCGTATATACTATCATATTTTTTTTTCTTGGAAAGAGTTTATTTTCCAATACCTTTTTGAGATATAATTCATATAACACATAATTCATTCATTTAACATGTATAATTTAGTGGTTTTAACATAATCACCAAATTGTCAACCATTACTACTATCAATTTTTTTTAATTATTTTTTTTNTTAGTAGGTGCTCAGTGTATTATTTGGTAAATGAATAAATAAAGGAAGAAAGGAAGGATAAGGTTTCTTTTTTTTTTTTTTAATTTTTATTTTAACTTTAGTTTACTTTACAATACTGTATTGGTTTTGCCAAACATTGACGTGAATTCACCACGAATGCGCATGCGTTCCCAAACATGAATCCCCTCCCACCTCCCACCCCATACCATCTCTCTGGGTCCTCTCCATGCACCAGCCCCAAGCATCCTGCATCCTGCATCGGACATAGACTGGC
>SJYQ01004929.1:96237-203295 GCA_006410935.1 Redunca redunca
TAAATAATTCTTCATATCATAAACCACTCTGAAATGAATGAAAGTATGCAGACATAGTTCATCATATTCAGTGTTTCTTTATGAAGATCCTTAAAAACTATTAAAGTAAAAACAATTATATTGGGACTTCCATGTGGTCCGGTGGCTAAGACTCTGTACTCTCAATGCAGGGGGCCTAGGTTTGATCTCTGGTTGGGAAGCTAGATCCCACATACTGCATCTAAGAGTTTGCATGCCACCAACTAAGACCTGGCATGGCCAAATAAATAAAGATAAATATTTTAATAAAAAAATTATATTTCTTTGAAGCAGATTATCTTACTAATATAGACTTGTTAAGATTTTTCAGTTGGAATCAGTAAATGAAGATTATTTTTAAAATTGACACACATAAAAAAACCGTTTAGGAAAAACAAAAAGCCATACAAGAGAAGACATGTATACTGATAATATACAACATAACTATAAGTAATCATAAGAATACTGGGTATAGATTTAAGTGAAATTTTGATGTAACTAGGGTGGAAGGATAGGGAGAAGAGTGTAATAGAACCAGAACTTTGTCTTCTGAAGTAGGATGTCAGTAGATAATGTGTAAAATTGAAGAAAATATTCTGAAATAGGAAAAATAACAACCACGAATATTACTCAGAAATGATAGGAAAGAGCCAAGAGTTGAGCCTGGTCATTTTGGGGCATAAGTGCAAGCACACTGCTATTTTTTCTTAAAAGATACCTTGTCCTGTTTGTCTTTTTGAAACAATGTGCCTGTGTTATATTGATAAAAAATGAAATTTACCCAAAGTCATCAAGGGACATGAAAGGGCCTTTATATTAAAAGAGGCCATAAAATATTCTCTTAATTCTGTGATTTCTTTTAATTTACCTGTACCCGTACATAAGCGAATACAATGATGTGTTCTCCAGGTTATTCCTGCGGCCAGTGAAGAACAGCTCTTACTAGTAGAACTGGTTCGGTCTATCAGTGTCATGAGAGCAGAGACTGTTATACAGACTGTGAAAGATGTCTTAAAGCAGCCCCCAGCCATAGCCAAGGACAAGGTAAGAGGAACTATCCTTTGATTTGTTTACAGTTGTGTTTCAGAGATGACCCTGGTAGGGAAGTTATTTTTTGTGCAATGCATCCTTTTAAATAGATTGCAGAGATGAGTGCACGTGTTCTCACTCTGCCCTAATAAAAACAGTTACCAGTATCTACAGTGACCCGCTGGCACGATCCTCCCTGCAGCCACTGAAGCAGTTCACTGCTCGTAGCACTCCATATGTACGTCTAAGGCAGTGAGTAAGTGTGGGACCAGGTTCTTAGGTGAGATTTTTCTGGTCACGTAGAGGAAAAGCACCGAAGCCAGAGCCCAGGGTCTGTTTACTTCGGTTGTTGCCTTTTTCACAGCTTCTTGCTGCTCTCTCTTTGGAATGAGGGTCTCAAGTCTGTAAGCTCCTCACATTTTGCTTTAGTTCTAGTTGGTGTCGTTTCTTGACCATGTACAATCTGTGCTTCCAAGAAGTCAATGGCAAAGTCTTTGCACTCCCGATGCGTTGTCTCTAGTTAGGCAGACCTAAAAGTCTACAAGTTGGTAAAGTTATGAACTTGTCTACTTTTTCCGCTCCTTATTTCATCAACACTAAGAGGTTCAATTTTCTTAAAAAATATTTACCAACTGCTAACATAAGACTTTAAGCCAAGCCAAAATAGGCCTGATTACTTCTTATTATTGCACATATCTGAAAATATTGCATTATTTTTTTCTATTGCCTAAAGAGTGTACTACTTGTATACAAAAATAGCCAGTGTCCTTACTAACTTTTTAACAATTTCTTTACTGTTCTGTAATCACCACTGAGGCATTTGTGATAGGATTTTAAATTTGCTTGTGAAAGCTCAATTCAGTGTGATTATTTTGAGCACCTTGTGCCAGAGACATTGGGCTAAGTGTGAAGAATATAAAGTCAAATAAGAGCAAGTTCTGTACTCCTCAACTGCTGCCCACACTGTTCTCAGTATACTAAGTTCTGCATTCATCAGATATTTGACTTTTCCTCGTGGTACAAGGGGAAATTTTCATGGGAATAGTTAGTGTCAAAACATAATAAATCAAGTTGGTAAATGAAAGTGGACATCAGTGTTATTTTCTTGTCTATTATTGATTTTTAAGGGTGGGTGCCTTCTTTTTATTATATGTTACATTTAGCACTAACTTTAAAGAATAAATTTTAGGCTATTAGGTGTTAGTTCAAATTTGGAACCAACTATACCTACCTGCCTATCCTAATTTAACAGAAACTTGTGGTAAAATAGATTTAAATTCCATTTTATTAAAAAAAAAAAAAAAAAGTCAACCTAATTCTGATAGCCTGGCCAAGCATAGGCTGATTAAAATTAAAATAGTGTTGATGCTTATAGAGTCAATGGATCATTTAAAAATAATCACTAGCGTGTGCTTTGTATATGGGGATGGGTGGGAATTGAGAATCTTTTGATTCTTTCTATCCATTTTCAGCTTTTGTGGTTTGCCTGCTACATGGAAGAGAGCTGCATGATTTGGATGACAACCTAGTGTTTGATTTTGTTTGCTTTTAATTTTTTTAGCTTAAAACTGGTAAAATACAGAGTAGTTATAACTATGGAAAGGAAAAAGCAGCATTTTTCTTCACTATAAAATCGGTTTCTTTTGTTTATAGAAACATCTTTCTTTGGAAGTCTGCATGCTTCAGTTTTTCTATGCTTATATTCAAAGGTAAGATAACTGCTGTGGATCTCTCCTCACTTTATTTAGCAATGTATAAAAATTAGGAAGCAAGGAAGAAGGCACCTGAATTCTTTCAAGAAGTTACTTTTTTTTTTTCTTCTAAAACTAAACTAATAATGGAAACAGAAAAACATTGTTTGTTGAAATATTGATAAAGGCAGTTGGCCTCTTAATGACCCAGTCATGTGGACTGTACAGATATAAAGACCTAAGTATATTAAAGTACACTGGACATTAAAACACTGAATTGTAAGAAAATCATTTAACTATAAATAAACTACATCCTGTTCTTGAAACTATGCCTGTTTCCACTGACGCATTATTTTGATACAGGTGAGAACACAAGGTCATCAATCTGTTGTGTTTTTTCCTAATGGATGCTATGACAGTGTCTTCTTGTTATGGCATTCCAGTTTTGCATTTAGCTGACATCTGAATGGAATTTCATTGATTTGAGTTTTGATAAACTTCTTATTCAAGAACTTTCATTTTAATCCTCCCTTACAGGAATGTTTTCCATTTTAATCATCAAACTTGGCATCAGTTTGTGATTGATGACTAACATTTATAAAGTTAGGTTAAACTGGTTGTGATTCAGAATAGGGGCTGCCTAAAATCTAAGTTTAGGTAGAAGAGTTAGGGTTAAGGTCAAGAAGAAACAAAGAGAATCTTATTTCTCTAGAGGTGAGAGGCTGATATTCAGGATAGATTGACAGCCCTCCCTTAGATGAGATAGAGGTTCGTAGGTGAAGGAGAAAGAGCTAATAGAAGAGAGACATGGAGGGAATAGGGAAGGGAGTAGGTAACTATGATGTTAGTAATCAAACAAATTTATTGAGCTGCATTTTGAGAGTCAGTGTGGTTAAGAACTGGTATTTCTACAGCAAAATTTCTACTGTAATAAGTTACACTGGATATTTTAAGTATGTATGCTTGGTTTTCTTTTTACATATAATAAGAGTAGAAAATATAAAGCTTTCAGAAATGTTCTATCACAGTATCACAGTCTATCAAATTCAGGAAATTTTTAGAGAAAGTAGGAAAATATGGTGAAGACTGGGGAAATATAGGAAAAATTAAAGTTGACATTGGCTTTCTCTGTGTATAAAAACTGTGTTCATCTTGCAGAATTCCAGTGCCCAATTTAGTGGATAGCTGGGCATCACTGTTGATACTTCTGAAAGATTCCATACAACTGAGCCTTCCAGCCCCAGGGCAGTTTCTTATACTTGGGTAAGCAGTTTCACTTAAAACATGATTTCAAATAAAAGAATAGTGTTCATTGTCTCTGACTGCTGAATAACATGTTTTGGGTGATGGTGTGATCTCTACCTTCTAGGGGCGGGGGGGGGGTGGATTATGGAGGCAACATTGTGTGTTTATATGTATGCAAAATGTAAACATGCTAATGTAAAACTGTTGCAGCAGTAGTGATGAGAAAGTGTGGGGTTGAAAGGGGCAGAGGTGAGCAGGATGACTGAAGGGGAACTTAGTAGTCATTTGAGTTCAGAACCCTGAACATAAAAAGTCATTCTCTGGGACTTCTCTGGTGGTCCAGTGGCTAAGACTCTGAGCACCCAATGCAGGTGGCCTGAGTTCAATCCCTGGTCAGGGAACTAGATCCCACATGCCACAGCTAAAGAACCCACATGCTTCAATGAAGACAGAAATCACACATGCTGCAACTAAAACCTGGGAAAGCCAAATAAATAAATTAATTTTTAAAAAAAGTCATTCTCTGCCATGTTTCCTGATCTCTGTTAATAATGTGCGTGATTAGTTGGTAAATGCTAGTTACCCTTGACTGCAAGCGCCATGATGTCCAGACAGCATCTTTTCCTCTCCATTATTCTTGGTTCATAATATGTCCCCAGGAAATACTTGCTCAGTGAGTGGAGATGGTGGGAGGGGAATGCCTTGTGGACCAGGAAGGGGATACTGGGCAAGGTGCCTTGTCTGCTTTGGCTGCAGTGTAGGCATAGTGGTGGAACGGTGGGTGAATGAGAGGGAGATGGGAGCTGGAATGGGAAAGGAATTTGCTTTTTTTTTTTTTTAAGAAATTTGGTCTTGGGTAGGGGATGGGAGTGATGGCAGGTTTTGAGGAGGGATATGACCCGCAAGTTAGCGGTAGAATAGATCATAGGGGAAAGAAGATAGAATCGTTTCTAATGGGAGGTAGCAAGTTTGTGTGCTGTGGATTATGGGATTGAAGTAACAGGACAAGAAAAGAAGGAAAGGGGGCCAACAAAGGAGATAGAAAAGAAAAACATCAGAAAGGTAGAAGAAAAACAGGTACTTTCAATGTTCTAGAAGCAAAGAGAAGTTAAGGTATGGCTGACCCCTTTAGAGAGATTAGGGAAGATGATGTATAAAAAGAGGGTGTATTTATTGATGATCCGAAGAGGATTGGTAATTTAGGAGAAAAGGAAATAATAAGCACAGAATGCATGAAGGGCAAGGGTTAGAGTGAAAAAAGTTAGTGTGAAGTAGTCTTTGAGTTTGTTTGCTCACGAAAAGAGAACTGACAAGGTAGCAGAATGAAATACGATTTGAAAGTCATAATTAACGGTAAGGAAACCGAACGATGTTGAGTGGGGAACAGCAAAGACTCTGCCTGAATTCAAATCCCAGCTCCTTTACTTCTTTGCTCTAAGGCCCTGCACAGGTTATATAACCTTTCCATCTGTAAAATGGAGATGATAATAGTGCCTACCTCATAAAGTTGTTACGAGGATCATTTAGAGTTTGTTAAATTCCTAGAATAGTGCCTGGCTGATAATAACTATTATTTAAGGGGAGAGTGTTCCACAGGAGATTTTAGGGGGCGGGGGCCTCCTTGGGAGCACCAGATTCCAGAGACAGCTGGGAGGGGATGGAGACCAGGGAATAAATGGCAGGGGTAAGAGTGAGAAAGAAGGCTGCATTTCCTCTAAAATCCGTGACTCAGGTTGATCCTTCAACCAGCAGCAATAGAGTCACCGGGGCGCTTGTTGGAAATGTAGACTCTCAAGCTCCAACCCAGACCACCCGAATCAGAATCTGCAGTTTAACGAGGGTCTCAAGTGATTACATTACATCCTGAAATTTGAAAAGGACTGCTTGAGACAGAAGAGGGGAATTCCCAAAAGGGAATAACCTTGTCTCCAACCTGTTTGTATTACTTTAGACGTTCAATGTGTTATTCCACTGAACGGGATGTAGACTCAACCACAGGCAAAGAACTTCACCCTTAGTCAACCTCTGTAGCTCTGCTGGTGTTTTTAAAAGTGTAGTTGCTGCTACTGCTGCTAAGTTGCTTCAGTCATGCCCGACTCTGTGCGACCCCATGGACAGCAGCCCACCAGGCTCCTCCGTCCCTGGGATTCTCCAGGCAAGAACACTGGAGTGGGTACTTGGGTGGTCCTATATACAGGCTTAGCTTCTCTGTTGTCCTGAAGGGAACCAGTGATTCTGCTTTGGCAACCAGTGGTCTAGAAACTTTTGAAGTAGAGGGAGGGTTAGGGTTAGAGGGTTCTTTGGTAAAATGGACTCGAGATTTTGGTAAATGTAGGAATGTAGTCTTATACCAGGAAGCAGAGAGGAGGTGGAAGAACAAGGATGCAAGCTGGAGGAGAGCTGGTCAACCTGTAGGAGCTGAGTAACACTGTGAACCCTAGCAGTGATCCCTAGGCCCTTGTGCCGTCTTCTAAACCAGAAATCTGAAGGGGGTTTACGACATTGCAGGAGTAGTGGAAAGAGCAGTGGACTCAGCATCTGCAGTTCCTGAACCAGAGATAAAGATAACGAGCGTGTATGGTCATTTCAATTGATGAGAGAGAACGGTAAACCCTGGCAATCAGAACAGTGTTCCATAAAGATTTCCGATTCTTCTCTTTTGAGATCTAGTTCTAACTCTCATCTCTGGGACCCAGGGTACATCAATAAACTTTTCCAAGGCTATTTTCCCATCTGTCAAGAGTAATAGTACCTGCCTTTGTTCACCTCATGCGAAGAGTTGACTCACTGGAAAAGACTCTGATGCTGGGAGGGATTGGGGGCAGGAGGAGAAGGGGAGGACAGAGGATGAGATGGCTGGATGGCATCACCGACTCGATGGACATGAGTTTGAGTGAACTCCGGGAGTTGGTGATGGACAGGGAGGCCTGGCGTGCTGCGATTCATGGGGTCGCAAAGAGCTGGACACGACTGAGCGACTGAACTGAACTACCTACCTCTAAATTGTTCTAAGGCTTAAAGAAGGACTATATGGACAGCTCTTTGAATCATCACCAAATATCCTGCTAATCTCATTAAAAGTTAAAACCAACTGTTAGACTTGTACCTTCTCCTCTGCAAGATTTTTTGTTTCGTCACCTGTTTTTTCTTCCTTTCTCATTTCTCAGATAATGAAGTGTTCTACCTCCTTTTCAATGTGTGTGTCTTCTGAGTATTTAAATTAAAAGTTGGACATTTTCACTTACACTAGAAAACTCCTTTTTTAAATTGGGTGGTTTATTTTTTCTCCCAACCATTCCACTGATCATCTAAAAATTCATAATTATAAAATATAAATTCATATGATTGTTCTTCAGTATCACTTTACGTGTTGTTTGGAAATAATTATGCATATAGTTAATAAAATCAAGTTAAATATTGAGTAGAATTTTAGCAAACAATGGAAATGGATTTCTTATATTCAAGAATTCTTTTTACTCTATTATACACATAAACCATTTTTATATTACAATTTAAGATTGATGGGGTTTACATTTTAAAATTTTTTGTTAATATATAAATCACAGAAAACATACAAATTATAAGTTATTACAAAGTGAAGATGTCAGCTGTACAATCACAAACCTAAATTAAGAAATGAGACAGCATATGTCCCTTCAACTTCCCTCCTAATTACTGTCCTTTCCCTTCTCCCCAAGATAGTTTCTGTTCTGACATACAGTACCACAGATAGACGTTGCCTTGGTTTTCAACAGCTCTGTTTTATGGCTACTACTTTCATACAGCATATGTTTAATAAATATTATCCATGTAATTTCATGTAGCTACAATTCATTCATTTTCGTTGCTGTTTAGTATTTCATAGTATGAATACACCACAGTTTCTCTCTTCTATTGCTGGACGTTTAGATTTTATAAATAATGCTGTTATGAACACCCTGGTGCAGGTGTTCACGTGCATGTTTATGCATTTCACCTGAGTCATGGAGCGTCCACATATACCCATATTCGTTACACATATAAAGTTAAAATTGAGACCATAAAACCACTTGCTGTGAAAACTTACATTGCGTCATTTTCTTCACACTGATATTTCCTGTTTGTTTTTTTTCTTTGACCCTTTCAGAGTTCTGAATGAGTTTATCATGAAGAACCCTAGTTTGGAGAATAAAAAAGACCAAAGAGACCTCCAGGTGCGTCGTTCTGCACCGAGCGCTGGTGCCAAAACTGTCTCTCGTGCTCTCAGGTCTAAGCTGGGAAGACCAGATAAGGTCATCTGTGGAGTTTCGTGTGTGCGCCTGTGTTCACATGGAGATATAATGGGTTCTCCTTGTTTCTTCAGGATGTGACTCATAAAATAGTGGATGCAATTGGTGCAATTGCTGGTTCTTCTCTGGAACAGACAACATGGCTGCGGCGAAATCTTGAAGTTAAGCCTTCTCCCAAAATAATGGTAGATGGAACCAATTTGGAATCTGATGTTGAAGGTATTGATCTCCCCTACACTTAAGTTTGCATTTGTAGGCATGTGTCCCTTGGTGGCTCAGCTGTAAAGAATCTGCCTGCAATGCAGGAGACACAGGTTCAATCCCTGGGTCGGGAAGCTCCCCTGGAGGAAGAAATAGCAACCCACTCCAGTATTCTTGCCTGGAGAATCCCACGGACAGAGTAGCCTGGCGGGCTGCAGTTCATGGGGTCATGAGACAAACACGACTCAGCAACTGAACCACCACCACTCATTGAGAAATTATTGCCGTCAGCACTGTAGTCGCTGTAAAATCCCCCCTTTTCTCGTGTTTAACGTGTAGTTCTTTTCAGTGGGGGAAACACCTAGCTGTATCTTTACCTGTCTTTTTTCTGATTTAGATATGTTATCGCCTGCAGTGGAAACCTCAAACATAACTCCTTCCGTATATAGTGTCCACGCATTGACATTACTTTCCGAGGTAAATATTGTCCGACTTTTTCACATGGACTTTCAAGTAAACACTAAGTAGTTCTTACAAAGGAGATTTTAATTTGAAACACTATTTTGTAGTTCAAGAAATCAGTATATAAAATAAAGTTTAGACTTTGTGTTCAGATTAGTAGTTTGTTAAATATTTATGACAGCAGTTTAGACCTTGCTCCCCACCCCCGTGCACTATTTTTTTTTCTTTTTTACAAGTGTACTGTTTAAAAATGAACACTGCTTTTGTATCACAGTTTGGTAGGGAAGGGTAGAAGTGGTATAACGATGCTGGTCACTATCAAGTGTTTATAGTTTACCAAACATTTTTATGGGCTTCCCTGATAGCTCAGTTGGTAAAGAATCCACCTGCAGTGGATTCGAACCTGCACCGGTTTGATTCCTGGGTCTAGAAGATTCGCTGGAGAAGGGATACACTACCCACTCCAGTATTCTCGGGCTTCCCTTGTGGCTGAGCTTGTAAAGAATCCGCCTGCAATGTGGGAGACCTGGGTTGATGCCTGGGTTGGGAAGATCCCCTGGAGAAGGGAAGGGCTACCCACTCTAGAATTCTGGCCTGGAGAATTCCATGGACTGTGTAGTCTATGGTGTCACAAAGAGTCAGACATGACTTTAGCAACTTTAGACATTGCCCCCACCACCATGCACTAGTTTTTACAAGTGTACTGTTTAAAATTGAACAGTGCTTTTGTATCACAGTTTGGTAGGGAAGGGTGGAAGTGATGTAAAGATGCTGGTCACTATTAAGTATTTACAGTTTACCAAACATTTTTATATACATGCTCTGACTTCCCTAGTGGCTCAGAGGTTAAAGCATCTGCCTGCAATGTGGGAGACCTGGGTTTGATCCCTGGGTTGGGAAGATTCCCTTGGAGAAGGAAATGGCAACTCACTCCAGTACTCTTGCCTGGAGAATCCCATGGACAGAGGAGCCTGGTGGGCTACAGTCCATGGGGTCACAAACAGTAGGACATGACTGAGCGACTTCACTTTCACTTTCTTTCATACAGACCTGGAGTTCCTTTTTGTTTCCCCTTTACAGATGGGGTTACTGAACCTTACAAAGATTGGAACAGTATGACTAAAGGCAAATAGCTAATTGACAGAGTTGCATCCCAATTCATGAGGTTGGATTTTTCCTAAACCCCCTGGTAACCCAGTCAGGGAGAGAAGTACTGAGTTTCTAGTCTAAAATTTGTTGTTTACTCCCTATCACATTAGAAGGTTCTTAACCTCTGTTTTTCTCTTCTTCCTAGTAATATTTGCCCATAGGTATATTCTTTGGTTACAGTGGGAAAGAATGCAAATAGTGGCAGAAGCCATTCATGTAAAAATGGGTTTAAGGAATTTGCTTTTAGATTTTTCTAATTTTAAGGTATTCTAGATGTTCTTACAGACTGAAAACCACCTCTAGATGCTGTCAGTTTCAGCTCGCAGATTATACATTCCATTTCGTTTATTTTTTTTTTAGGTTTTGGCTCATCTTTTGGATATGGTTTTCTACAGTGATGAAAAAGAACGAGTCATTCCTTTACTTGTAAATATTATGCATTATGTTGTGCCCTACCTCCGAAATCATAGGTACTACTATTATTTAACTAGATGTGTTAGTTAACTAGTATTCTGTTAAAAATAAGCTGTGTTCCTTTATTCCAAAAATGAAATGATCACAAAATGAGTTTATTTTTACCTTAAATTGTAGTGATAAAAAATGTTTCTGTTACACAAGTGCTTTCTATTTCCCATCATTGCCTTAGGTAAATGTGAACACGTACGAGTAACTTAATATGATGAATAAAGTTATAACATAAAGGTTAATGTGGTTTTCCTTCCTCCCAGCGCGCATAATGCCCCCAGTTATCGAGCCTGTGTCCAGCTGCTGAGCAGTCTTAGTGGGTATCAGTACACACGGAGAGCTTGGAAAAAAGAAGCCTTTGACCTCTTTATGGATCCCAGTTTCTTTCAGATGGATGCCTCTTGTGTTAACCAGTAAGTCCTCCTGCTTCTATTCAACATGCTAATGCATCTCACAGAATCTGTTGAAATCAACTGCTATCTGCAAAGTAGAGCGCTTTTTAAATACTAACAACAAACTGTTAATTACATATCATGATCCTGGTTTCTTTCAGTTGGAGAGCAATTATGGACAATCTGATGACACATGATAAGACAACGTTTAGAGATTTAATGAGTGAGTACTATGGATGACAACCTAAGTGTCTTTCCTGTACATGAGCCATTCTTATTTGCTTTGCTCTTGTCCAGAAACTACTGAATTAGCTCTTTGTCAGGTAATAGTGATGCTTAGTGCCCTACAGGAATAT
Source organism: Redunca redunca (assembly GCA_006410935.1). Lineage (NCBI taxonomy): Eukaryota > Metazoa > Chordata > Mammalia > Artiodactyla > Bovidae > Redunca > Redunca redunca. Next base: position 107,514 of record SJYQ01004929.1, read on the forward strand.
AATGTTGAAACTTGAAGAAGACAGCATAGTGGATAAATCATCAGTAAACTATGCAGCCTTGTCACATTTGTCTCTAACTTGTTCCCCCAGCACATAGCATGGAACCCGGCACTCAGTAATCACCGAAGGAAGGACTGACCGCCAGGAAGGCAGAGAAAAGCAGGCACCAGGGACAGACCTATCAAACAAGTCACTCTAAGTCCTAGGGCTCTGGGGGATTCCCCGGCCATCCATCCTGGGGGCAGGACTCCAGGCTTCCACTGCAGGGGGTGTGGATTCCATCCTTGGTAGGGGAAGTGAGACCCCAAAAAGAAGATACTGGGGCTGTCTCTATCTCCTTTGAATGAAGAAAGAGTAGAGTCACTTTCCACCCCACTTCTTATCTATTTTGTTTGTTTATAAATTGGGGTTCCTCATAGTATTTCATCTGGAAAAAAAAGTTTTCTTGATTTTCTTAAAGTTTGAAAATTATCCAACTAATGATCTTAAATAGCAGCGAAGTTGGATGAATCCCTAGAATTTTATGTCCCTTCTTAACCAGGCTGCAGTTTCCCCTCTAGAAAAAGGACAGTGTATTCTCTAATCTCCACAGGTTTAAGGTTGAGATTCATCTTTTTAACAGTTATTTATTAAAAGACAAAAATGCGCCAGGCATTATGCTCACCTTAATCCAATAAGTAAAATTATTTCAGGGAGCAAGTAAGAAGTTGTGAAAGAAATAGGGCACTACAATAGATTTTAAATAACAGCTCAGGAGCTCATACTTGAGGTTAAACTGAAAAAAAAAGACAGCTATGAGCATGCCTAGGGACAAAGTATTCTAGGAAATAAAGGACAAAAAGTATAAAGTCCTCAGGATAGGAACAAGCTTACTGAGTTCACGAAAGAGCAAAGAAGACAGAGTAGCTGCAAAGAGGGAATGGGGGTGAGTACAAGACAAGAGGGGGAAGAGCTTGGTAGGCGAGGCTGGGCCAGGCCAGAAGTTTTTAAAACAATGAGAAGGATTCAGACAGATGGCATGAAATGATAAAGGGCTTTATAAAGTGGCATTGTTAGTGATTTTGCCTTCTGAAACCTACAGTCAGTCCTCAGTTTCCTTCTCTCTCCACATTGCACTGGTCTCTGACTTGTGTATGCTGGTTCTGTGTGCCAGCCCATCTGCCTCGGAGAAGAGCTCCCCAGTCCTCCCCCCGAAGCGCCTCTCTCTCGGATGTCACAGGGTTTCTAGACATTCTTAAAAACGAAAAGCACAAGCATCTTTTTTCAAATCGCTAAATGACTGTAACAACCTCTCTGACTTGCTTTTTTGTCCCTTTCAGCTCGTGTAGCTGTGGCCCAAAGCAGTTCACTTAATCTCTTTGCAAACCGTGATGTGGAACTAGAGCAGAGAGCCATGCTTCTGAAAAGATTAGCATTTGCTATTTTTAGCAGTGAAATTGACCAGTATCAGAAATATCTTCCCGATATACAAGGTAAACAGTGGAAAACTATTTTCTCTATTTTCCAAACTGTTGAGTTTTTGTTGTTCTTTAAAAAATACTTTCCATAAGTTGTAAGTTGGGGTGAAATATTTAACAAATGTTGATGGATAGAGAATGTTGTAGAATTAGAAATTTATTCTATTGAAACAACAAAAGTTAATTATCACTCGTATGTAAAAGAAATCAAACACTGCATTTATAGGACTTGCCTAAACATGGTCTCTATTTTATTATTTGGGTCAAATTTCCTGGGAAGTCATGTTTGAGAATCAGGTGTAAGACTGTTTTGCTGCAGCCAGGCATATTAGTGGGGTTTTTTTTGTTTTTTATTGTGGATGAGAGGTTATACATCTTTAAAGGAAGAGACTGAAATAGACGCATAACTAGGAAATTTTAGCTAGAAGTTAGAATTTGGGGACAGAGCAGCGGGTTATGTAAGGTTTCTGATCACCTTCCTCACATGGGTTTGGTGGTCCTGTCCTGGAGGGTATCGGTGCAGTCCTCACCCTGAGCTGCCAGTGGCCCTGTCTCGGGAGTGAAGTCGCCCAGGCAGAACTGTTTGCTGCACACAAGTCAGTGTGCAGGCCGCCACCAGCCTCGGCAGGCGGTGTGGGGATTGGCTTGAGAATGAGAGTTGTCATCTCTTTACAGAGATTATTCCTCTCTCTCTCTGAAGATAAAGGACTCCTTCTTTTCTGACTCTTTATACCTAATGTCTAGTGTACATCGTACACACTATTTGTCCTGTGATGTTTTTAACATTGACTCTATTGGTGCTTCTCAAAGTGTGGTCCATGGACCAGTATCAGTCTGTTACTCCACCCATGATGAGTACAGAAATGTAGAGTAAGCATTTTAAGCCTTTGCAGCAATTTGATAGAATCTGTTGAATCTAGTAATAGAACATGGCACTGAATTTTATATATCTTTCTTTAATTTGATTTTTCTAGTAAAAATCAAATTAATGAAAGTATCTGCACCAGATTACAAATTTTTTAAAAACCTGATTCTTCATCATAGTTTTGGAAATACTGGATCATATAGAAATGCTTATATGGAAGTGATTCTAAACATTTAGATATTGAAAATATACTGGGATTTTTGTTTGTTTGTTTTCAGAGAGATTGGTTGAGAGTCTTCGTCTGCCCCAGGTGCCAACTCTTCACTCTCAAGTGTTCCTGTTTTTCAGAGTGTTACTTTTGAGAATGTCTCCACAACATCTTACCTCACTCTGGCCTACCATGATCACAGAACTTGTGAGTTAATTTTAACTCAGGTAGTAAATCTGAATTATAAAACAATGTGACAAGTGTCGGCATGCTTACTGGATAAAAACTAATTTTGGAAGTGAATTGAACTCTAGTTAAGCCAAAATTTTTACAGCTGAAGATAGTAAAACAAGTCAGATTATGTCTCCATAGTTTAAACTGAAATATGTAATATTCAGGGTCATTAGCTGCTTGTGAATCATTACTTCACCTGATCTGGTTTAGTTCATTCTCTTCTACATGACAAGTTTTAACTGTGTCATGGTTGCCGGGCCTGGTTCCACCTATAGTAGAACCTCCAGGGTGCTTAGAGGTGGGTTAGCTGGATGGAGGAGCCTGGTAGGCTGCAGTTCGTGGGGTCGCCAAGAGTCGGAGACTGAGTGACTTCACTTTCACTTTTCACTCTCATTCATTGGAGAAGGAAATGGCAACCCACTCCAGTGTTCTGGCCTGGAGAATCCCAGGGACAGGGGAGCCTGGTGGGCTGCTGTCTATGGGGTTGCACAGAGTTGGACACGACTGAAGTGACTTAGCAGTAGCAGTAGCTGGATTTAGGTGGCCTGAAGGCATGTATCACTCTGAAATGCAGCTCTTAGCCAGATAAATTGCTTCAGAGACACTCTGATAAGATTTTGTAAAGTCCCAAACAATAAAACCTTCTTAAGTCCCAGATACCAGCCCATTCTCCTCTCAGACCAAACCATCACCCTCATCTGAATGACTTGGGAGGGTGGAGGAAGGGGAAGAGATGAGTAAGTAAAGAGAAAACCATCTCTTAACTCTGAAAACCCAGCCCTATACTTTCCTCACAAACAAATGGCTGTAACATTTGTTTTTTATGGTAACTATACCTTTGTTCCATAATCACCAAATAAGAGCATGCTTTCATCCCACCACTGCCAGATGAGTAGCATGGCTCTGTGCTAAACATCCAGTTTTATTTTTAGAAACTTAGTATAATTTAATGATCCTAATGTTGTATCCTAAAATGTGTTTGGATTGGTGAAAATATAGCCTAAAGATAACTTGAAGGAAGGATTAGATAGACATTTGACACTTATTCCGTGGTTTTCAGGTACAAGTATTTTTACTGATGGAGCAGGAACTCACTGCTGATGAAGATATTTCACGGTAATATGTAATTCATTTCAGTATTGTCAGTGTTTAGTATCCTAAATCATCCAGAGTGTTGCTTTACAACTAGGATGGAATAGACACTATTTCATCTGAATAGTTTATGTTAGTTTCTTGTTATCCAATTTATCGCTTTGGGCTATAGTACAGTTTCATGTATACCTTAGGTTTTTTAGACTGAATTAAACTATCCAAATTTGCAGCTGTGGGCTAGACTCTAGACATAAATACAGTTTCAGGCAATACTATTTCTGCAATACTTCCACTGCAGTGATGTTGCAGCATTGCTATGTGAACAAGGTTGGTTTTAGTAGGTCATCTCTTTTCCCTGAAACATGCAGCAAAAACCTGTTATGGCAGGTAACCTGTAACTAAGGTATTCAAATGTCCATATCTTCCAGAAGGATCTCAGTTTAATGCACTAGAATTTTATTCTTTTTAGTGAAGCAGTTTATTAATATATGACTAAACATAATTTATTTTTATTTAGGAATTCTTATACAAACCAGTTTATAACTGGAAAAGTTCCTGTGACGCTGTGTGTCCTGAATTTGTCTGCTCCTCTTCAGTGCTAGGTTTCTAAGTGTCCCCTGTGCTAATAACCGTGTGGCTTCTGAGAGGAACTTTCCCTCTCACTATCTTTACCGAAGGGCACTGAGTAGCAGGGAGGCCTGTTAGTTTCACAGCTTATATTTTTATCCTTCTTGAGTATAGTTATTCTCTGCTATTTTTATAGTCTTAATATTTAAAAGAACAGAAATGAATTTTTGATTTGAGAACAGTGTAATTTAGTCATGACCGTGCTTAGCAATTACTGGTACATATATCAGATTGATTATGAAAAATATTAGCTGGCATTTTGAGATTTTCCAGGAATTACTTGTCAGTAGGAGGGTACAACTGCTGACAGCACTGTCCCCTGCCTACAGGACTTCAGGCCCCTCTGTGGCTGGTCTGGAGACAACCTACACAGGAGGTAATGGCTTTTCTACTTCATACAACAGCCAGCGGTGGTTAAACCTCTATCTCTCTGCTTGCAAATTTTTGGATTTGGCTCTGGCATTGCCCTCCGAAAATCTTCCTCAATTTCAGATGTAAGTAAAATAAGGATATTAAATAGACATTTTGGAAATGCATTTGCTTTGGTCAGTGACATCTAAGATAGAACTTTTTGTGTAAGTCAAAGTATTTCTAATTTTTATTAAAATGTAATTCTTTTTGGCAGGAGGATGGTGGGGCAACACTGCTATTGGTTGGAAATGGTTGTCATGGATCTATTAAGACCAAGAGACCATTCAGTCAACAGACTGAGTAGCCAGCAGATGTGAGGCCGTGGGATACGACTCACCAGCTTCAGGCCCAGTGTAGGCGGTGGTGGTAGCGTAGAAGCTAAGTCATGTCCAGCTCTTTTATGGCCCCATGAACTGTAGCCGGCCAGGCTTCTCTGTCCATGGGATTATCTAGATGCGAATACTGGAATGGGTTGCCATTTCCTACTCCAGGGGATCTTTCGAACCCAGGGATTGAACCCGTGTTTCCTGCATTGGCAGGCAGCTTCTTTACCACTTTTTCTTTCAGATGACAGTGAATTGAACTAGAGGTGGCAGAGGGGAAGAGGGAGAAATTAATGTAACTAAATTCTCATGAAATGCCATGTTCATAAGTGCTCAAAATATTTAATTATGGTTTTTCATATTTGAGCTTCCCTGGTGGCTCAGCCAGTAAAGAAACTGCCTACAATGCAGGAGACCCAGGTTCGATCCCTGGGTTGGGAAGATCCCCTGGAAAAGGGAATGGCTACCCACTCCAGTATCCTTGCCTGGAGAATTCCATGGACAGAGGAGCCTGGTGAGCTATAGTCCATGGGGTTGCAAAGAGTCAGACACAACTGAGCAGCTATCACTTTCACTTTTTTTCATATTTGTTAAAGTAATATGCAAGCACTATAAGATTGTTTCATTAATATGTGGCTAAGATAATTGGAGAATTTATATACATTATTAATTATGCATTTATAAATTGTGTTGTATTCTATCCAATATATTCAAGAATATTGACTATTAATAGGGTGCAATGGAATATTAATAGGATAAAGCGTAAGATACCAGAACCTTTTTCCTCTAAAAACTGCTATTGCACAAGTTTACTTTTCATTAAATGTAATGGTAAGAACTAGAAATTTTTTTTACATCAATTCCCATTCCTTTTTTTTCCCCCATTTGAAACCATATAGATCCACTTCTTAATGAATTTCAGTGGTTGGTAGTATGTTAAAATGATATTACTCCTGAAGAAATTTAGAAAAGGATACTAAGCAGAATTGTAGGAAACTGTCCAAAATTAACTAGGAAGCTTATGTTCACAGAGGTAATAAAACTATAGTCTTCATGCACCTTTCCTTTTTAGCTTCCATGGTGAGAACCATAACGAGCTTACCCTCTTGTCAAGATATTGAAAAGGGATAAAAAATGTAATATCAACTACAGTTTTTTTTTAACTATGTCTTTTTTTTTTTTTTTAAGAAAATCTATAAGGTGGTAATAGAGAACATGGAGAATTTAATAATTTTTGAAAGAGTAATATCTTTTTATTCATGATTTTTTCAAATGTTTAAAAAGATGCTTAGGCTTACTCATAAGGAAATTCAAATTAAAGTTATTAGTAATTATCAGAATGATAAATATCTAAAAGTGTATTTCCTTTTACCCTTAAGTAGAAGCATTCTTACTAGTGTTGGAAGTATACATTGATATTTTCTCATTTTTCTCCAAAGAGGTTTATATTTACCAAAATTCAGGATACATATTTTCCTTAGGCCAATAATTCTGCTATAGCCTATGATTTATCCAACCACTGTCCTCTCAGACATGCACAAAATTCAGCAATTCATAATGGTATCCATTATGGCAGTATTTGTAATAGCAAAAAATTGGACAATCTAGGAAATGGGTTAAGTCAGTACCTTCCAACACTGGAGGACTATGTAGCTTATAAAAAGGATGGCATTTTATATGCTTTCTCCAAGATATGTAATTAAAATAAACAGCAGTCATTTTTATGTATTGAAAGAGGTGGGGGTTGCTTGTGTGAATTCATGCTTTTTATGCATCAACTCCGGATGGCTATAAACCAGCAGTATTGGTGGAACCTGTGGTGAGGGGAGACTGCCTTTCCTTGGTACACCCTTTTATACTGTTGGGAGTTTCTTTCATAGGTACTAATATTACTTATTAAAGATGAAATTTTAAACACAAAAATAGAATGGAAGTGTACTCAGAAGTCCTACTTAGATCTTTCTTAAATCCTTTCAGTCCTTTGCCCACCTTACTATGTAGGTAGGAAACATCTGGCCAAGCATGTGATAGAGATTTTTACGTAGTAATGAAACATGCTACTTGGTTGTGCTCATGAAAAAACGGTGCTGAGTACTTTCCAGTTTTCATGTGTTCATTGCAAATGTTCATTTACTCACTTCAACTCTGTGGGGTAGTTGACAGGGTCTTTGCTTACTGACGAAGGCTCAGGTTAAGAAACAAACTCAAGGGGACAGGGCTGCAGGCGGCTCAGCTGAACATGAATCCGTGTAAGTGGTGGAGTCGTGATGTATTTAAGTGGCCCTGTCTTAGAGGCACCGTGTGTATCCTACTGATACTGATACCATTCTTCTATACATAGGTACCGATGGGCCTTCATTCCAGAAGTCTCAGATGATTCTGGTTTGGAAGTCAGAAGGCAGGGCATACATCAACGAGAATTTAAACCTTACGTAGTACGACTAGCAAAACTTCTTCGGAAAAGGGCAAAGGTATTGCATTCTTTTCAATGTATGTTTGTTAAGTATGAGCAGGTAACATTTGTAAGATGCAGCATATCTTATGTACAACTTCCACTATGCATCAGGCTAATACATTGCAGATCTTTACCCCAAGAAAACAGTGCATTTCTTACTCTCCTCAGTAGGCCTTTGTTACAAATCTTTTGTCTTGTCTTTGCCTTCAGAAAATTTCAAAACTAAATTGTACAATTTGGGAACAGTCTGGGTTGTTATTTTCAGTACTAGTTTGTAAGGCGTGCTTTGAGTGCTCAGAAATTTTCCAGTCTTCTGGGGGTCCCCTATTCAGGCAGCAGCTCTTTAAACCACATTCCACAGACTACAGAGATGGAATGGGGGACAGTGATTTCAAAGGAGGTTATATTCGAAGGACATGCAGAACTTGATTTAAAATCAAGCTGTTTCTTTAGGGACTAATAAGTAACAGAACAGAGATGAAGGTGAAAGTTGAATCCAGAGTTTAGGAGCACACTTCGGTACTTTCATTTTGATATTGCAGGGTCTGAAAAAATAATCACGACAAGAAATCCAGAGCTATGTGGTTATAGATACCTCGTCATCCCTGCATCTGATAGTAATGAGTTTTTATAGAACTCCACCCACAAAATAAAAATGTTTTATTGGAAAGCATTTTCTCATCCAAAACACCTTAAAACAAGGTCTTCATGGCCAAGTCCACTTTTCACTGGAGCAAAGGCTATGAGTTCTAATCTTTCCTTCCACAGGACAAGGAGGAGGACTTTAAGACAGTGATTTTGGAGGGATTGGAGATGGCCAGTCATCAGGTGAGGGTGGTTTTTTGATGCTTGTGATATGGCAGCAAAAGTTGCCACATCTGGACCAAATCTTGAGACACAAACCCAGGTCTGGATTTCAGCAGTCCAAGAGAGGTAAAACAGGAAGGAAGTCTTTCCAGGGTAGACTGTCGAAGTGAAAGGAGAAGTCGTTCACATGGAAACATGTTTTTTAAATTTTATTTATTACTGAGGCAGTGATTTAGTTCTGATTAAGAAGAACAGAAACACTCAAATAAGTGCACTCTTCTTGGTCAAGAGCTTTTTAGTAAAAAAGTCCTTCTATTAAAAGTACCTCTTGGCAGGAATATAATCAAAGGTTATACCATAGTTCCTTACATTTGGAAATCAGCTGTGTAGACAGTTCAAGCATATTACTTGTTTCCCTTCAGACTCAGTTCATCTCTGCAGACCCTTAAATGGCTACTGAATCACACTTGGACTTAGGGCAGTAAAAGTGGTGTAGTTGCTAGTCCCAGGACTGTCATTAAAGCCAGCATTACTAGGTGAGAGGAAAGGAAAGTGATTTTGTACTAAGAAATAAACTGATAGCTGCTGCTTTTTTTTTTTTAATGTGGCTATAGATAAAAAACAAAGTGATCTTATTTGTTCCTAGAGACTTCTGAGAAAGGAAAATAGATTCAAACAGGATTTTATTTTAAAATAGCAAACTCTGTTAAGCACACAAGAAAATAAGCTGGATTTTGCATCTGCTCCTCCACTAGGAAACTAGTGATATTAAAATACTAAGTGAACAATGAAAGTTTCTCAGCAACATCTTAGAAGGCAAACCCCATTTGTTAACAAATATGACAAAGTATAATCATGCTTCCTAAGTCCCACTTGATATTTTTTCTACTTGTTTTCATTATCTTTACTCAGTATGTTTCCCTATCTATGATTCTGCCCCAGTTCAGACATCTTCAGATCTCTCAGAACATTCTCTAGATAGACTAATGTCTACAACTGTATTTGTATAATTTAGTTGGCTTCTCAAATTAGCTGCTTATGTAAATTACTGTCTGTACTTGGTGGACAGTCTTCACATACATTCTCATGACTTTTCTGCTGCCCCATTTTATAGGTTGTATCTTGCCCACAGTGAGGACATGGCAGAGCAGGATGCCAGCCCTGGAGTAACTTTGCCTCCAGGGCCAGCTCTCCTTCCCATGGAAGCTAGAAGCACATAGCAGGTCTCTCCTTGGTGTGCCTTGCCTTCCCCTGTGTGGTAGTAATTATTCATCAGACTCTGCTACTGTCTTGAGGCAGGTTTAAGCCTTCTGGCCACAATGTAATTGATTGATGGACTAACGGTGACATGTATGAGACCTTCTGTCCCTTCTTCTGTGGTCATTTTATGACCTAGTCCTCGGATACATTAGTGGGAGTCCAGAAATCTGGGAGCTTTTTGAGTATATGCAAAGCACAAGATGAACTTTAGTATTTGTCCATATGCAAAACCAATTCCGCTAGGAACTAGGCTTACTTGTGCATTCTAGATGGAAAATCTTACTACACTGTACAGTTAATAATTGGCACCAGAAGGCCTCAGTCAGGAGCAGGTGTTTTAGCAAGTCTGGAATGGAGACTTAATGTCATCATTTGTATTCATTTCTTAACTCTGTTTAAGTTTTCTCACAGACTAAGGCCTTCTGTTGCTAACAGTTGCCTCTCTGTTTTCTGCAGAAAAATCCGGAGGAGGACAACTCAGGGAGAGCGCTGGGCTGGGAGCCGGGGCACTTGCTGCTCACCATCTGCACTGTGCGCAGCCTCGAGCAGCTCCTGCCATTCTTCAACGTGCTCAGCCAAGTCTTCAATAGCAAAGTCACCAGCCGATGCGCAGGACACTCAGGGAGCCCCGTCCTCTACTCCACTACCTTCCCCAACAAGGACATGAAGCTGGAAAACCACAAACCATTTTCCAGCAAAGCTAGGCAAAAAATAGAAGAGATGGTAGAAAAAGATTTTCTGGAAGGGGTGGTAAAAACTTGAGCACCACAAGCGGTTCCATTTAGTTTAAATGTAATTATTTAAAACATTCGCTCTGAGTTGTATATTTTTTTTTTTTGGTATGTAACAAAACATGTTTCAGGTTGTATTTAATTTAAATATTTGTAAATAAGAACAAATGTCTTGACTGTGGCCTGAATCAAGTTTAAATAACTGTGGGCTCCTATTGATTATGGTGCCTAAGAGAGATCTATATATACGTAAATAGTCCACTATAGTCCATTGTTTTATTGTCCTGAGTTGTCTTATATCTGCCAAATACACACTGCACATTTTTTCTATTTGTTTCAGGCTTTGTTTAATTTAGATGGGTTGGAGACTCTTTTGCTTTGTCTTATTAACCACATTCTAGTATAAACATGGTGTCACTTCTCTGTCAGAGGCTTGGTAATGTCTTACAGCCAGTTTCTCCCACTTAGCTTCACTAAGAGGAGTAAAGAAAACTGAGGCCTGGCCCATGCATCCCTGTAAGTACATGCAGCACAGGCGTCTCCACCTCAGTACAGAGCAGAGGTCCACAGCCTCCGCAGTCACCGCTCTGAGTTCCCGCTGATGTTAACTCAAGAGGTAAGTATACAAGAGCTGCTTTGAAGACTCTGCTATAAAAAAACTGGTTGTATTTGCATTAAGTCTTCTCCACCCTGCTCAGTTGAATCAGCAGTGGTGACTACCAGGACTGCAAAATGACATCGTGGGGAGGTAACATCGATGGAAAAGACATCACAGGAGTTGGTAATAAATAAGCTTTAATTTTCTAGCAGCCTTCATGAATTTTTCCTTGCATATATTATAAAGTTAATGACTGAATCATATACTTGAGCTCCAGTATTTTACATTAGTGTGATTAATATTATAGGTGAATTTAGTTTTATTTAGAAAAATGAAAATATAAGGCTTACCTATTTCTAAAGAATGATTCTGGTAGTGTTTAAGAAAAACAATCAGATCTAGAAACAATCCAGTAAGGTACACTGTAAACATTATTATAAATGTGTCTGAACCTGTCACAACAGTGGCAGTAATATTATTCTGTAAGAACTTTTTAAAAAACTCTGGTTTCTAAAGAATATAAGAATTGTCCTCAGAAACCTCGTTGAGGTCTTTCTCCAATTCCTCCAGCCAGCTGAAATACTGCCAAGCTCACTTCATATGCAAGGCTGTCTGTGTTTTCCTGCAAGTTACATAAAAGGATATTAGATGAAAAAGACACAGCATCTACCAGGTTACCTGCAACTCCTGGGGAGGAAGCTTTCCAATTTTGTTTCACTAATAGATAATTCAAATGAGAACTTTTTTTCATCTTTCAGTAACAAATTACAATAGATAAGTGGAAAACAAGTCACATTCTTCTAAATCAGGTAAGTTCCTAGCTAACTTTATTTTATAATCTGATTTGATTATCATGTTAAAACTCTGAATAAATTCAATAATAAGAAAAGACATAACAATACGTCTCCGGTCAGTAATAGTGTGAAGAGTTATTGACTCTACAGGCAGTAAGTTGTTAATGGCAAGAAGGCCACAACTGACCAAAAGAGGAAGTAACTGTTGAGGCCCCAGTTATCCTTTCCTCATGCACCAGGGATATTTGTTTACTGCATTCTGTAATGGCCTGAATTCCTGCAAAAAAGCTACAGCTCCTATATAAATTGAAAAGATCTTCTATTGAGGCTCTGGTCATCCCCCTGTAACTTTGCCTCAGTGGAAAAAACACTTTTCTTGATAGGGTCAGAGACTTAAAAGAGACGCACACAGCAAGGCTGTCATTTAAAGGAAAATTTTTGAAAACCAAATTGAAAGCCTAGACACAAAGACAAATTTCAGGCAGCATGGGTGCAGTACCAGTGAGTTCAGAAATGAACTTCAAAGTAAGTCATTTTCATGAAGCAATAGGATGTTTTTAAATGAAGGAAAAAAGTATATTCCACTTTAGGATGCATAAGCTTAATTACTATGTGTCAAACTATGTATTGGTATACTAAGTAGTATTCTTAGAGCAGTTAGAAATATGACCCTTTTAGGAAATACAGAATACATTACAAGAAGACTATCTGGGGGAGTTTTAGTCAACTATGTAACTACTACTGAAGAAAACAGGCTCCATAAGTCTCGGACATTAGAGATTCCAATGCCATTAAAATAGTTTTCTCTCCTGCTACCACCCTCCTCCACCTCCTTTAGATTCTCACTGCACATTGCTTCAGTAGGACTGTCTCAGCTTACCTGAGAGTCTGCTTCTGCATAGACTCGGACTATGTCTTCTGTACCAGAGGGCCGGACAAAAGCTCGAGAAAGCCTGTACTTCTTCACCAGGCCATTGATGGCCTCCTGGAGTCCTGGAGGTTTAACTACTTGTCTTTCAGCATCTGTGGTGCTAATGACTTGCCTGTCTGCAACCTAGGCACAAGCATTTCATGTTTTTTTCTATATCATTCTCCCTTTCAGAAGCTTAACCCATTCAACATAATTCCCACCAAAAGATTGTGGCTATTTCATGTCAGCAGGAACAGACCTACATTTCAGCTGATTGTACCACAAAGTACAGTACTGAGATAGACTACCACAGACTGTCTCACAGTCTCTACTAAAATAATGGCCAGTACTGTATGGCTTAGTCATTGATCAAATAATCTTAGGTATTTTTTAAAAAAGGGAATCATAAAAATCTCTTAAAAAAAAAAACTGAACAATCAGCAGTCATTTCTGTGAACTGTGGATTTAATATCTGTCTCTCAAAAATGTCTGTTGGTAAATGTGTAATCTGGTATATATCCATATAGAAAACAATCAGCAGTTTATCTAAAATGCCTTTAAAAATTGTGTCCCTTTCAGCCCAGATTCTACTTCTCGGCATCTAGCCTCTGGAGTACTGTGCGAACCAAGAATAATGCAGAGGAAGGAAACATCTACACTTGAACCAACAAGCTGCCCAGGGCTTGCTTCAAAATAATACTGGGGATGTGGAGGACACTAGTTGAAGCTAGTGTAAAGGGGGTTCATTCTCCTCACATCTTTAAAATTTAAAAAAATAATAAAATCTTTTAAAGTGATACATATTTATAATAAAGTTGGAAACCAAATACTTCTAAATAACAGTAGAATGGTTAAGAGGGGATTCTGTAGATTTTAAAGATGTGAGAAAATTCAGTCTTTTCTTTATAATACATATGTGTAGAATGAACTTATTTTAGTTAATTTTTAGAAAGGGAGTGATCCGGCTCACACCTTAACTTTGAGCTGTCTGTTTGGAAGGTCTGTGTAGAGAGCGTCCCACTGCTGCACGGTCAGGCCCTTCAGAGCCAAGATGGCCTCAATCACCAGCATGTCAGAAATAGCATCACCAATTGTCTGCAAAATGCGAGAACACAAGCACGGTGTTGATAAGAATGTCTTCTGTCTGAGAAAACCGTGTCCTGGCTGCCTCCTCCCCCCATGCTGCATGACTGACTGGGGTGGGTAAATGACTACTCTGAGGGACAGACCTCTATGGAAGGCAACAAGAAAAGGACTACAGAGAATACTAAGACCACCTGCCTTTAATCTCCTTGCTCATATGTAAAGTGAGGTTAGGCTGGATAACTTAAGGTTCCAGCATTAACACTCTGTGACTCAACATACTATTTATTACTAGATCCCTTCTGAGATATTATGCCATGATGGTAGAAGGCCTCATGCATGGTAAAGTGGAGCTTTTGGTGGTAAAACACACCTAAAGTTGGATACTCTGCCACTGAGTAACACTTTAAGTCTGTTTCTTCATTTATAAAACAGGAGTTATGATACCAACTCTTCCTGTTATGCAAGGATTACACACAGGTATATGAACTGCCCAATATGTGCAAGACTCTTAAATATAAGTTCTATCGCTTTCCCCTGACCTACGCTTTGCTCCTCCATTTCCATCGACTCCACTCCAGTCCCAGTCATCTGGCCCACAGATGTGCTTCCTCAGACTATTTCTTCTGAATTCCCTTGACAAGGTTGGTTTCAAAACATACATATACATATATATATATATATATATATTTAGCCTCACAGATATACCTCATAGCCGAATCTGTTGACCTCAGCTGTAAACTCATCATTACTTGAAAATCTGAAGCACATTAATGTTCTGCCACTGCATTTCAGTTTAAATCTACACAGCTGCAAGGAAGCTGCCACAACTTTTCCACTTCGATGTTTGATGCAGTACATGACCCTGTCTACCTTCTGACTGTGTAAGTAACCAAGAGCCCTGGAGGAGGGCATGGCAAGCCACTCCAGTACTCTTGCCTGGAGAATCCCCGTGGATAGGAGCCTGACGGGCTACAGTCCATGGGGTTGCAAAGAGTCGGAGACGACTGAGCAACTAAGCGTAACCAAGAGTCCGCCATCCCCCTGCAGCTCTCACCTGGTTAAACAAGTCAATTATACTTTCAAGCGTCTTGGCGGCTTTCCTTTTCTCATCTTCTGATTCTTTTGCTAGCTGTTTTATCTTTGTTTCAGCAGCTTTACTAAACAGTACCTACAATAAAAGCATACAAAAAAAATCACCGAACACTAACCATGCCCCAGTCATTAAGTACGATCATCCCAACTAAACTACTTTTGAAACTCTCAGTGAATCTAGAGAAACCAAGGGGATAAAAATGGCAGCTGTAGAATATATGAAATTAATGTAAGATCAAATCAGAACTCAGAAGGTATTATAGGATTATAAAATTGGGTTACCAAAATGTAAAGATTACCAAGAAAATAATCACCCTGGCAAAGGTGAATGCTGGTGGGTGTATGATGTTGCTGTCAGCCAGCTAAACCAGTTCTGGGCAACCAGCTTCTAGCAACAGCCTGATCTGTATCCATTCTACTTTGAAGAATATAGTTCATTGCCATTAACACAGTTTTCTTGACTTAATTTTTAAGGACATAAGCTAAAGAAAAGTAGAAAAGAGGTCTGTCATACATATTACACTATGGCAAACAGTGCCATGGATGTTTAATGTATAATATACATCATGCTCCTGAGGATTCCCGCCATTTGGAATTGCTTGCCCACACATGATTTTAGTGCCTTCAGAGGCCCAATACTGAAAAGGAGCAGCCCAGTACATCCGGCCACTTGATGAAATACAAAGTTTGTCTGTGGAACCATGGCCACTCCCATTCATTTACACTCTTCACTAGGAGATCTGAGCAGATGCAACAAACATCCCTAGGTCGGGAAGATCCCCTGGAGAAGGAAATGTCAACCCACTCCAGTGTTCTTGCCTGGAAAACTCCACAGACTGAAGAGACTGGTAGGCTACAGTCCATGGGGTCGCAAAGAGTCGGACACGACTGAACGACTTCACTTTCATTTTATGGCCCGTGAAAACTAAAATATTTACTAGTTCAAAAGCACTTAACCAACCCTGCATAAGATCACTGAAGTTATATTTCAATTACATTTTCTAGTAACTTACTATTTTCCCTCTTATAGTCATGGCCTATTCAAGCTAATTTTGAATTAATGAGAATTATCTGACCTAGAATAACATTTTCTGTTAACCATCTCAAATCCAGTTATGAAATAAGGCTAGATATTAAAAAACATTTAATAAAACTTCTGAACCTTATGAATATACTACAGACTTATGTTAAAATGGTATCAGGATATGCAAATTATATCTCAAACTTTGATTCTCCCTCTGCTAAGAGTCATAAAAAATTTTATATGCCTATTGCAAATTCCTTTAAACCCATTTCTAGTTGCTTATAAGTTAGTCCTCAACCTTCTCACACTTTTGAAGAAAAATTTTAAATGATGTATAAATTGCCTAGTTGCAAGGGGAATTAAGACCTACATATTTTCAAAGAAACTATATATATTATAGGAACAAATTAGTATTATCTCTTCACATTCCAAGAAAGATCATTAAAATCTAAAGGAGAGCCACGGTTTCACAAAACATAAGAAAATATCAGCTAAATCATTTCTATCACAATCCCAATCATTTCAACAAAGTGGAATATTACCTATTACTAACTAGGTACCGAATTCCATCTTTAAAAAAAAAAAAAGTGCGTGCTAAAGGCAGGTCATTATTTATGAGAACTTACTGTGCCATGCCCATTTGCTTCAAAATAAACACCAATGTCAAACTCTTGAGCTTTGTGATGCAAATGTTTAACACCAGTTTTAGTACAGTAGACAGGTACCTGAAACACACATATTTATAAAACAACAGCAGTTAATCAGCAAATATTCACTGTGTACTTACCAACCTCAATGGTGTGGTCACTCACCTTGAGCCAGACATCCTGGAGTGTGAAGTCAAGTGGGCCTTAGGAAATACAGGAACAGAGCTAGTGGAGGTTATGGAATTCCAGCTGAGCTATTTAAAATCCTAAAAGATGGTAGTGTTAAGGTGCTGCACTCAATATACCAGCAAATTTGGAAAATTCTGTAAACTGCAGAAAATTCTTAAAAAGATGGGAATACCAAACCACGTTACCTGCCTCCTGAGAAACCTGTATGCAGGTCAAGAAACAAGTGAACCAGATATGGAAAAAAAGACTGGTTCAAAATTAGGAAAGGAGTACGTCAAAGCTGTATATTGTCCCCCTGCTTATATAACTTATATGCAGAGTATGTCAGCAAAATGCCAGGCTGGAAGAATCACAAGCTGGAATCAAGACTGCCAGGAGAAGTATCAATAACCTCAGATACGCAGATGATACCATTCTAATGGCAGAAACCAAAGAGAAACTAAAGAGCCCCTTGATGAGGGTGAAAGAGGAGAGTGAAAAAGCTGGCTTAAAACTCAACATTCAAAAATAGACCATGGGAGAGAACAAGATGGCGGAGGAGTAGGTGGATGTGGAGTACATCTCTCTCCACGGATACATCAGGGATACACCTTCAGACACAGAAGTACATGCAGAACACCAGCTGAGAGCAGACAGGAGAACCTAACCAGCGGAAAAGAATATATAGAACCACGCAAAACTCAGTAGGACGAAGGAACTAGGGGAAAAACAGGAGTGTTACTAACACTGGACCTGCCCTTGGCGGGTGGGGCAACTGAAGCAGGGGTCTGATCCTTACAGTGGGGCAACTGTCTGAGTCAGACAAGAAACATTTAAGGCTGAGAGTGAAATAGCTGATCTGTCACAGCCTAAATGGAATGAGAATCGGACAGTCCTTTCCAAAGCCATACATACCCCAGACAGGGACCCAGGTCCCCTGGAAGGCACAATGGCTGGCAGCTGGAGTTTAGGGGCTGTGGAGCAATCTCAGGGCAAGCGCTGCTGCTGACTGCAGAGATGGACTGAGGGGATGCGAGGGAGGAGACTGGTGGGAAATGTTGTGGAGGAAAGCCAGGCAGCCGTGGAAGCGGGCGATACTGCTGAGTCACGCGTGGCGGGTGGAGCCATCGCCATGGTGCCTCCCCCCACGCCAGCATCGGCAGCTGAACAAGAGAGAGGCTGGCCCGTCAAATGCCTCATGCACTGAACTACAGAGTAAGACCCACCTGGGGGGCCCCCTCTGTGTGCCTGACTTGCCCAACAAGAGACAAGGACCCCAGGCAAGAGAGCCCCCTAAGTGCCTGAATGGGCGAAGCTACAGAGAAAGACTGGCCAATGAGGCCTTCTGATCACCAGCTACAAGAGACTCGAAAAAAAGACTCTGAGAGGCCCATAACTCCTACAGCGGAAGCAGTCCACGTCCCTGCACCGCCAGGGTCCCTGCCAGCCAAGCAGTTGCGCCACCTTCACACTCAACTCCCACTGGGACAGAGCTGCCACAGGCAAAATAAATCTTTTGTGTCTATGGGCGCAGGGTCACTTCAGTTGTGTCCAACCCTTTGCAACCCTGTAGACTGGTATGCCAAGCTTCTCTATCAGGGAGGGGGTTTCTCCAGGCAAATTGGAGTGTACTGGGCAATACTGGTTGCCATACTCTTCTAGAGCACCATATTTCCTGCTGCCCTAGCTGCCAACTCCCCTGAGTACCTGGTGCTGCCAGAACCCTGTGTCCCAAGCAGCCACCTCCACACCTGGCCCTCACGGGGCAAACCCAAGTCCTCCACGGCAGCCTCAGGAGCAAACCCCAGCGGACGACCCAAACATGCAGAGGTGGAAATAAAACAACAGTTGAAACCCAGGGGTAGTGCGGCTGAGGAAGAAGACCTAAAACCTTCCCACCAGCTGTACAAGCTGCTGATTAAACCCAAACGATCAACTAGGCAGACTCTGTGTCCATGGAACATATAAAAGGACATTGAGAGCTCCCACATGAGAAAAAGCACTAGCTTTGATGGCTGTAGACACTGGAAGCAAGAACACAGAGGAGCAGGACCAGATTAGAGTCTGAGCTGCCCCCACAGAAGGTCCAGAGATCAGCACAGTGTTGGAGGGCATCCTAGGGAGGTGAGGTGGGCTATGACTCCCAGCAAAGGAAAGGATTCTGACAGCAGTGACTCAAGAAAAATATTTACTATTCCTTATTCTTTGACTTGTTCTGTAGATTCTTTTGGATTTTGTCTTTCCTTCCCCCCGCCCCCCACACCCTGTTGTCCATTTATTGGTACAATGAAATCTAATTAAGCTTTTGAGCTCTTTTTTCCTCAGTCACATTTTTTATTATTGCTATAAACCTCTGCCTATACCCTGAGGAAACCAAAATTGAAAAGGACACATGTATCTCATTGTTCATTGCAGCACTGTTTACAATAGTTAGAACATGGAAGCAACCTAGATGTCCATCAACGGATGAATGGATAAAGAAGTCACGGTACATACACACAATGGAATATTATCCAGCCATAAAAAGGAACACCTTTGAGTCGCTTCTAATGAGGTGGATGAACCTAGAACCTATTATACAGAGTGAAGTGAGTCAGAAAGAGAAAGAGAAATATTGTATTCTAATGCATACATACGGAATCTAGAAAAATGGTCCTGAAGAATTTACTCACAGGGTAGCAATGGAGAAACAGACATAGAGAACAGACTTATGGGCAAAGGGAGAGGGGAGGAGAGGGTGAGACGTATGGAAAGAGTAACATGAAAACTTACATTACGGTATGTAAAGTAGATAGCCAACGAGAATTTGCAGTGTGGCTCAGGAAACTCAAACAGGGGCTCTGTATCAACCTAGCAGGGTAGGATGGGGAGGGAGGTTCAAAAGGGAGAGGATATATGTATACCTATGGCTAATTCAGGGTGAGGTTTGACAGAAAACAGCAAAATTCTGTAAAGTTATTATCCTTCAATAAAAAGTTTGAAAAAAAAAAGATCATGGCATGCAATTCCATCATTTCATGACAAACAGATGGGGGAAAAATGGAAACACTAACAGATTTTCTTTTCTTGGGCTCCAAAATCACTATGGATGGTGACTGCAGCCATGAAATTAAAAGATGTTCTCTCCTTGGAAGAAAAGCTATGAAAAACCTAGACAGCACATTCAAAAGCAGAGACATCACTTTGCTGAGAAAAAGTCTGTGTAGTCAAAGCTATGGTTCTTCTAGTAGTTACATACAGATGTGAGAGTTGGACCATAAAGAAGGCTGAACACCAAAGAACTGATGCTTTCGAACTTTGGTGCTAGAGAAGACTCTTGAGAGTCCCGTGGACAGCAAGGAGATCAGACCAGTCAATCTTAAAGGAAATCAACTCTGAATAGTCACTGAAGGGACTGATGCTGAAAGTCCAACACTTTGGTCACTTGATGAGAAGAGCCGATTCACTGGAAAAGACCCTGATGCTGGGAAAGACTGAGGGCAGGAGAAAGGGGTGACAGAGGATAAAACAGTTGGATGGTATCACCAGGTCAATGGACATGAGTTTAAGCAAACTCTGGGAGATGGTGAAGGACAGGGAAGCTTGGTGAGCTACAGTCCATGGGGTTGCAAAGAGTCAGACATGTCTTAGCAACTGAACCACCACCACCTACCATCCTAGGGAACAAAGCTCCTGGAACTTAGTCTAGTGAGATTAAGCAATTAAAATGCAAAGCCTAAGTGTCCCTGTGGAGGAGTGACTGCACAGCAGTACACAGCCCAGAGTAAAGCAGGGGGAGAGCTGAGGGGCCCCTCAAATGGGGAGTGACCTGATCTGATCGTTTCAGAAAGCCGTTTAGCTACAGTGTGGAGAATGGCTTAAAACCAGGGTCTTCCAGCTTTTACTATAAAGAGATAACTAATATTTCAGGCTTTGTAGGCCACGTGGTCTCCATCACAACTGCTCGATTCTATCTCTGTAGTGAGAAAGCAGTCACAAGACCATATGAAAACGAAAGCGTGGCTGTATTCCCATGAAACTAGAAACAGCTGGCAGGATCAGTGTGGCCCTGAGGCCACTGTTTGCTAAGCTCTGGCTTAGGTTAGGTGGTTTCTATGGCTAATCCTAGTAAGAAATCAGTGACTGGAGCACTAACAGTGGGCAGCAAGTCTCGGATGGATCTGCAGGAGAAAGGTTAAGGAGAGACAGCAGCCAAACTGCAAGAGAGCAAGCTCAGACAGGCCTGGCATTTGATTGGGTTTAGGAGACCTTGGGAATGGTGAGGGCTGAAAATGTTTAATCTACAAGAGAATGTGTTGAGAAGAGGAGTTACCAATGTTCAGTTTCCTCAACAGGGCATCTTACTATAAAAGCCATTTTTGAGACAAATTAAGAAAATACAGAATAACCCAAACACCAAGAATCTCTGTGAAAGGCAGGCAAGTGGGCCCCAGATGGAGTACCTTGAGTGGGTTTACTGTAACCATATATTTAAGGCATATATTTACCGTAACCATATATTTAAGTCAGGGCACCAGCTAGTCACCTCCAGACATGTTTTATGTGGCCTAACTACTATTTCTTTTAAATGCTGAATCAGCTGCCAAGACTTCAAAGGTAGGAAATTCACACCAAAATTCAGACTTTCAGCTTCTCCTGAAGACTCTGACCAAAGGTGACAGCAGCTGGCCTGGCCACACCCTCCAAATCTGTGCCCACCTGCTGGACTCATTCACTTCTCCTATCCAGATCCGAAAGGAACCTGACTCTGCCATTCCTGCTTTAAAAAGATCGCCAGTCCAGGTTCGATGCAGGATACAGGATGCTTGGGGCTGGTGCACTGGGATGACCCAGAGGGATGG
Source organism: Redunca redunca (assembly GCA_006410935.1). Classification (NCBI taxonomy): domain Eukaryota; kingdom Metazoa; phylum Chordata; class Mammalia; order Artiodactyla; family Bovidae; genus Redunca; species Redunca redunca. The sequence continues at coordinate 129,144 of SJYQ01004929.1, forward strand.
TACGGAGAGGGAGGTGGGAGGGGGGTGCAGGACGGGGAACATGGGTATACCCGTGGTGGATTCATGTTGATGCATGGCAAAACCAATACAATACTGTAAACTAATTAGCCTCCAATTAAAATAATTAAATTAAAAAAAATAAAAAGAATGGGATGGCCACAAAAACTAGTGAAATGCAGGAATCTGACAAGGGATAACACTGATGTTGGAAAATATCACACTAGCCAGGGAGAAAAAGAATTACTTTCTGCAGACCCAATTTGGGTCCTGCAGTCTCGATTCTTAAAGCAGGTGGGATGTACAAGGGAGAGTCACCTGGTGGACGCTGGGGAAATGATTAGAAACAAAATCTACCAACCCACGAAACATCTCCACAGAAGAGTAAGGCCAGTTCTGTTACCGAATAACCAATAAACCAGACTGTGGTGCACATCACAGGCAATCCTCTCAGACAGCGGCCCCCGACCTTTCTGGTGCCAGGGGCCAGTTTGTGGAAGACAATTTCCCACAGACCTGGGGTGGAGCGGTTTCGGGTGATCCCAGTGCATCACACTTGCTGTGCACTTGCCATCACTGCCATCACTGCAGCCCCATCCCAGATCACGGCACTAGATCCTGAAGGCCGGGGACCCCCGGAAAGAGACTGCGAGGACAGAGAGCAATCCCACCCTTTACGCACCTCAAGATAACTCGTGACCGAGATCTCTCCTCAACCACATGAGAGTCAGGCTCTTCTCAGCCTGAACAGGTCCTGTCCTCGGCCATGTCTCCAAGGACCCAGTTTTACAAAGAATCTTTCGCTCAGTCACTTTAGCTGGAATCCCCTCCCCTCCATATCAGCCCAAAGTCCCCACCCGGTACCATCTGACCACCCAGGCCTGCCGGCAACACAAGTCCTGTTACACTGGTTTAGCCAGAACCCGCCCTGAAGTTCCTCTTGGCAATTTTCCATTCACCTGCCCACTCCCTGCCCCCATATCCTATGCCTTGGCTATAAAATCTCCACTTTTCCTTGTTCTATCAGGAGGTAAGCCCAGTCTCTCCCCCTAAAAAACCCCATGGCAGTCTATCTACTGAACAGGTCTGCTTCTCAGGAAGACTCTGCAGTACCTTTTGCCACGCGTGTGTGTGCATATTAGTCACTCAGCTATGTCCGACTCTTTGCGATCCCATGGACTGCAGCCCACCAGGTTCCTCTGTCCATGGAATTTTCGGGGCAAGAATACCAGAATGGGTTGCCATTTCCTTCTCCAGGGGATCTTCCTGTTCCAGGAATCGAACCTGGGTTTGCTGCATTGCAGGCAGATTCTTTACCATCTGAGCCACGAGGATCTGTCGGAAAGCTGTGGCCACTGGGCTTGGCTAATTGTCCTTCTCCAAAGGAATGATACAATTTCTCACATCTCTCTGTCCAGCAGATGGGTGCCCGGCTCTAAGTGGTAAGGTGGTCAAACTCTCGGGAGGCTAAGTGTTGGTGCTACCTTCCTTGATGTTTATGTTTCAAAGAGGTACTCTACGCCCTTATAGAAAAACCTTAACTGTAAAACTGGCCTATTTTGCCTTTCAAAAGATTGATATTACAAAAGGACAGAGAAAACATAAGCTTGCTAAAAGAAACACTCTAGGAAAGGGAGGAAGGAAAAGTCACTTTCCTTTTCTGCATTAGGGACAATTTAATTTTTTCTCTAATTTAATTTTATTTGATTTCTAGTTACCTTTAAGTGCAGTTTTGCTGGTGGTTCAGACAGTAAAGAATCTGCCTGCAATGCAGGAGACCTGGGTTCAATTCCTGGGTCAGGAAGATCCCCTGAAGAAGGGAATGGCAACTCACTCCAGTATTCTTGCCTGAAGAATCCTATGGACAGAGGAGCCTGGGAGGCTACTTGCCCATGGAGTTGCAGAGAGTCAGACACAACTGAGGGACTAACACTTTCACTTTCTACCCTTAGGCAGACAACAGCTCAGTTCCATGCATTTCAATCTGTTCATTTTTATGAGGGCATTATTTTCCTCACAGCAATACCTCACAATAAAAGGTAATGATGAAGAAGCTACCAAAAAATGGAAAGTGTTCAATACCTTCACAACTTCCTCCAGGTACCGTGTTGAGCTTCCATTGGCATATGCAGTCTGTACAACACCGAGACTCAAACCACCTCCAATCTAGCAAAAACAGGGACAATTACCTTGCCATCAAAGGCCAAGACCCTACAAAAGCAGACCTATAAACAGTTCTAAAGGATAACAAAATTATCCGCCAGTCCGGCCATCACTTAAGTTTTATGCAATAAACAATTCACAGGAAATTCACATGTATGCCAGGAAAAAACCTAAGTGCTTTTTTGAGTATTATTTAAAGCGATTCTACAAGGAATTATTTTTAATCACCGGATTCCCTTTGTNATTATTTTCCTCACAGAAATACCTCACAATAAAAGGTAATGATGAAGAAGCTACCAAAGAATGGAAAGTGTTCAATACCTTCACAACTTCCTCCAGGTGCCGTGTTGCGCTTCCATTGGCATATGCAGTCTGTACAACACCGAGACTCAAACCACCTCCAATCTAGCAAAAACAGGGACAATTACCTTGCCATCAAAGGCCAAGACCCTACAAAAGCAGACCTATAAACAGTTCTAAAGGATAACAAAATTATCCGCCAGTCCGGCCATCACTTAAGTTTTATGCAATAAACAATTCACAGGAAATTCACATGTATGCCAGGAAAAAACCTAAGTACTTTTTTGAGTATTATTTAAAGCGATTCTACAAGGAATTATTTTTAATCACCGGATTCCCTTTGTATTACTCCACAGATTGCATCAGCATTCATTCTTAGTGCTGTATATTCTGCAGGTTTGGACAAATGTATAAGAACACGTTTCCATGTTTATAGGATGTAGAGTATCTTCAGCCCTGAGAAGTCCTCTGTGCTCCATCTGTTTATCCTCAGCATTCATTTCTCCCCACCACCCTGAAACTACTGATCTTTTAAATGTCACCATAGTTTTTGCGTTTTTGTTTTGGCATAATATCCTATAGTTGGACCCATAGTGATATACACAGCCCTTTGTTTGACTTATTTTACTTAGAAATATGCATTCACATTTCCTCCATGTCTTTTCATGGCTTGATAGCTTTCTTTTTTTTTTTTACCATTGAATAATACTCCTTTGTCTGGATGAACCAAAGTTTATCATCTATGAAGGACATCTCAGTTGCTAAAGAATCCTTTTAAGAGAAACCTGTTGTTTCTTGATCTCTTCAGTTTTTAATAAAAATACACACTGAATTCTTAAAGTATATCTTTTCCATATTATGATAATGATCATTACATTTTATACTTAAAGCTAATCTGAGATTTCTGAAAGAGCATAACATAATAAACCTCATGTCACTAAAGGTTATCATAATCATAGTAAATAAATCCCACAGAGGAGAGTTTCTACATAAACTCAAGGCTCTGGGGAATGATGTTCGTGGAACCCTCATTAAAATGTCAGTTACCGCCTTCCCTGGTGGTCTAGTGGTTAAGACCACGATTCCACTGCAGAGGGTGTGGGTTCAATCCCTGGTTGGGGAACTAAGATACCACATGCCCCACAGTTAGGCCAAAAAAGAAAAAAGGCAGCAACGAAGAAACCAGAACTTTGTAAAGCTCCAAATCATGAAGCTCTCTGCCAGTATAAAAGAGAAAAGACTACTCCCTTTGGCTTCCAAAACCAGAGCCCTAACGTTGAAATGACTGGAATGATCATTTCTTTTTGTATTTTCTGGCCGCAGATGTGAGGAACTCCCCATGAATCATGCCTCTGAGATGTTCCAGCAACTGCCTGATACAGAACAATTTCCCCAGTGAGTCTTGTTTGAAAGGGTGGTCAGCCCCAGCACCGTACCTCCAACAGGAGCTCTTTGAGGAAACTGCTAATGAGGGTGGCTATCTTGTCTCCGTCTATGAGATGAAACTGACCGTCTGCATCATGGTAGTAGTAAACGATCCTGTCTGCATCTCCATCGAAGGAACAGCATCTTTCATTGGCCCTCATTTCAATTCCTAGCACCGAGAATAAATCAAAACACATTTCAGTCTAAGAAAGGGGGATAAAATTTAATGTAAAAGTTTTAGGTTTTTCTCTCACACTAGTTACAGAGGGAAATTTTTTTTCCATTAAGTATTGATTATAAGTGACCCTCTGTGTTTATACAGAAGCATGTCCACGATGACTTTTCAAGAGGTGTTTAAAATTATCTTTCCAGGACTTCAGCAATATTAAACATGTGCTAGGTAAAGAGTGAGCCTGTCCTGAAGATTTTAAAAAATCAAAAAAAAAAAAAAGATTTAAAAAAAATCAAATTTCAGCTGAACAAAGTTTCTCCCAATTTGTGAACTGGAGCCCTGTTAAAAGGAAAAACTGTCTTTGTACCTGCAGATAAAGAACCATTTCTATTCTTACGTGACCAAGCAGAGGTTATAATCAAATATAAGTAATTGGAGTACTTTGTCAATGAGGAAAATCCTGATCATTCCTGTCTGAAGCTCTACATAAACATATATTGTTTTTGAACATGAATGGAGATAACTGTTCAAAAGCAAGGGAAGAGAATTCATTTAAATGGAAATAAAACATAAAAAAAAAATCTTTCCAAATAAAACCAGTAACTTAACCTTTAAATAGTAAACAGGTTTACTAGTATTTCTACACAGTAAATTCTTTCACAGCTAAGTGAAAAAAGAGCACTCAAAATCCATCTAAGCTAAAACCCTATATGATACTAAAATAAAATTTCCTTCTACAAGCCAGTGGTTTGGCAACACAGATTCCCACATAGTGCTTTGAAAGCTATAGGTATTAAATTGAGTTCAATTTCCCTTGTACTACATACAATGCCCATCCTTAAATAATCAGCAGCAGATACGGTATGTACTTTAATCCTGAAAAAAGTGATTTTCATTTGTTTACATCAGTAACAAGAAACACTGGTATTTCAGAGCAAAAAATTACAACCAGTGAGATTAATGTCTTATGTAATTTGCACAGCTTACTGAAACCTGAGCAACTGTCACATCAAATTTTAGATGACATTACTGTTCCTTTACCACAAGAGATGGACAGCAGCAAATGGACAAATCCACCCAAGACCTACAGAATCAGACCCCCTGGGGTAGAGCCCGGGAAATCTACATGCTCACCAGCCTTCCAGGATTTCTCATGTCTGCTAAAGCTTAAGAATCACTGCTCTAAAATCCCACATTCTGATTTTGCTTTTTCCACCGGATTTCCTGCCCCCTGTGAAGAGTCACAAGACTCTCAGGGCCGAGAGCAGCCGTGTTCTGCGTGTCATTGCATGGCGACAGCAAGCGGACGAGGCCCAGATGTCTAACGGCAGTGGGGCCAGAACAGCTGCACAACTCTCTCTTTGCCACCTCTGTTTGAGTGACTGGTTTCAGACAGAGCGCTAAAAACACATTTTTCGCATACCCTGTGGAGGTTTCTGATGACTTTTCACAAAGTCAGCCCCACATAAATGATTGAGTTTCCCTTTGGTCCCATCGTTGAACAGCTGAACTGAGAGCCCCTGGGAGAAGTAGGGCTTCATTTCTGCCAGCTTCAGGGCGCCTATGCCGTTTGCACAGTCAACCTTAAGTGTTCTGTGGTCTCCACTGCAGAAGGCCTGAAAAGGAAAAGAAATGGAAGAACAATTTCAAGATACCAAAGTGAGGCATAAAGCACAGGTATGTATATGTCAACAACTGCCATTATTTCAGCTAACTTGTCTATTGTAAGCCAGGAAACAAAAGGGTACACATGTTCATATGAAAACTGTAAAACATCCAAGTAAGATTTTTAAAACACCATTTTTTGGTCACAGATATTGGAAAAGTTTTACAGACCAAATAAATTATGGAAATGAAGCTTTATTATAATTTAGCAAGGTCCCTTATTAGTCTGTATTCCATAGCAGTCATTCAAATGTGGGCATGAGTATACAGATGAATGAGTAGCAATAATATCCGTCATTCTCTTCATAGTGTATTACACCACCGAGCAAGTGGTTTTTTTCCTGGCAGTCTCCTCTCTCCTACGCCCCCTCACCCCAAAAATGTAAGTTCTATGAGAGCAAGGACTTGGTTTTGGTCAACAATTCCTGACAACAACATATGCTCGATATTGGCTGATCAAGTGAATTATACCCCTCAAATCTTTGTTCAGGTTTAGGAAGCTAATACACCTTGAAGACAGATTTTCTCAACAGTAGATGTTTCCAGTATGACACCAACAGCACCTACAGTAACTCTAAGAGCAATTCCATCTGCATGAACACTTGTGAAAACTGCAAGTTCACCACGCTTCTCCCGCAGTGAGCTCAAAATGAGGCAGGCTGGCACTTGAGGCCCTTTGCTGCAGTGCTTGCACCTGGACGAAGTCTCCGCCAGCAACAAAATACCAAGAGAAGAAGGACTGAAAATAACTGCATGCATGCAGCTGGGGCAAATTATGGGCAAAAAGATACGAAAAACCACCCAAAAAAAACCAATCGGTACTTCTGAAGAGCTGGGAGCAAAAGCAGGGTACTGTGCACGCCCCCTGCACGCAACACCAGCTAACGGGTGGACAAATCACCTAAGCCCTCCTCTAGCCAGAAGCCTGGACACGCCTCTTCCCTCCAATGTAAGGAACCACCTTGGCCTCCCCTCAGCAAGCAAGCGAATCTGTGGTTTTGCTCCCTTCTGCTGCAGCAGGGGCCCCAACAAAGCCCTGCCTGAATTTGCCTGGCCTCTTACCAATTTCTACTGATTAAGGAGGCCAAGAACCCTGGTTGGTAACAAGAACATACTATGTGCCTTGCCAAGTAAATGCCAACACAGAGTTAGCTGGCTGCAAGGGCCAGACCTTGCAGAGCCCTGGAAAGAAAAAGGAGACAGGCCAAATTTTTGGAAAAAAAAAGTGACAAATATTTAAATAAACTGTTCAACTGATGTTCTTTTAAGCAACTGCTCAAACTCTAACCACATTGGAGAGATTCTGACCTGTTTGGTAAGTTCCACAAAGGCCGAGGACAGTTTCTGGTAGTAACCCTCTACGGTTGCCTTTCCATACTGGCCTTTGCTGTTTCTACAGAAGACCATGTAGTGCAGCTGGGGCGTCGTCAGCAAGCCATAATCTGTCACAGAAACACCAAGAGCCATTTCACACAGTTCTTAACAAAGCTGAAGCTCATACTGTATCAATTTCAGAGTCATAAATCCTCTTTTTAAAAAGACATCTCAGAAAATACAAGAAACGCTAAGTTTTAAACCACCCAGAAATATGCATAAACATCCACTGAAGTCATTAAAACTACAGGTCATGCTGTGATACTGTGATTTATACTAAGAATCGTTCATTTGATCTGTCTCCATTTCTGGCAGAGCCTCCACAGAAAGGCATCTTTTGTTATGCTAATGAGGTAACTTGCAGAAGGCCCTTAGAAACCTTAGGGGTGGCTGGTTGCCCAGGAACCAACCACAGGATTAAAGAACTGAAATTTATAGTCCTGCCTGCCCCCCTCCAACCTCCTCCCAAACTCCAGGGAGGGGAGAAAGGAGGCACAGGAGACTGAGTTCAACCAAAGTTCTAAATTCACCTTAGAACAAAGTTCAATTTAGTTCACCAAAGATCTAAGCAGCCATGCCTATGTAAGGAAGCCTCTATAAAAACCCTAAAGGATGGGGTTCCAGGATGGGGAGCCAGTGGAGACTGGGGTGCCCAGGGAGTATTGATGCTCCACACCCCACCCCACATATAACTCTACCATCTGGCCGTTCTCGGGTTACACTCCTTATAATAAACTGGTACGCTAGGAAGTAAAATGCTTTCCCGAGTTCTATGAGCCTATCTAAACAAATTAATCGGCCCAAGGAGAGGGTGGTCAGGAGCCCAGGTGAGGGCATCTGAAGGCGGGGAGGGGCAAGGTTTGAGGCACTGAGCCCTGCACGCGTGGGATGTGGCTGCCAGGTGGGTGGAGTCAGAATGAACTGTTTGGTGGTGGAAGAGGCACACACTGGACACACATTCAGTTGTCAAAGAAATACGAACTACTAATGACAGCTAAACCAGTCATTTGGTATCGATTGGTGGCAATGTACAAAAGTAACAACTGGGTTCTGTTTTCATAACATTATAAACTATGTAATTCAGATGAACCCTCCTTTTAAAAACAATCAAAACTGAAAGATAAAAGACTTTTATCTCTTTTCAAAAAGAACTGCAGTACCAATTAGGCCAGAGTTAAGTAAGAGAATTCCAGGATGCAAGATAAGCAAAACCAGTTTTGCTCTGAGGGCACTCCTCTAAACTAGGAGTTGAGCAATGGTTCTCTGTGTAGAAGGTCCACGCTGATCTAAGACGTGCAACCCAGCAGAAGTGCCTGAAGCCCAAAGGCCTATTCTTCAAACCAGAATTCACATCACACACCCCAAGGTTCACGGCAGCACTACTTACAATATTTACAACAGCCAAGACACGAAGCAAACTAGATGCCCACTGACACAGGAATGCCTAAAGAAGATGCAGTACAGAGTACACAGGGTTATTACTCAGCCATAGAGAAGGCTGAAGCGTGCCATTTACAGCAACATGGATGGACCTAGAGATGATCATACCAGGAGAAGTAAGCAAAGACAAGCATCATATGACATCACTCACATGCAGAATCTAATTTTAAAAAAAGGATACAAATGAACTTATTTACAGAACAGAAATAGACTCTCAGACTTCAAAAACAATCTTATTGTGCCCAAGGGGAAACATGGAGGGGAGGGATAAATTAAGAGGTTGGGATTAACATATACACACTACTACATACAAAACAGACAATCAACAAGGACCTACGGTACAGCACAGGGCACTCTTCAATATTCTATAATAACCGACACGGGAAAAGAATCTGCAGAAGAACAGACATATGCATAACTGAATCACTTTCTGTGCGTCTGAAACTGAATGTTGTAAATCAATTACACTCCTCTATAAAATGGATGTGAGGATTGGACTATAAGGAAAGCTGAGCACTGAAGAATTGATGCTTTTCAACTGTGGAGTTGGAAAAGACTCTTGAGAGTCCCTTGGACTGCAAGAAGATCAAACCAGTCCATCCTAAAGGAGATCAGTCCTGAATATTCACTGGAAGGACTGATGCTGAAGCTGAAACTCCAATACTTTGTCTACCTGATGCACAGAACCAACCCATCTGAAAAGACCCTGATGCTCGGAAAGATTGAGGGCAGGAGGAGAAGGGGACGACAGAGGGTGAGATGGTTGGATGGCATCACTAACTCAATGGACATGAGTTTGAGTAAGCTCCAGGAGTTGCTCAACAGGGAAGCCTGCCATGTTGCAGTCCATGGGGTCATAAAGAATTGGACACGACTGAACTGAAATAAAAAAATTAAATTTTTTTAAAAGAAGGACTATTCAGTGCAGAGCTTCCCAGGTGGCTCAGTGGTAAAGAATCCACCTGCAGTGCATCAGAGGAGGGTTCAATCCCTCGGTCAGGAAGATCCGCTGGAGGAGGAAATGGCAGCCCACTCCAGTATTCTTGCCTGGAAGACCCAAAAGACAGAGGAGCCTGGCGGCCTAGTCTATGGGGTTGCAAAAGAGTTGGACACAACTTGGCAACTAAACAACAATTCTTCAGGGCAAGACTGAGTCAGGAGTAAGCCCCCAGGACCTACTCCCCAGAAAGCTGACTTGGCACCAAACAGAGCAGAGGGGAAAGTCCATACCTGAAGAGCTGTCACGACAAGTACAGGCCTCCAGGGACTCCCAGCCCAGAGGCACGTAACCACAGGGATCCAGAAGAATGCTGTCATCAAAGAACCTTATCACCCACCAGCCGGGTAGTACCCCAAGCAGATGCAAACACTAAACCCCGCCAGGGCAGTACACCTTCATCGTAAACCTCAAAAATGTCCCACAGATAATTCTTCCAGAAAACAAACAGCTTACAGTGAAAAATAGCTAAACACACAAGACTATGGGTAAGAAGCAAGAGAAACAGCAAAAGTGGACCAGGATCCAATAAATATACTGTGACAAAATTGGTCAATGGTCTTCAAAGCCAAGCACAAGAGTCTGGACGGAAGGCAAATGGTCACTTTAGGTTCTTGAGCACTGCAGCTGTGTAACAGATATTTGGCTCTGGTATAAGGATTAGATGGGAGAAGGTGGAAGAGCTTTAAAAAAAAAAGTGGGTAAAAGCTCAGACCAGCTCTGTGGCAGTGCATAAGGAGAGACAAAGAACAGTCCAGAGACACACACTGAAGGCTGAAACAAGTGGATTTTGTGACCAATATCAAAATTACAAAACAAACATTTACAAGATGACAGTGACTCAATAAAAACATCAGCATCCATTCAACAGATCAACCCAGAAACCTAGCAGCCATTCTTCACACCTCTTACCTCACCAAGAGTCACAGAAATCCTTTAACGTCATTACTAATTTCACCTTTTCCCAGTTTTCCCACTAGCGAGTCTTGCATGAATCTACCACATAGTCTCCTAGCTGGTTTGTCTTCCTTTCTGATGACCAGCTCCCTCCTCTCCCTAAACCACAGCCAGAGGGACTGGCTTAAAGTGAAAATGTGATCCCATTCGCTCGCATAAGCTCCTTCAGTGGACTCCCACCATACTGAAAGTAAAACCCCAATTCTCCCCACGACCTGTAAGGCTTAGAATGACCCGGCCTCTGCTCACCTCCCTAACCCTATCTTCTAGTAGCTTCTCCCAGTCTCCCTGAGCTGCAGCCACATCAACCACCTTTGATTTCCTGAAAGACACTAAGTGGAAGAGAGCAATGAGCAGAAGATTTAGTTTGTTTTTAAATCACTCTCAAATTTTTCTAGGTTCAAACACTAGAACAGTGATGGGTATTTTCCATCATATCTGTCCCACTGCCTCCACATGTGATCAGCTATTAGCGAATACCTGCCTGATAGTAAGAACTCCCCAGAATGAGTCTATCAAGTAACTTCAAGAGTTTTTCATACCAGTATGTTCAGTCTTAATAAAGGAAGTTGTTAAGATCAGTGCTGCCTATAGATAATCTCCTACAGCTGAAATATAACATGCATGCCCAGAAAATATTTTTTTTAATTTTTTAACCTAAAATGCTAGCAGTATTTAAGTTTTTTAGTATTTAAAATGCTACAAGTTCACTTATTTTCAAACTTTTCTAAATTAAATTATGCATTCACTTTGAGATTTTTTTTTTAAAGACTAATTTACAAATCAGAACAACTACATACCGTGGAACTGACCTCCTAAAACTGTCACACCGTCTATTACAGACTGTGACAGTTTCTCACTGCTGGGCCTAGGAAAGAAAAGGAAGAAAATATTACATCTAATCCAAGACCAACTGAGCTGCAAGTTCTGAAAGCAAATGCAGACATTCTATGTTACAAATTTCAGAATAATAAGTCCACTCTATTCAAACTAAATGAAATCTGCATAGCCCAAAAACTCTGAAAAGAAATATGGGTAAAGTGTAAGCATTTTCCAGTGGCCTTTCTCAATATATTTCTTGGAAAGAGTTTTGCCTTTTAAATGAATTTAGGAAATAGATATAAACTTTAACACTAATATAATTGTAACACTAATTACTCCTTCACTCAAACACTTTTTCAAGTTTGATGGTAACAACACATTCACTGCTTGAAAACAGTAATGGTAAGTACACATAGAGCGCGTGTAAGCCAAGGCTAGGTGTTAAACCACCTAGAATAGAGAATCTAGTTTTCATTTTAAAAAGTCAGAATAAATTATTTTTCTATCTGAAAATAAAGATCAATATACATACCTGCTTTATAGAACAAGATTTTCTATATCATTTAAACTAGTTAACAGATGAGAGGAAAACACATATGGATGGATTTACCATGAGATGATATCTGCTTCAGAACATAAACCACTTGGCTATTCATTACCTACAAATCTACAATCAGTGGTAACACATTAAGGGTAACACACTTAATGGGTAAGGGTAAAATGGTAAGGCATTTAGAGACTGAGTAGAAATTTACTTTAGAACAAATCTCTGGCTAGAACCAGATCTTATGCTAAAGAGAATGCTTCTGTTTCAAAGTACACTTTTAACCTAACATTTTACAGTGACACTTCTCTGTGAAAGAAGCCAAGAGCTGCTAAATGTGACAGACATGTAAAAATAATGTAGATGGTTAACGCTTTCCAGCGAACTCTAGCAGAGGAAGATGTGTGAGCCAACAATAACACAGGTCAGAGTCTCTAACACAGTTAAGTAAAATCACATGTTCTTACTCTACAGGGGAAAGGTGCAAACCTATAGAAATAAAGGGATGGTAGGTATTTGGTAAGTGCCTGTCTTGCGCCAGGAAACAGGTATGTCGTCTATATTATCTTATGTAATCTTCAGGCAGGCCTGCGTGATGTAGGCTCACCATCAACACTACAGGCGAGCAAAGTGAAGTCGCTCAGTTGTGTCCAACTCTTTGTGACTGCATGGACTGGGGCCTACCAGACTCCTCTGTCCATGGGATTTTCCAGGCAATAGTACTGGAGTGGATTGCCATTTCCTTCTCCAAAGGTTAAGTGACTTGCTCAACTCGCACAGTAGGCTTGAGAGTTGGGGCTCAGACACCAAGCCCAAGCTGCAGCAGTGACTTAACTCCTATGTCCTACTGAAAAGACCAGGAGGAACCTCTCAGGGTGGTTCCATTCCACTTGACTCTTTCCATTTGTCTCGGGTGCTAAAACTGATACAATCATTTATGTGGCATTCAAAAATCAGCTTTCACCGTCACTCTGATGGGCACCTGGTATCTCTACCAATCACCACGAAGGCATCTTGGTGCAGATCCACGGCTGCCTTCTCGCTGATGTCCACCAACACTCTGGGCAAATGTTGTTCCTCAGCATTTGCCAAGCAGGTAGCATGCTCCTCCCAGGATGCTGCCAACATTTCACCCAAAGGATCCACCAATTTTACACCATTGTCTTCCTAACAAAAAATAAAAATAAAAAGTAACAAATCATCTGTGCACAGTCATGAGGGTGACTGTCTGTGCACAGTCACGAGGAAGCAAACCCAAGCTGTTTCTCCCCAAACAAAGACAGCGATGGCTGGGCAGTTTCACCAGTGACCACGACTGAAGGCCAGGTGCTGGACCAGGTATCGTACATGCATCCCCTCAGTGAATCCCCACTGCACATGTCAGCAATCTAACTAGTCCTCCTACGGTGACTCCAATCTCTGAGAAAACCGAGATTCAGAGCAAGTAATCTGCTTATGTTCACACAGCTGGGCAGTGTCAGTGCTGATATTAAAACACCAAGTCTAGCTGACTCTTACACCCAGCAGCTGCTGAGCCCCCCTAGCCTTTTACGAGGCTGTCACCCGTGCATTCACCATCAATTAACTGATGAGGCACAACTGCAGCAACCAGGCTCCCTGGAGGTCCTCCTCCTGCGGCTGCACTCAAAAGAACACACTGGAAGGGAAGAGCTCAAAACTGTCTCAAGCAGCGCTTCTGGAATTAACAACAAATGTGGGGTTCTGCCTACAAATCATTAAGCAAGTGTGGTGATTTAGACATTTAAACACTTAACACATTTATAACAATCCACATTTAGAAGCTGAATAAGCAACATCCTCTTGTTTTTCGGTGGGGGCGGGTGTGAGAGGAAGAGGTTACAATCCCTCACTAACCTGCTGATTTAGCTACAAAGGCAAAAGTCTGGTGTCCTAGGAACAGAACAGAAGCACATTATTTAAACAATGTTTTAGTGAGTTATAGGCCAGTACAGAATAAGATAATTGTGTCAGAGGAATACTTTAAAAAACTTGATTGTCATAAACCCTTGACTCATCAGGCCTGATCAATATCCTGTCCAATGTTCACCTCTGGATCCCTCAAGTCACATGTCCAGCTGTTCACTCAGAACAAGAGACTATTCCCTAGCTATAGAAAAGCTGTCTGAAAATTTTCAAAGTATGCTAAGTCTTTTCAAAAATTTGTCCTCTCCCCTCCCCCAGCTTGCCTCCAATCTCTTCAATCTCTGCCACATTAACAGAGGCAACACTTTTTATTACTGATGCTGTCTCAATACAACTAAGTTATAAGGACATTGTGTTATTTCTCAATATGGACACACTCCAAAAAAATGACTGTCTCATTTCAATCTCTCCACAACTGTTAGAGTTGTGAGCGAAATGACCACTTGTTAAGAAAAGTGCTTGTTCAAAACCAAAGGCATAGAACAAGGAAAAAGCAAAGTACTAGAATTAGAACTTGATTGGGGTCAAAGTACTCAGAAACTAAAGTTCGGTCTTGGAAATAAAAGCCTGTCTTATTGGCACACTAAATGCATTACCTCAGGATTGTGTGACGCTGTTACCATGACTCCTATGGCAGATTTTGTCTGCTTTGACCTCAGGACAGCTAATAATCCCATTCGAAACATGACATGATCAAGATGTTCTGCTTTAGTTCGAAATCCAGCAGTCCCATATTGAAGAATGAGCCCGTCAGGCTTGGCATGTAACACTGACTGCTTTGTAACAGCATCTAAATCCATGTCTGCAAAATAAAGGAATATTTTTCAGGTATAAAAAGAAATCTTCCAAGGACCACTTGCTTCAAAACCTGTCATCCCAAACTAATACATCTGCCTCATTCTGACCTTCCCCAAAGAAGCCTACGTTTGAGAGGGAAGAATAGGAGAATACATCCGTGGGTTAGCATTACCTGTTTTGTCCACTTCGGGACAGAAATCAGGTTGTCCCCAACAATTCCTGGACACAAGGCAAACTTTTAAACAGTCCACTCCCAACTAACATGAAGATTCCACAGCACAACAAAAGATGCTGAATAATCAAAGCACTCTTGAGGAGAACAAAGCTGGAGGCACTCCTGATTTCAAAGTACACTACAGACCTACAGTAATCAAAACAGTATGGCCTTGGTGTAAAAAAGATCAGTGGAATAGAACAAGAGCACCTCGAAATAAATCCACACATATGGCCATTTCCGATTCACAAAACCCTACATGATCAGGAATCATCTCATTTTATAAATGGGAAAACTTAATTCTGGGTCTAGCTTACAGTAGATGGACTGAGGCCTAAAGTCACATTCTCAAGTGGACCTAAGCTGCATATGCAAAATATCTGGGAAATCTGTGAAGTTCTGCTATTCCTCCCAGGCTACAGAGACTGACTCCCAAAGGAAAAGCAAAGGGGAAAAACCTCCTCTCCAAGACTGCCCAGACCTCCACATATACCATGGGGTGGATTTTTGTATTTTCATGAGGATCCTGGCGCCCTTCTAAATTAAGCTCTCAAACAAGCAACATCTTCCTTTTACCTTTAATTTTAAAGTCAAAGGTCAGCCTGTAGCCCACTAGACTTCCTTGTTTTTTTTATTGTCCTTCATTACTTCAATGAACAACAGTTAAATGTTTTTGTTCAGCTGGAAAACACTGGCATTTAGGAAGCTAATTTAGTTTGACCCAGAGTGATCAAATCTATTTTTCAAGCATGAAGACATTTCATTAACAACTGACCAGTTGGCAATATACCATAATTATTTATAAGGGCGTAAACCTGTCTCTGATGCTGGGAGGGATTGGGGGCAGGAGGAGAAGGGGACAACCCAGGATAAGATGGCTGGATGGCATCACGGACACGATGGACGTGAGTCTGAGTGAACTCCGGGAGATGGTGATGGACAGGGAGGCCTGGCGTGCTGCGATTCATGGGGTCGCAAAGAGTCGGGCAGGACTGAGCGACTGAGCTGAACTGAAACCTGTTTCGTCCAAAAGTCTTTTTAAAAAGAAAAAAGTCAAGATAAAATGCTTCCGTCATTTCAAGCGTTTTATGTCCTAAAACTACTTTTGATGAGTATGCAAAGGTTTTTATTGAAAGTATTGTCAAGTCCAAACTGTGACTACTCAAAAAAGCTAAGAACGATCCCCTTCCCTCTATTCAACCTTCGGCACCTGGTTAGTTCCCCTAACTCCTCGACCAAGAATCTGCCCACGTTTCCTGGCACCCAGCCTTGAGGCCCGCACTGAGGTGATGGACGAGACCCCCTCCCCCAGCTCGACCCTCGGGCCCGAGTCTCCAGCCCGCTCCCCAGCCCGAGGACGAGTAGGCGTGTCCCTCGCGGCCCGCAGCTCAGTCTGCCAGATGCCCACTAGCCTCTCAGATGGCCGAACGTCCGCCCACCGCAACGTCCCGTTCTCGCCGCCAAGCCGCGGGGCCCCGCTCACCTCCGCCAAGACNAGTGTCCCGCTTTGTGCACATAGCTCTCGGTGCCTAATAGCGCTCCTGCAGAGCGGCTACCACGGAAAGGGAACTGCGTGAAATTTCCCTGGACACCGCCGACGTTGACAAACCCAGCGTCCCTGGGCCTTTCCAGTTTTCCTGGCAGGTTGATTTCGAGTCAGCATGTCGGCTTCAATGAAGGAATGCCTTCAGCTTCAGCTGCTGGAGATGGAAATGCTGTTTTCTATGTTTCCTAACCAAGGAGAAGTAAAACTTGAAGATGTCAATGCCCTGACGAACATAAAGAGATACTTGGACGGCATAAGGGAGGCGCTGCCACCAAAAATCGAGTTTGTGATCACCCTGCAGATCGAGGAGGCCAAGGTAGGTGCCCTGAGTTGTTTTTCTTGTTACCGGGCTCCAGGTTTTATTTAAAGCACTCGGAGCCTGAGCTTCCTCTCCAAGAAGCAGATAGAGAATATTCCAGATGCATATTTCCTTTACTTGTTTGAAAGGGAAATACAGGATGTTGTCTCCAATAAAGATCTTGAATTTTACATACATATGCTCACCTTTTAAACCAATATGCCCGGTGTTTTTATTAAACACATCTTGCAGTCTTATAGTGCCATTATTCTGTCACTCATCCAGTTTAACGAATCCTGCTACTGTAGTATGGACTATCTTGTACATAGGTTATGATTGCCCCAGATCTAAATGTTGTCTTTTCGGCAGCACTGTTTTTAAGGAGTGAATGACTGTTTCTTTGGTGGCACCATGACCCTGAAAGCAAATACAGGTAGAAAATCTAAGTTCTGAAAACGAATTGACCTTCATTTTCTGATCTGTTTATCTCCAGCAGTGTTAGCATCACCCATGTAACAGGTGGTCCAGGCATTTGAGAACCCCTGTTACTTACTTACTCAGCCTTGGGTCGTCGTTCCTTCAGGGGAGACTCCCTGGCTCCCCAGACCTCATGCAGCCCCTCTGGTTACACATTTCAGTGGATCCCTCTACTCGTCCATGGCCATGCTTCTCACCTTTGCAATGAAATACTTGCTGCATGTAATGATTTGTTTAATGTCTGCCCCTTTCACCAGGCTCTAGACTTCATAAAGGAGAGAACTAATGTCTAGCTTCTTGTCAAGAAGAAATATCTTGAAATAATTTTTTCAGCATAGGATACCTGACATGTGCTTGGTGTCTGATGAATATTGGAAGGAATGAATGCATCAATGGAAGGAGTTTGCGTCTGTGTGTAAAATTGTGTCTGTAAAGTTGTGCAGTGTCTGGCACACAGCTGACACGTAACAGAAGCAGTAACTATTGTTGATACCTTGATCAGAATCATGCAGTGGCCACTGATAAACTAGCTTATGTGATTTCACGGTACTTAAATATATTTGCTTTTCATTTTAAGGTGAAAATTGACTTGCAAGTAACCATGCCTCACAGCTACCCCTATGTAGCACTGCAGATGTTTGCACGGTCACCAGAACTTGACAGACAGCAGCAGCTGCTTCTCAACAAAGGCCTCACTTCCTACATCGGGACTTTTGATCCAGGGGAGCTGTGTGTGTGTGCAGCCATCCAGTGGTTACAAGACAACAGTGCCTCCTACTTCCTGAACAGAAAGCTCGTGGAGGAACCGTCGACACAAGCAGAGCCAGCCAAGAACACCTTCCTCCGAACGTGGATCTACAGTCACCATATATATATCAGCAGGACCTCCGGAAAAAGATCCTGGAGGTCGGGGAAAGGTTGGACGTGACGGGATTTTGCATGACGGGAAAGCCAGGGATAATCTGTGTGGAGGGCTTCAAAGAGCACTGTGAGGAATTCTGGCACACAATCAGGTACCCCAACTGGAAACACATTTCCTGTAAGCATGCGGAGAGTATCGAAACAGAAGGGGATGGGCAAGACCTGCGCCTTTTCCGTTCTTTTGAAGAATTACTCCTCGAGGCTCACGGTGACTACGGCTTGAGGAATGACTATCACATGAATCTGGGCCAGTTCTTGGAATTTCTCCAAAAACACAAAAGTGAGCATGTTTTCCAGATATTATTTGGTATTGAAAGCAAAAGTTCTGACTCCTAGGAAGCTATGAAGAGGCCTCTAGGAAGAGGCCTACATAGCTAAGCTCACTAAGTTATATGTCTATTAACAAGAGCAAAATAAAAGACTAGTAGCTGGTTAGCATCGTCGGTAGGGAAACCTAGCTCCAGTATTTTTCCCTGGTATTGAAACAAACACATAAGCCTTTTAACTTTATAACAGTGTGATAGCGATGTTACCTCTATGTTCTTGTGTTAATTGAAAGCTATTTCACGGTACACTAATAAAAACCAGTCAGTCTAACCAGTGAAGCTAATTTGATTAAAAAAAGAGTTTTCAAAGCCCAGCTGAATGGCAGTGGTCAAACGCCAGCTATGAACTCATAAATACTCACATTTCTCCTTCTCCTGTCGCTAGCAGGCAGGGGACGCCACACATTTTTCTCAGTCCAGTTGAAAATAGGAACTAAGAACACGTGTTTACACGTTTCTTACTTTAACTTAAACTCTTCTATGTGGGATTTTTCCTTTTAGTAAAACCAAATGCTAACTAACGGTGGCGACACTGTGCCCTGTGTTGTTTACATCGATTGATTTATAATACCAAGGCTCATGCACCAGTATTCTTGTTGGGTTCTTCTCCACAGAACCAAATATGGTTTCTTGCCCACACAGTGTCCCACAGATTGTGCACTTGGGTCTTCTTCCCTGTGCCAGTTTGCATCGTTCTGCGGGGCAAGGGCATTGGGAAGGACCAGTGTGGTTGGCCCTTCATCGTCACAAAAGTGGAGGACAAAAGTGATGTCACCACCATCTCTTCTGAAAATTTCAAGCTCCACAGTCTTCACCAGCCTTCGTTAAAATGAGTTTATTTCAATGATCATAGCCGCTGTTTAAGCAGCTCTTGCCGAACCTTTTTATTACATTCATCTACCCCTGGCCAGGAATTTCTGGGAGTCTCACCTGTGGTGAAGGACATTCCCGAGCTCTCTACTCAGCTTTCTCTGGTTTCCTGGCCTTGGTCTCTTACTACTGCCCTTTCCCGGGGAGCATTCCATTCTCCTGCTGGGTCACAGGCACTCCACTGATACCCTGGTCCCCTAAGGATGTATCCACTGTAAGGATACCCCTCAGTCCCCAAAGTTGGGGGCTAAGATTGAGTGACATGGACGGAATGCCTCACTCCCCATCTCGGGATGCTGTCAGATGCCAGAATTGCTGCGTGTGCTGGTGGCGCGTATAGAGTCTTTGATGAAACAGTCCATTCCAGTGTCCGGTTTTCCTCTGTGTCTAGGATGTAGACACGTGTCCTCGGGCAGGGCCAGGACGTGACAGAGCAGACTCTGCACTGAGCCGAGTCTCCTGACCATGAGGCCTGGGGGTGGGGTCCACTCTGTCCTGCCTGAGCTCTACTCGGCTCATCAGAGAGTTTCCTTTCGGGGCACAACTTGGACACTCACACCAAGACTCTTGTCGTGGGCCTTCCTTGCCTGCTCATCTAGCTTGCCCATTCATGTGTTAATCGTGGCTTTGCACAAGGCTGGGACTCATTTCCCCTGTGTACGAAGGGAAGAAGTAGGACTGACATTGCCAAAGACTCGTTCCTCAGTCTTTACCAGGACTGAGAACAACGCAGCATAGGAGTCAGCTTCCCGTGTCGTCTCCCCAGAGCCATCAAGAAGCGTAATCAGCGTTGACAGGGTTCAGGCCCTAAACAGATGTTAACTGTTAACTTTTTCCCCTTTGAACTGAGACAGTAATAGGTGCCATTCATCTAATATGTGCCGAAGCCACTCAGAGTGTTTTCTATGATTAAATGAGCTGAAGTAGTCACAGAAAGGTAAGTTTAAAGAATATGAAGCAAAAATCTTACATAACTCAAATGAAGGGGATAAATTCTGGCTTTTGAACACTTTACTGCTCCTGGAGCTATTTCTGATGATAGTTTTTCAGGACCTTTGACATGTCAAATGGAAGCATGTGGCAATGTTTTCTTGTTGTTTTTTTTCCCTATCAGAAGCACTAATGTTCAGTCCCCGAGTCATGTCCAGCTCTTCACAACCCCATGGACTGCAGCATGCCAGGATCCCTGTCCCTTACCACCCCCCAGAGTTTGCCCAAGTTCATGTCCATTGCATCGGTGATGCCATCCAACCATTGCAGAAGCACTAATAATAGAAATGTAAATTTTATAGAAATATGTATGTTTTATGTCATGATAATTCAAAACTCAGCTTTGTAGGTATTCGAGAATAGATACACTGCTGGTTTGTATGCCCAACCTCATAGGAGCAGGTACCTCTACACACACTCGTGCACACACACACACACACACTCTCTCTCCCCCCCCCCCCCTCTCTCTCTCTCTTACACTGAGGAAACTCCCCTTCTCTGGGAGGAGTGACTGGAATCCAGCTGGCAGTCTCCTGGAGAGATGGTTTTGAACTCTTGCTGCTAGAATCCCTAATGCCACCCTCTTTCCTGGCCTATGGAATGCTCAGTTGACCAAAACCTCCTGTGACCTATTAACACCTAACATCTGCCCCCTTTTTTTTTTTCTGGAGAGTCAGAATCAGCCTCTGTTGCTTATAATTCAGGAATCCTGATACTGTATATATATATGTTTAAAATGTTCATTTGGAAAGAATGCTCATTATACATGCTTGTGTCTTTTTAAAGCTTACTAAATTAAATCAGTTTTTCTTCAAGTATGTTCTCTGCTTTTCATTCCTTGCTGGTCTATTTTGTTAGGCTAAGGACAGAGGATACTCTATAATAGATTGAAGAGTGGGTCTGATGAGCTGACACAACACAAGGACTTCAAAAACATTGCTATATTAAAGCAGAAATATGTTGCCTGTGAACTTGAGTTTCTGTATGACTGCTTACAAGCTATCTTTCTGAGAACTTGAGAAGGCTTTGCAGGAGCCTATCTGAGGCCTTCATATAACACTCTTGGGCAGGACAATTTTCTTTCTTTTACTTCAAGTGGCCCAGTCCTAAGTTGAAAGAATAGGTATTTTCTGAAAGGAGTGTGGTTTGCTCAAAAATCCTGATTTTATGTAAAATCCTAATTTGCTCAAAATTCCCAGCCCGTTCGATCTCCCAGGGTCCACATGGTAGAACCACGTTTCACTGCAACCTGATTCAGCTGGAGAGGCCTTTTTTCCTGAGCCCAGTTAAATCTAGAAGCATTTGGATCAACCCATAAATGGGCTGCCGCACTGCACCTAAAATTCAAAGAAAGCCACCAAACACTGAGGGTCCTCCTTAGCACATGATTTTCTCTTCACTATGGCCGGAATAGTCCAACATACACCGGGAAACTGGACCACCACAAAGCTGGCTGAGGTGGCAGGCTCTTGTGCTTTCATGGGATTTATCTTCTACTGTCCAGCCAGATGCATCATAGCAGGTATCCAGAGAAGCTCATGACACCTGTGCTCCAGGTCTTATGAGCACATATCATCAATATGTTAGTCCAGCATGATGCCCTGTATGATAGTGAGATGATCAAGGTCTAGTATCAAGAATTATATAACAGCACACAGAAAGTTAATGGAACATTAAGACAATCTTTAATGTTGGTTATCAATAAACTGCTGTGTCCTCTCCTTACTGGAATAAAGACAAAACAAAAAATGTGCTGGCCAAATTAATACCTACCTACTGATTTGCTCCAAGAAAGAAAACCAGTTTGACTGGTTCTAACTGCTACAGTTAGAATTACAATCTGATGAATAAACATAATGCTGTCATTCTTAAAGCCCTATCTGTCTCTTGCACATGCCAAAGGTCATTTAAGTCCGGACACTGTAAGAATCACACCGATGTTTCTTTTAAAGCTTTTGATAGTAGGATTTATCTTGGTGAATCATTCGGTACTCCAGCCAGAATAACTCTTATTCTATGCATCACGGAAAGATTGAAGGCAGAAGGGGAGGACAGAGGATGAGATGGCTGGATGGCATCACTGACTCAATGGACATGAGTTTGAGTAAACTCCGGGAGTTGGTGATGGACAGGGAGGCCTGGCGTGCTGCAGTCCATGGGACCATGAAGAGTCAGACACGACTGAGCGACTGAACTGAACTGATGCGTCATGGATCCAGTGTGGGGTTGTTGCCTTAGATGATGAAGAAATCAATTCTAACTCTTCACTGTGAAAATAACTAGACAATGGGTTCTTTCATATAGCATATGCTTTATCCCACAGACCAACCATCCTGGTTTAAGAGCTGTTGCCAGATGATTTCCAAAATGCCTAGTGGTTAGGGCTTCCCTGGTGGCTCTGTGCTAAAGAATCCAGTGTAGGAGATGGAGGAGACACGGTTTGATCCCTGGTTTGGGAAGATCTCCTGGAGAAGGAAATGGCAACCCACTCCAGTATTCTTGCCACAAAAATCCCACAGACCGGGGAGCCTGGTGGGCTACAGTTCATGGGGTCACAAAGAGTTGGACATGACTGAAGTGACTAATCACATCTGTCTTTCTGCAATGCACTGTTATCCTAGTAAATGGAGCGTCAAAGGTAGATTTTGGAAACATATTTATGAGATTACAGAGTTCTTCACTGTAGAGGTGTTTCATTCATGTCTGTGCATGTAAGTTTAGTGAGGGCCTTAACACTGTCTTGGTGGCTCTGATCCAGCTTTTCTGCTGTTGTTGTACACATATCGCTTATGTGGGCTGCCCCCATTTTTTAGCCAAAGCCAATTTAATATTCAACTGGGCTTCACAGGTGACACTAGTGGTAAAGAACCTGCCTGCCAATGTAGGAGTTGTGGGTTCAATCCCTGGGTTGGAAAGATCCCCTGGAGGAGGGCATGGCAACCCACTCCAGTATTCTTGCCTGGAAAATCCATGGACAAAGGAGCCTGGAGGGCCAAGTCCATAGGGTCGCCAAAGAGTCGGGCACGACTGAGGCAACTTAGCACCCAACTTGATGTTCAGTTGATATGCATTACTGTAGACGTATCACTTGTATACACCAGCACCCATTTTTCTAGATCAAGACCTGTGCTGTCCTAGTTGTTCAGTTTCTTCAGTATCATTTCTGGCTCTGGGAGCCTGTGATTTACTGGCGACCACCAAAGATTTCTGTAAGCCAAACTATTCTTATTTCACTGTCCTGGTTAGTACCCCTTGTCTCCAGTTGTTATTTGCTGCAAAGTGCTGCTTTTAAGCATCTAGTAGCCCCAAGATTCTAAAGTCTCTATTGAAATAAAGAGCTCATTTTAACTACAGCAATTCCCAGCTTATAGAGAAGAGTTATTAAAATGCTTTTCATCTCCTCAATAAAATAAGAGCAAATTAGATTCAACAAAACATTAAAAGGATCATATACAATAATCAAGCAGGATTTATGCCAGGGATGCAAGGATGGTTCAACATCAGAATGTCAATCAATGTGATACAGTCATATTACCAAATGAAGGATATAAAATCAAATGATCATTTCAAATAGATGCAGGAAAGGCATTTGACAAAATTCAATATCTATTAAAAACTCTCAACAAAGTGGATATCAAGGAAACATATCTCAACATAATAAAGGCATATATGACAAGCCCACAGCTAACATCATTTATATTCAATGGGGAAAATCTGAAAGCTTTTTCTCTAAGATCAGTAACAAGACAAGGATGCCCACTCTTGTCATTTTTGTTCAACAAAGTATTGGAAGTCCTAGCTAGAGCAATTAGGCAAGAAAAAGAAATAAAAGACATCCAAATTGGAAAGTAAAACTGTCTCTATATGCAGAGGCTGCTGCTAAGTCACTTCAGTCATGTCGGACTCCGTGTGACCCCATAGACGGCAGCCCACCAGGTTCCCCCATCTTTGGGATTCTCTAGGCAAGAACAATGGAGTGGGTTGCCATTTCCTTCTCCAATGCATGAAGGTGAAAAGTGAAAAGGGAAGTCACTCAGTCGTGTCTGACTCTTAGCGACCCCATGGACTGCAGCCTTCCAGGCTCCTCCGTCCATGGGATTTTCCAGGCAAGAGTACTGGAGTGGGGTGGCATCACCTTTTCCAATATGCAGATGACATGATATTAAATATAGAAAACCCTGGAAACCCTACAAAATAATTTTAGAATAAAGAAATAAAGTTTCAGGGTACAAAATCAGTACACAAATTCTGTTGTATTTCTATACACTTACAATGAATTATCAGAAGAATCAAGAAAATAATCCCATATATAATTGTACCAAAAAGAATAAAATACCTAGCAATAAATTTAACCAATGAAGTAAAAACTTGTACAATGAAAACTATAAGACACTGATGAAAGAAACTGAAAATGACACAAATAAGTGTAAAGATATTATATGCTCATTAGGAAAAATAATACTATTAAAATGTCCATACTACTCAAAGAAATCTACAGATTCAATTCCTATCAAAATTACAATGACATTTTTCAGAGATATAGAGCAAACAATTCTCAAATTTGTAGAGCATGATAAAAGACTAAATAACCAAAGCACTCTTGAGAGAACAGAACTGGAGACATCATACTCCCTGATTTCAAAGTATACTACAAAGCTACAGTGATCAAAACAGTATGGGGAATTCCCTGGGGGTCCAGGAGCTAAGAATCCACACTGCAATGCAGGGGATGCAGGTTTGATCCTTGATCAGGAAACTAAGATCCCACACACCTCAGAGCAACTAAGCCTGTGCACCACACCTGCTGAACCTGTGTGCCACAATTAGACAGCCTACACACCACACCCACTGAAGGCCACGGGCTCTGAGCATCAGAACCACAGCCAGAGAACCCGCACACCACACCCACTGAAGGCCACGGGCTCTGAGCCTGAGAGCCACAGCCAGAGAACCCGTATACCACAACTACCGAAGCTCACAAGCTACAAGCAGAGAGTCCATGTGCGGCAACAAAATATCTTGCATGATGCAATGAAGGTCCTGTGTGCTGCAACTAAGATCTGATGCAGACAAACGACTAAATAGATGAATAAATAAACAGTGTGGTACTGGCATAAAAACAGACACATGGATTAATGGAACAGAATAAGAGAGCCCAGAAATCCACACATATATGATCATTTATGACAAAGAAGCTAAGAATATACAATGGCAAAAGGACAGTCTTCCCAACAGATGCTGTTAGGAAAACTGGACAGTCAGATGCAAAAGAAAAAATACTAGACCACTATCTTATACTATACACAAAAATTGACTCAAAATGGATTAAAGACTTGAATGAAAGACCTAAATTCTATAAACTAGAGGAAAACAGGTGATAAGCTCTTTAACATCAATTCTGGCAATGATATTTGTGTTTGGCACCAAAAGCACAGTCAACAAAAGTAAAAATAACAAAGTGGGACTATATCAAACTAAAAAGCTTTTAACAGCAAAGAAAGCCATCAATAAAATGTAAAGGCAACCTACTGAGAGAAAATATTTGCAAATTATATATCTGATAAGGGGCTAATATTCAAAATATATAAAGAACTCATTAGCAAAAAATAAAATATGATTTCAAAATGGGCAGAGTGTTTGAATACAGTTTTCCAAAGAAGATATACAGATGGCTAACACGTACATGAAAAGATGCTCAGCATCACTAATCATCAGGGAAATGCAAACGAAAACCACGAGATAACACGTTAGAACAGCTATCATCAAAAAGACAAGAAATAAAAAATGTTGGTGAGAATGTGCAGAAAAGGGAACCTTTCTGCACTGCTAGGGGGAATGTAAACTGGTACAATCACTATGGAAAAAGTACACGGGTTCCTAAAGTCATTAAAAGTAGAACCAGCAAAAGATCCAGCAATCCCATTTCTCAGTATTGTTTGAGGAAAATAAAAACTAGTTTGCTGCCCTATTGCAATAATATGCACTACAACCAAGACATGTTAAGTATCCGACGGATAAAACACACACACCCCATAAAAAAGAACAAAATATTACCATTTGCAACAACAGGATGGACCTCAGGGCCATTATACTAAGTGATATAAGTCAGTTAGAGAAAGATAAATATCCTGTGATCTCACTCATATATGGAATCCAAAAAAAAAAAGACAAGCTCACAAAGAACAGGTTGGTCATTGCCAGAGACGGGATGGAGAAGTGGGCAAAATGGGTGAAGGGGGTCAAAAAGTATGAATGATCAGTTATAAAATAAGTCATGGGAATTTAATAGCATTGTTGGTAAAGAACCCACCTGCCAATGCAGAAGATTTAAGAGATGTGGGTTCGATCCCTGAGTCAGGAAGACCCCCTGGAGGAGGGTATGGCAACCCACTCCAATATTCTTGTCTGGAAAATCCCATGGACCTAGGAGCCTGGTGGGCTACAGTCCACGAGGTAGCAAAGAGTTGGACATGACTGAAGTGACTTAGCCCAGCATATAGTGACTATAGTCAATAATACTGCATTGTATATTTGAAAGATGCTAATAGAGTCTTAAAAGTTCTTATCACAAGAAAAAAAGTTTGTAACTAGGTGTGGTGATTTATTGTGGTGACCATCTTGCAATATATACAAATATCACATTACCTTGTAAACCTGAAACTAATGTTATATATTAATTACACCTTGATTTTTAAAAATGCTTTTCATTGATGCCACTAATCCCTTCATCAGTCTATATCTCAAGACTTTAATGAAAGGACGGTCACCAATAGGTCTTCTTGGGAGACTTAGGGGATCATTAGGATTGAAATGGTCAGATTGCCCACTGCAAATCTACTCCTATAATCCCATCTTTGTAAATCTTTGAATCCCTGTATATTATTTCAAGGAATGTTCGTGTTCTCAGTTTCACTTAATGTGCATCATTGTCAAGTCTACGTGTCAGTCAACTAACTAAACCAACAAGCAGTCATTTTCAGCTGCTCAAGGCAGCACGTTATCGCAGGATCTGCAGTAGGCGCACCCCCCATTTATCAAGTCTCTGTGCAAACGTGCTCAGTCACTCAGTTGTGTCCAACTCTTCATGACCCTATGGACTGTAGCCAGCCAGGCTCCTCTGTCCACGGGATTCTCCAGGCAAGAATACTGGGGGTTGCCATTTCCTCCCCCACGGGATCTTCCTGACCTAGGGATCGAACCCATGTCTCCTGTGGCTCCTGCACAGGCAGACTGGTTCTTTACCACTGAGCCACCTGGGAAGCCCTCCATAAAGTCTGCCCAATCCCAAATGACACTGTTCCATCCTCAGAACATTTTCAGAATTCCATAGATTTCCCTGAGATTTTGCCAATATAAATGAGCAATGTCTAGACTTTTTTGCTGTGAGTCTTCTCCTCCTGGGTTTGCCTTTTTAATTGCATCTACCATAGCTCCTCTCCATGCTGGTCTCTAAATGATGCCTATGGAGATCATGAGACGTCACCTGGGAGGAGGAAGAGATGGACTGAGGTTGCTACAGGCTCTTCACCCAAGACATTTACAACCTCTGTAGGCGGGAAGAGCTCCCATGTTGATCAGCAAGGAAGGACTTGCCAACTGTCCCGGTTTGCCCGGGAGGGAGGGGTCTCCTGGGACACAGGATGGTCAGAACTCAAACCTGGTTTAGGGTATTACAAGTCCTCCAAATCCCCCTACCCAGAGACCCCCAGTCCAAATCAACGTCCTCCTGTGTCCTGGTCAATACTTTTTAGTTTCACGTTAGAGTCCTGGTGAGGCTGTGAATGCAACTTCTGTTAAAATCTGGCAACCAGCAGGATGACCTATGATTTTGGGTTTCCGTTATTTCAGGCTTATAGCGAGTAACAGGGGCTCTGTTTCAACCTAGAGGGGTGGGATGGGCAAGGAGACGGGACTGAGTTTCAAAAGCGAGGGGATATATGTATACCTATGGGTGATTCATGTTGAGGTTTGACAGAAAACAGCAAAATTCTGTAAAGCAATTATCCTTCAATAAAAATAAGTCAATTAAAAAAAAGAGGCATTTTTTCCTAGAGTTTATACAGTGACTAGAACTGAGAATTTAAGCCCCTGAGCCTAAATTATCTGTTTATGAGTCCATCTCTGTAAAAGCAATCAACCTGTTCCACAGTCTTAGATTTCTTCACTTTATACTGTTAAATGGCAGCACCCACTTATCAGCCAAAACCTTCCTATCCTTAGATAATGCAATCCATCCATTTTTCACTTCATTTTTTGTTTGGCCGGCAGGAGGTGGGTGGGAGTGGGTGAAGGGTACCCAAGATACATGGCTACATCCATTTTTATTGACTTACGTTTTTACCGTTTGTGTTTCGGTCTTTCATCCATCTGAAGTCTTCCTTTTTATATGGGGTGAGGCAGGTTCCAGTTTCCATTTTCTCCATGCAGTAGGTCGGCTGCCCCAATCCGGTTACCGAACACCATTCTTTATGTGTTGATTTTTGTGCTACTTTTGTTAACTAGTATGTTCAGGGCGTCTGTCTGTGAGCTGTTCTATTACACTGTTCTATATGTTTCTCATGACTCTGATGTATATACCTGGATGCTGGAGGCTTGGTGTGAACAAAATAATGCAAAAATATGGGGACTTCCCTGGTGGTCCAGTAGCCAAGGCTGCACTTCCAATGCAGGTGGTCCAGGTTCCATCCCTGGTCAGGCAGCTGGATCCCACATGCTGCAACTAAAAACACCCACCCACAACGAGAAGACCTTGCATCCCTCAATGAAGATCGAAGATTCTGAGTCCTGCAGTCAACTCGGCACAATAAATAAATAATAGAAATAAAAATGAAATGTAAAAAAGTGTAACAATACTTCAATTCTTTTCATAATATTCTGGATATATTGGTTTCAATAAAATACATGAACATGAATTCTACCTGTTTCTTCTTTTTACTGGAGAAGGAAATGGCAACCCACTCTGGTACTCTTGCCTGGAAAATCTCATGAATGGAGAAGCCTGGTAGGCTACAGTCCATGGGGTCGCAAGAGTCGGACACGACTGAGCGACTTCACTTCACTTCTTTTTATAGGCCCACAGAAATGACTCATGTGTCTCACTTTCTTTTTTCCTATTAGACAGTACTGTTCTGACTGTACTTTGGCAAATGGAAAACAGATGATGGAGAAAGGTAAACATGGATTCAGAGTTCCCCTCCTTCACTTATGAGCTCTGCGGACATGGCAGAGTATCTACTTCATATGGGAATGGTGAGGACGTCATTAAATAAGATAAGGGATAAGACTACACGGCACCTGCTCATCCAATGCTTGCTTCACCATCTTTCTCTGAGGATAAGGAAGTAGCTCACTCATAACACTATACAGCAAACATGTATTAAATGACTACACACGTATTAAATGAATGAAGTTCAAAGTGAAATTAGCTTAGAATATTTTTAAAATTCAAAATTCTCTATCATGTGACTGCCAAGACCCAGCACTGCCATTTTTGAGCGTAACAATATTTTGAAAAAAAGACAATTACTTTCTAATTTTATTCTTTTGCTTTTTCTAGTGCTTTAATAAATTGTTTGCATAGGTAAATACATTTAGTTAGAGCTACAAGACAACATGAAAACTAGACAAGAAACGATGAAAACTAGAAAAGGCATTCCAGATCTTTTCAAAATAACTATATTGAGGAAATTCTTGACTAACCATTACCTTCAGAAATACCCCTACTCCTTCTACTATAACAACTTTCAATGAAATCATTTATTACTACAGTTTATCCTGAACATTTTCTTATACTCCTTGAGAGCCTTACTTCAAAAACAAAAAGTCTCCATATAATTCTGTAAATAAATAGTAAATGTTACTGTACCTGAGCTTAAGAATTTTAACTTGTCTCCATTGGTTTATTAATTTCTATAGTAAAACCTGAAATTAGCATTCATTTCTGGACTGTAACTACTGATAGTCATTAGAATACTTTAATATCTGATGTAAAGAAGGTTTCTGATTTTGGGGAAGAGGTGACAAAATTTTCTTCAAACTCAGAGAAAAGTGAGTTTGCTGTAACACAACGAGCTCTTAATTACCCGAGCTACTCAAGGGGACACTTGGGCAGGTTACTCAGTTGGAAACCCTGCTTGCCTTGACTCTGGAGATGTGTGTCTGAAGACGTTGACCCCACAGGCAGCCCTTTCTCAAGATGCTCCCCACTCTGCTCTGCCCACTTCTCAGGCTGTGCTCAGCTGAAGGCACCAACCTCAGGCCAGGGCCATGGTCTGCAAGGGCCCAGCAGCAATGTGCAGGGCTGAAGGACACGGCACTTGGTTGGGGAGAAAGAAAGGTGCTTTTACAAAGGGATTTCTGATGGAGGACCAAAGTGTTAAGGAAATGAAATAATGTCGAAAGAATATTAAAATCTAAGGCTGCACAAGGCATTATAAACAGCAATGATCTTTCTTATAAACGTTAGAATTTTGTTGCATCAAAAGAGCACATATAATCCAGGATTGGAATAAAAATACCTGAGGAGTTACTTTTCTCTAGGCAACAAAGTAAGTGTTGTTTCTGTTTTTAGTGAAAGTTTGTTCATGCCTAAATTGATTTTAATCTTTTAAGTCGATTTTTAATAAAGTGAGCAACAAAAGAATTATGGATTTTAATACTGATCATATCAATTTATTACTAATTTTGGACTTCTCCTTAGTCCCCTATATAAAACTGATGGGTTTCTCAGTGATAGTTACAATAGCTTTTAAAGAGAACTTGGGCAAAATAATTAAGATGGAAACCATAAATAACCGGAAAGTAAATGAAGCAAATTGTTCAATGAGATAATCACGCTAAAGTATATTAATATTCTTCTGTAAATTTTTAGATTGTTAAAGTAAATTTATCTTAATCTAGCATATTATGAATTGTTATAAAAGATTTCAATCTTTGAAAATTATGAAAGACTTCAAGACCTCATTAATGGAGTTAGAAATGTCAGCTATTACGCTACTAGTCAAGTTTGGTCTGTATTTTCTGGGCCTCTTTAGGCCAAGGATAACAGTCAGGTAGAATCTGGTCATAGTCAGCGCTATACATCTGAGAGCGGACAAATGCCTCCTTGTTTGGGGGTTCAGGATAAACTGTGGCTGTCTTTTCTTGGTATGCATCTTTCACAATCTAGAAATAAAAAAAGAACATTCATTATTTTAATGAATAGAGGTGATGATGAGAACATCAGAAATTTTTCATCTGATTTCATTAACAGATGAATGGATAAAGACACGGTAAATACACACAATGGAATACTACCCAGCTATTAAAAAAAGGATAAAACAATGCCATTTGCCGCAACATGAATGCAACTAGAGATTATCATACTGCGTGAAATAAGTCAGAAAAAGACAAATACCACATGACACCAATGATATGTAGAATCTAAAGCATGACATAAATGAACCTATCGATGAAAGAGAAACAGACTCATGGGCACAAAGAACAGACTTGTGGTTGCCAAGCAGAGGACTGAAGGAGGGGACTGAGGTTAGCAGCTGTCAGGTATTATCAGTATACATAGGACAGATAAACAGCGAGGTCCTACTGTAGAGCACAGAGAATTATATTGAATATCATAACCATAACAGGAAAGAATATAAAAAAGAAAGTGTGTGTGTGTATATATATATATAACTGCATTGCTTTGCTGTACAGCAGAAATTAATACACAGTGTAAAGCAACTATACCTCCATAAAAAAAGAAATTTTCTATCTATTTCAAAAGATTAAAATAATTTACATCTTGCCTGTTTCCAAAAACTTCCGTGTATTATAATAAGAACACACGATCACAAAGATACAAAGTGAAAATGCAGTCACGCAACAAGAGGAGACTGTGATGTCAGCAACAAGGAAAGTGCGGCTGCCAGAGATTCACTCATGGGTGATCCCACCAGAATTTCTCAGGGGAGTCAGTCTTAAAAGCCTTGAAATGACCTGACTGATAGATAACCTGAACTCAATACCTTAAACAGCCCACTGAGTTTGAACTCAGATATCCTGCACTTTGAGCAATCTCGATTCTGAGCACGGCCTCCTACAGAATCTCTTTTTTCATCCCACAGTTAAGGCGACTCTCACCCGAATCGGTGGGGCTCCGGGGGCAGTCTCCGCGCCCCCTGCCTCCCTGGTGTCACAGAACCTCGCCTCCACGTCTCTCTGTCACAGTCCCCATTCTAGTCCCTGGCCAGGGGGATCCTCAGCGCTGTCTTTCTCCTTTCATAGTTGTCGCCTGACATGTCACACTCTTCCTAACCTTACTTGGGCCCACATGGTTACACATGATGCTTTTATTCTTTAAAACTCAAAAACACACAAAAAACTTCTCAAGTCAATTTCAAACCTTCCCTTCCCATCAAGTATCAATTTGATTCTCTTCACTTTTCTGAGAAAATTCCAACTAATCAGAGAAAACTATCTCAATTTCTCTTTTCATCATCTCAAACTATCTCCTCCATGTCTTGATATTCTCTCCTTCCCTGTGTTGAGAAAAATAGATTCCACTGTCAAAATTAATCACTCCACATGTGCTCTTTAATTCACTCCAGTTTTTTAAGAATGCAATCCTTAAAGAGCTGTTTGTATGAAAGACTTATTTGAATAAGTGTGATTTTGAATAATATTAGAATGATTATCTCTTCTCAATGTAAAATTATGAATTTCTGAAAAATTAAAGTTATAAAGACTCTGTTGGAGAGGGAGAGGGTGGGATGATCTGGGAGAATGGCATTGAAACATGTATAATATCATGTAAGAAATGAATCGCCAGTCTAGGTTTGATGCAGGATACAGGATGCTTGGGGCTGGTGCACTGGGATGATCCACAGAGATGGTATGGGGAGGGAGGTGGGAGGGGGGGTTCAGGATTGGGAACACATGTACACCCGTGGCGGATTCATGTTGATGTATGGCAAAACCAATACAGTATTGTAAAGTAAAATAAAGTAAAATTAAAAAAAAATAATAAAGTTTTAAAAAAAAGACTGTGCTATATTATGGATAAATGCTTATAAAAAATAGGGATCAAAGTATATGAATACATGCTTATACCTTATTATAATGATGTTAGAAAAGAAAGCAACCCAATGAAAAAAGATTGCAAACACACCAAAATAAACGATGACAATACTTGCATTAGAAAAGTAAAATATCAGGTATTTTCCACTTTCCAGAGTGCCTATGAGACGGTATTACTATGTTTTAACAGATATTCTTGAGTTACAATTCACTGACGACAAAATTCAACCCTTTCAAGCATACAATCCAATTACCTCTGTAAATTCAGGGTGTTAGGCAACTGTTACTACATCCAGTTTCAGAACATTTCCATCACCCCAAAAAGTTCCCCTGTGCCTGTTCTGCAATGGCTGTATTACTTTTATAATATAATGCTCTGTTTTATTCCTGACACAGACTGTGCAAATCCATTCCTCTTTCTGCTCCCAGGACACACTGTATTCACAATGCTCTCCATCAGTGAAATATTCACTCTCTCCTTCTTGTCAATGCCAGACTCTCTGGAGAGTGGCTTATATATTGTTGCTTTCCTAATTCTCCCCAACTTCTCAGCTTCTTGTGGGTGACTGTGATTGTGTTTGTAAAAGTTTTTGAAAGCTTCCTAAGCACTAAATAAATGTCTTCCTCTGTTCTTATCACTTGGATTTGGTTCCATCACTCATAACTTCCACCCCCATCCTGAAACGGTGTCTTCTCTAATTTCTGACAAGCAGCTCAGTTCTGAGCCTCTTCTTTTTAACTGGTTTCTTTCTTCTCTCTCTGGTCAGAATAATGAACTACGTTCTAGCCTCAGTTTCCTTTCGTTTCCACTTGCTCTCTTGGTGACCTCAACTACCTTGAGAGCTTCCCCTGCTACCACATATAAATGATCCCCCATCTTTACATCCAGCCTCTCTTTAAGTTTCAGTCATCACCATCTACTTGTTAGAATCGTACATCTGAATGTACCATGGATACGGCAACCTTCGGTCTACTATACCACCTTCCTCTCTGAAGCTGATTCTTTGTCCTGGTTTCCCAACTTCTGTTTATGCACTCAGCTTTTTTGTTTCTCTTTATAGGTGTGATATCTGAGTGCTGTCCGTCATCGTCTTATTTTCTCCTCCGATCATACGCTACTCCTTTTCATTGAAATCTTAAAAGGGAACTTAAAATGTCAACATGATGTTTGGTGTGTTAATAATTCAAACTACTGAGAGTTTAAAACTAGTAGATACAAATTAGGAGAAATTAGGAGCATGTTAATTTGGGCTTCCTTGATGGCTCAGACAGTAAAGAATCTGCCTGCAGTGCAGGAGACCCAGGTTCGATCCCTGGCTTGGGAAATCCCCTGGAGAAGGGAATGGCCACCCACTCCAGTCTTCTTGCCTGGAGAAATGTCTGAGTCCTCTGACTCTACTGCTGTCCTTCACCATCTTACTTTCTCCTCTGATCATACGCTACTCCTGTTCATCGAAATCTTCAAAAGGAACTTAACATGACAATGTGATGTTCCATGTATTAATAATCCAAACTATTAGGGGTTTAAAACTAGTAGAGACAAATTGGGACAAACTACAAGCATACTCTTCCATGAATAGATAACCAAGCAGGATTATTTAAAGGTTTTTTTTTTTTTTTGAAGGATTACTTGGTTTCTGAAGCACCTACTTTCAATCAACAAGATAAATAATGACATATGAATCCTAAACAGGATTGTTTGGATAAATTTGCTAATAAATTTTTACTTTCAGCCAGGAGCAATTCTGCCTCCAAGCAGACGTTTGGCAATGTCTGGAGACATTTTCAGTTGTCACACCTGTTGCAGAGGCTACTGGCGTCTGGTGAATAAGGACTAGGGACGCTGCTAAACTATCTATAATCCCCAAGACAGCCCCCGCAACAAAGAGTTAGCCAGTGCACAAAGAGCCATGTGCACAGGGCTGAGGTTGAGACATTCTAGTTTCAGCATATGACTACTATTGTGGGCTGAAGTATGCTACCCCAAAGTGCTGATGCCTTAACCTCCAGTACCTCCGACTGGGACTGCATTTGGAGACAAGGCCTTTAGAGAGATAATTAAGTTAAAATGAGAGACTGTTTGGGTGAGCCCTAACCTAAGCTGACTGGTGTTCTTATAAAAATGGAAAATATGGACACACAGAGAGACCCCAAGGATGGGCACACACAGGAGAAAGGCCACAAGAGGACCCAGGGAGAAGGCGGTCATCCACAAACCAAGGAGAGGCCTCCAAAGAAACTGGACCTGCCAACCCCTTTCATCTTAGATTTCCGGCTTCCAGACTGTGAGAAAGTAAATTTCTGTTATGTAAGTCACCCAGCTGGTGGCAGTTTATTACGGCCGCCCTAGCAGATGAACACCCCACAAAAAAGTCCATTTCTTTCTCATCTTAGTTACAGAAAGTTAAGGTTCTTCCTGACTAGCTCCTTGGAGAGCTCATCTGCCACCTCAACAGCTTTGATTTCTCCGTTCTCACTGTTTTGCTTCCCGCCCAATTTAATCAACTGTGATTTTTAAGATGTCACCTATCACAGAGACTTGGGTGGTTAAAGGTCCAAACGTCACTCTATCATACTTGCAATACTGTGGTGACTATCACAGTGCTATATGAAAAATACCAAACAAAAAAGGGTGAAGTTGGGGAAGCTTAGCTGAAATGGAAGCCTGATGAATTACTTCAATTCTGCGAGAGAAAAAGAAGGGTAGGGGAATTAAAGATTCAACCCATGCCGAAGGATCCAATACACTTCCTATGCTCTGTCAGGGCACCATGCCTCATTTCTCTGACTTCTGACACAGTTATTTCAAGGAAGTGCATTTTTACTACCGTTTTACTGTCTAAATGTGCACACTTAGCCATAGAAGGGAGGAAAAACAATGAGACTTGAACCACAGTGGTTTTACCTTTTCTGCAATTTTCAGAGAAACATCTCTAATGGTGTCCAAAGGAGGATAAAGCCGGCCCTCCTCCAAGTGTTTATCTGATACTTGCTGAGCTATGACCTTAAAAAAAAAATAAAGACAAAAAAATACTTCATATCAAACAACGTGGTAGTTGTGGGGAAAATGGTGAATGCCGTTACAGATAAAAGCAGATCACATGAATGCCACAGGCCCTTGCATCTCTCCCTTTCTCAATGGAAAATGGAGCTCAGAGGGCTTAGAGACTGGTGTGCGTATGCGAGTGTGTGTGGAGACTGGTGGGAGAAGATCATTAGTGAAAAAGATGGTGATGAGCATCCGGGTTTCCTCCTAACTCAGCTCCTCTTCTACCGCACCATGAAATGCTGCCAGCTTTCTGACCCAATGCACTCGAGCACCAGGGGCAGAGGAGTAAGGAATTCAGAGAAGATGAGAGAAGCGATAGGAAAGGACCCGGAAGCAGAGGGGAGAGGCTGGTCATGCCTTACTCCCAGCTCACGTATTCTTACGTGGGAGGTAGAGGGGGAGACAGAAAGCTATTTCTGAGTCACACTGCAAGTAGGGTATTAACTTCACACAGATTTTGGAACATGTGAACCATCTAACCAGCTTCAGCATGGGCTGTCCCCACACACTCCCTATTTCTAAAGGACACAGTGCAAAATGTGCTACAGGGGTAGATATTTTACATTAAATGTTCTTATCGCACAGACACACACATACACGTAATAAAGAAGGTGGGAAAAACTTCTGGAGGTAATGTATTTGTTTGTGGTATGGATTGTGGTGATGGCTTCCAAGGTGTATACTTATCTCTAAATTCAAGTGAAAAGATTTGTGGCTTTTTGTCAACCATACCTCAATAAAATAGCTTAAAAATGAGACAAATTGACATCATGAGCTTCTTGATGTGATGCACCGAGAAGGATATGATTACTGGGCCAACTAAACCAAACCCTATAACCACATAACTTGAATTAGATCATGAGGAACACTGCGAAAAACACCTGGCCTGTGCTCTTCAAAACGCCACTGCCAGAAAAGACACAGAGAGGCTGAGATGTTCCTGCATATGGAAAGAGCACTCTGCAAGTTATAAAGGTCTTTTATAAATAACTGACAAAATTTGAATTTGGATTATACCTTAGATAGCATTATATGAATATTAAAATTAGCTGGGTTTTCAGTTATCCAGTGACTTACATGAATCAAAGTCTCCTCCAGGTGCTGTGGCCAGGGGGATCCCTTCTACAGTCATCTGGGCAGACATTAGAGAGGGTGGGGAAGGTGATTCAGGAGGAGGGGTGTGACGGCAGGAGGACCAGGTCTGCCTCCCAGATGTGAACTGGAGACAGGAGACTGTTTCGGCTGCTGTACAGACTACTTGGGAGTCTGCATCGCTGACCCTGAACACTCTAAGCCCAAGAGACTGTCCAGAGGACCAAGAAAGCGAAAAATCTCTTTGTGATGTAAAAATGTGCAGCAATAGTCTTTGGGATTGGTGCCAATCTGTGGGATTTCTAGTTCCATAAGAGAGCCAACTAGCATTTGACAATAATCCTAACAGTTATTAGATTTGTGGTAGCCAAATAAAACATTCACCAAGATCTCTTTCATGCTACTTTTGTTAACGACAAAATAGAGACAACAGCATTCTTCTTTCTGTGCATTTTAGAGGCTGCAGAAAATTCTTAGAGATGGGAATACCAGACCACCTGACCTGCCTCCTGAGAAACCTGTATGCAGGTCAAGGAGCAACAGTTAGAACCGGACCTGGAACAACAGACAGGTTCAAAACTGGGAAAGGAATATGTCAAGGCTATATATTTAACTTCTATGCAGAGTGTATCATGAGAAATGCCAGGCTGGATGAATCACAAGCTGGAATCAAGATTGCAAGAGAAATATCAACAACCTCACACAGAGTGATACCACTCTAATGGCAGAAAGTGAAGAAGAACTAAAGAACATCTCGATAAGAGTGAAAGAAGACAGTGAAAAATCTGGCTTAAAACTCAACATTCAGAAAGACAAGATCATGGCATCTGCTCCCATCACTTCATGGCAAAAAATGGAAACAGTGACAGACTTATTTTCCTGGGCTCCAAAATCACTGCAGGCAGTGACTACAATCATGAAATTAAAAGACGGTTGCTCCTTGGAAGAAAATCTATGACAAACCTAGACAGTACATTCAAAAGCAGAGACATTACTTTACAGACAGAGAGCCATTTAGTCAAAGCTATAGTTTTTCCAGTAGTCCTTTACGGATGTGAAGGTTGGACCACAAGAAAGGCTGAGTACCAAAGAACTGATGCTTTGGAATCATGGTGCTGGAGAAGACTCTTGAGAATCCCTTGGACAGCAAGGAAATCAAAACAGTCAATCCTAAAGGATATCAACCCTGAATATTCATTGGAAGGACTGATGTTGAAGCTGAAGCTCCAGCTCCAATTCTCTGGCCACCTGATAAGAAGAACCAAATCACTGGAAAAGACCCTGATGCTGGCAAAGATTGAAGGCGGGAGGAGAAGGAGATGGCAGAGGATGAGATAGCTGGATGGCATCACCAGCTCAATGGACATGAGTTTGATTAAGTTTTGGGAGATAGTGAAGGACAGGGAAGCCTGGCGTGCTGCAGTCCAAGGGGTCGCAAAGAGTCAGACAAGACAGCCACTGAACAACAAGAGGCGTGTCTGTGGTATTGTATTCTCACTGATAAATACTATTGACTAGTTTTATTTAATTGAATAAGTATTTAGTAAGTTTCTGCTAGGTGTTTTAGCATGGTGTTAGGTGCTACTGATCTTCTGAAAGATGTACATGGGAGACCTTCTGTTTTTATAGAATATCACATATGATTTAGTTACAAGGCAAGACTTGACTGTTTGATATGTGAAGTACTTGAAAGCATAATACAACGAGGAATCAAGTGAAATATCAAAGAGCTTGCTAAAAACAGTCATGGCTAAGGAGAAAGATAAAAATAATTCAGAGCAGTCTCAGAGAGAGCCAGGGATGAGGCAGGACTTAAGCCATGACCTGAAGACAGGCTTAGACCAGTGGAGAAGGAATCATTTCAGGGCAAGATGATACATAGGGCAGTCCCATGGCTGATCCTAGGCGTGGTATATTTCAAGGCTTTGGGATTAGGGAGGATAAAAAGAAGGGCAGTCTTCCAAGCTTCGGAGCCTGCTTACAAAGTGGGTGTCACAAACAGAAATGTGGATATTGAGGGTGAGGAGAGACGAAAGACGGTTTTTCACATCTGTATTTAAAGAAACAGCAGGGCATTTTGGTGGAAATACCCATGGGGTCACAGGAGGTGTGGTAAAAGATAAGAACAAAGATACACATGTTTGGCCCCTTTCAGAATGACGACAATGGAAACGAGAGAAAGAGTGAGATCTCTGAAAGCAGAAATTAAAAGAGAAAAATGAGAACAAAAGATAATGAATTTTGGGAAGAAGCTTAGTCAATAGGTAACTACTGGATAGCACAGGGAATGCTCTGTGGCGACCTGAAAGGGAAGGGAATCCAAAAAAAGAGAGGATTCATGCATGCATGCGGCTGCTTCCCATTGCTGTACAGCAGAAACTAAAACAGCACTGCAAAGCAACGGCACCCTAATAAGATTTTTTAAAGGGACTTGAAGGGGACACAAAGAAAGCACGGATGTGGCATAAAAAAACAGAAATATTATGTGATGCCTAAGAAGACAGTGATGAAAAGGCCGAAAGATTCAGCCTGAGAGATCACTGGCTAGAAATCTGTCGCTAGAGGGTGCTGGAGTTATTTAGAAAAGAAACCACTGGCAGCCAGAAAAGGCCATCTTTCTTCTTCTGATGTGGCTGCTGTAAAAGACAATGACTACATTTTTCTTAACGTAAGAACAACTTTAAAGCTCTCAGTAAGTAGACATCTACTTATGTTTAACACGACGTTTTGAGTCAGAGAAGCTCTGAAACCCTAGCCATCGTGCAGTGAGGGAAAAGAAACCGGCAGGAGGGCTGACAGACATCTGTTCTCACGGAATGACAAGTGTGAAGCCCTGGGATTAGGCTCCTTGGGACCACGCCAATAACATACACATCTTTCACAGTGGAGAGAAAAGCCTGTATGTGTGATGAAACCATGTGAACGTTAATCAGTTTGGATGTGGTTCGGTTCAGTTAGCATGTTGTGCAGTGGGTTAATTTTAAGAGAAGAAACTCGCTTAAATTTCTCCCCATGAATTGCATCCTCCTCAAAAGTATCAACCAGATGAACACTCTGATTATCACAAGCTCATGATTTCACAAATGAAGGTTCCAACCACTGTGTCATCCTCCCGAAGCGTGGGAGAGAAGGGAAACTGGTGGGAGGCAAGGGAAACTGATGGGAGCCTGACGTTCCCATTATCTCTTGTGCCACGAGTAATAAATTCCTCTATCTCTGACCTAGGAGTTCTGTGTCCTTTGCCGTCATCTGTGAATCTGTGGCAGCCTGACTTGCTAGCCTGTTAAGTAAGGCTGAATTTTTGGCTTCCCTGGTAGCTCAGTGGTAAAGAAGCAACCTGCCAAAGCAGGAAACACAGGTTTGATCCCTGGGTCAGGAAGATCCCTTCAAGAAGGAAACAGCAACCCACTCCAATATTTTTGCCTGGGAAATCCCAGGCACAGAGGAGCCTGGCAGGCTACAGTCCATGGCGTTGCAAAAGAGGCAGACACGACATAGCGACTAAATAACAAAGGTGAAATTTCGGATCCTTGAGTGCCAAACAGTAGTGTAACACAGCGTCTTTACTGGGTCTGCTGTGTGGCATTCTGTGAATCTTTCCTGAAGGCCCACACAGCCTGCTTCTGTCCTTTTAATCGCTTTACAAACACCAAACTCTCTGTTTTAATTTCTTCTTAGCTGAAATACTAGAGTGGTTGCTGTATTCTGCACTGAACCCTGAATGATAAACATTNATCACTCACTAAGAATGGAACTTGATGCCATATTTATATAATACTGTGATGTTCTGAATAAGCACTAGCTTCATTGCTTTTATTTTGTAATGTTTTGATCATAGTTGTACCATGTATTATCTGCTGCTGCTGCTAAGTCACTTCAGTCGTGTCCGACTCTGTGCGACCCCACAGACGGCAGCCCACCAGGCTCCCCGGTCCCTGGGATTCTCCAGGCAAGAACACTGGAGTGGGTTGCCATTTCCTTCTCCAATGCATGTAAGTGAAAAGTGAAAGTGAAGTCGCTCAGTCATGTCCGACTCTTTGCAACCCCACGGACTGCAGCCCACCAGGCTCCTCTGTTGATGGGATTTTCCAGGCAAGAGTACTGGAGTGGGGTGCCATTGCCTTCTCCACCATGTATTATCTAAGAAACATCTAATTATAATATCCCAGCTATAAAAAGGAACTTAGGATGGGGGTAGGGAATGTTATCTAAAAATCTGCTGCTTTCATTTTCCCCCTGCTCTTTCAGTATTGTATCTTTCCACATAATTAGTAGATATGAAGATGAAATTCTCATCTACACTTCTATGACCAGGGATATCTGCTCAATTAGAATTCTCTTCATTTACCTATTACTCATTTTCCTTACTTCAATGAAACAGTCACTCATCATGTCAAACTCTTTGTGACCCCATGGACGGTAGCCTACCAGGCTCCTCTGTCCTTGAAACTCTCCAGGCAAGAATACTGGAGTGGGCAGCTGTTCCCTTCCCCTGGAGATCTTCCCAACCCAGGGACTGAACCCTGGTCTCCTGCATTGCAGGCAGATTCTTTAGTCTGAGCCACCAGGGAAGCTTTCATCAAAGAACGAGTGATGAAATAGTTTTTTATTCACAGGAAGAAACAGTTAAATTAAGTGTGCTACTTATTAAAACTTGACTTTTAAATTGTAAAAACAATAGGTGGCGCTAGTGGTAAAGAACCCATCTGCCAATGCAGGAGACCTAAAAGACACGGGTTCAATCCCTCGGAAGAGGGCACGGCAATCCACTCCAGTATTCTTGCCTGGAGAATCCCATGGACATTGGAGCCTGGCAGGCTACAGTCCACAGGGTTGCACAGAGCCTGACACTACTGAAGTGACCCGGCACACACATACTTATTAAACTTGACTTTTAAATTATAATAATACTCTACCTATAAATTTTGAAGATTTTGACTACATAATAAATCAGTACCTAACTTTATATGGTTGGAGAAGGCAATGGCAACCCACTCCAGTACTCTTGCCTGGAAAATTCCATGGACGGAGGACCCTGGAAGGCTGCAGTCCATGGGGTCGTGAAGAGTCAGACATGACTGAGAGACTTCACTTTCACTTTTCACTTTCATGCCCTGGAGAAGGAAATGGCAACCCACTCCAGTGTTCTTGCCTGGAGAATCCCAGGGACGGGGGAGCCTGGTGGGCTGCCGTCTCTGGGGTCGCACAGAGTTGGCCACGACTGAAGTGACTTAGCAGCAGCAGCAGCAACTTTATATGGTACTTTATAGCTTATAAGTTATCTTCACATATTTCATTTGATCCCCTCAACAATTTGAAAAGTAGGGTAAATATAATTAGGTTTTTGCATGAAGAAACAGAGGCTCCAAGACAGTATGCAGCTTGCCTGAAGCGGGTGCTAAAACTCAAGTCTTTCCAATAATACAACACAGTCCAGTTCTAGAGAAAACACTTTACAAATGATATATGTCAGATTGTATGCAAATTGTTACTCCTGGTTCAATATTCTTGCTTTAAA
This sequence comes from Redunca redunca, assembly GCA_006410935.1. Classification (NCBI taxonomy): domain Eukaryota; kingdom Metazoa; phylum Chordata; class Mammalia; order Artiodactyla; family Bovidae; genus Redunca; species Redunca redunca. Next base: position 172,099 of record SJYQ01004929.1, read on the forward strand.
AGGCTATTATCAACCTACATAGGAAAAGAATCTGAGAAAGAATAGATATGTGTCTATGTATAACTGAATCACTTTGCTATACACCAGAAACTAACACAACATCATATTGTGTTAGCTTAGTTAGTATAAATCAAACTTCAGTCTGGTGCTTACTTCTTCAAAGGTTTAGATATTTGCTTTTCAGGATACCTATTGTCAGAACCTCTGTTAGGTTCTCTTACAGAGAAAAAAAAAATCTCAGGATAACTATTCACCTACTCCAAAACAACCGTAGTCATCTCAACCTGGTGTTATGTAATCTTGAGGGCTGCTGATAATAAGTATATCTCTTAGAGAAGACTGAAAGAACCTCAGGGCTTTGCCTGTTGGTCTTTTGGTTTCTACCTGACCAGGTTTAAGTATTAAGCAAATATATTCCAACAGAGGAATAACCAATGCGGAATATGGCCAAAGAAATTACCTTACGTCCTAGATCTTTCCTTCCATGTTATATTAGTGCATTCCAGTATCACCTTTTCTTTAATAATAGTAAACTATGATAATTAATCTTTTTCTGTGATTTACTTTGGAATAGAAAGCAGAACCCCCACCAAAAGGATTGTGAGGAAGAGGACATGTATAAGATGTTCAGGATTATTAACAGAATAGGAAGTACTAAAAATTGTTTTCAGAGGCGAATGTGTCCCTGAGTTGTTTATTCTAAAAAATGCTTGTGCTCATAAAACAGTAAGATTCCACAGAATCCATGGTAAAACACCATGGCCCACAGAGAGAAACATAAGAACGAGGAGCCACAGAGAGGGCTTACTGAAGCTGAGTCAGAAAACAACCCATTCTTGACCATTTAGCTGCTGACAAACATGCCAATGAGAGCATATCCAAACCGCTTCTGGTATACAGCTTTAAATAAATTTGCATATGATCACATAAAAATGAACACCTATTCATTTTCATAAAGAAAGCTGAGTGCCAAAGAATTGATACTTTTGAAAGTGGTGTTGGAGAAGACTTTTGAGAGTCCCTTGGACTGCAAGGAGATCCAACCAATCAAACTTAAGGGAAATCAACCCTGAGCATTCATTGGAAGGACTGATGCTGAAGCTCCAATACTTTGGCCACCTAATGTGAAGAGCCGACTCACTGGAAAAGCTCCTGAAGGTGGGAAAGATCGAAGGCAGGAGGAAAAGGGGACGACACAGGATGAGATGGTCGGATGGCATCACTGACTCAATGGACGTGAGTTTGAGCGAGCTCTGGGAAATGGTGAAGGACAGGGAAGCCTGGGGTACTACAGACCATGGAGCTGCAGAGAGTCAGACATGACTGAGCGACTGAACAACAATTGATTTTCATTATATTACCAAGCCAAGAAGTAGCCTTCTACCTGAGAAAATAAAAGCAGCATGAGAGTAAAAGTCTTAGAAATGATATTATGGGCAGCTGCAATAACTAAATTCAACCTCGTGTAATATGAATGGTACCACTGCTAGAAGTAAGCTATAAATAAAAGAGGGTCTAGTCTGTTTATATTGAATGTGGACCTACAAATCCATAATATGAAATGAATTTAAAAGATGTTGTGAGTGAGTGAGAGACATAATCCCCATTTTTTAGCTCAGTAATTCAAAATACTTTCCTCAGCATACTGTCCCAGATTATCCCAAACAGCAAATTAAAGATGCTTTAAATGTATTTTACAACACTGTTCTCACAGCTATTAATTGTGGTCAAAATAAACTGATATAAATTGTGATAAATTTTTGGCTTAGGGACATGAATAAATAGTAGTAGCAGAGTCCATTCTAACAGCTAAGAGCAAATACATTTATGTTACCTCTGAAAGCTTTAATGCTAAGTCACTTCAGTCGTGTCCGACTCTGTGCGACCCCATAGACGGCAGCTCACCAGGCTCCCCCGTCCCTGGGATTCTCCAGGCAAGAACACTGGAGTGGGTTGCCATTTCCTTCTCCAATGCATGAAAGTGAAAAGTCAAAGTGACGTCGCTCAGTCATGTCCGACCCTCAGCGACCCCATGGACTGCAGCCTACCAGGGTCCTCTGTCCATGGGATTTTCCAGGCAAGAGTACTGGAGTGGGGTGCCATTGCCTTAATGATATACAAAAAAATAAAGAAAACCTCCCCAGAAAATGCCATCTACAAATGCTGGAGATAGAACATGGGACTCGGGCTCAGGGTAGTGGTGTCCTCCTTAGGCCCTTCCGTTCACTCGTGACCTTGGGCAAGGCCTTTGGTACTTCTATGGATGCTGGTTTCTCCATCTAGAAAATGGTTTGGTTTGGTGATGATGACAGTGTAGTGAAAACAAACCTGATCTGGGCTTTACAAAGCCAACTGAGTGCCAGGCACACCTGAGGAAAATTAGATTCCTGAGCCCTGCTGCCAGATATTTTAATTCAAGTCCAGGATGAGGCCCTGGCATCTGTGTGGTTTTTTTTTTTTCTTTCAAACTTCTCAGATGATTTGAGTGATTAGCCAGTTTGGAGCATCACTGCACTAAAGGGTTTATCAGATGTCTACCAGAAGCATTTTTTAAAAGATATTAATATGTGATCTATTTTCAAAAAAGTAGAGAATGATGAGTTCTAATCAAAGAACGCTACAAAATAATGTAAAAGCACAGATTTCTAGTACTGCTCTTTTGGATATTTCATGAGATACCGTGGAAAGTATTTAATAAGGCTTAAACCCCCTAAGTTTCCTGGAATGAGAAACAAATCATGACGAAGACTGATAAACACTATAGGAAAAGATGTATGCTTATGCTCTTATCATGAACATCTTACTTTATTAATCATCACAACAGCACTGGCAGCTCCGGGCCACTCAAGCCAGAACTTGGCCAGAGGACATCTGTCTAGCAAGAAACATAAATTACCTACAGCCTCACCCCCAAAGACGTAATTCTTGGTGGGGACTTAGGCATGCAGAGGGAACACTGAAAGAAGGCCAGGAATCATGCATACCAGCATCACCAAAGGGCTCAACTTGCCAAGAACAGAAAAATCAAAAGACAAAAATAAAGGTCTCCCAAGTATTCTCTATACAGTTTTCAAAGCTGATGTGCTGATCTGGTTTAGATTAAAAAACTATTGGAATGGGACCTTCTCTGGATCTGCAATATTCAGGCAAATGTCTTTACCTTTGGACTTCTGTTTTCTGTACCAATGGCTCACTTTTCTCCTCTTTTCAAAATGCAATTTGGAATACACCTTGATTACGCCAAATACTTCAGCTGGAGGTAGATATAGATTGTTTTTCTGTTCATTTTCCCTTTTCAGGAACCCGTGCTGAAATGCTTTTTGCCTGCATTTGCCAATTTTTCTCTCAAGTACCCTGGGTGTTCAGTGGAAGGACTGATGCTGAAGCTGAAACTCCAGTACTTTGGCCACCTGATGGGAATAGTTGACTCACTGGAAAAGACTCTGATGCTGGGAGGGATTGGGGGCAGGAGGAGAAGGGGACGACAGAGGATGAGATGGCTGGATGGCATCACCGACTCAACATGTGTTTGAGTGAACTCCAGGAGATGGTGATGGACAGGGAGGCCTGGTGTGCTGCGATTCATGGGGTCACAAAGAGGACACGCCTGAGCGACTGAACGGAACTGAACCCCAAATTCTATGGTGTTTCTTTTTTTTTTAGGAGTCTCTACTTATACCAAATGTACTATGAATATCTAGGAATTTCCTTCAAATATTATTATGTCTTTGGTCTCTGCCCACCCTCCTTGTTTTGTGCTGATTCTCAGTATAGAAGATACAACCAGACGGAAGAACTATCTTTTTCAAAAGCACCTATGTGCTCATGGGGCCTGGGGGAGGAAGGCAGCAAACACTGTCAAGATTTTGAGTTAGCATTTCATTTCCCAGGAGGTATAAAAAGTTAATTGTACACTGCCGCTGATAAATATGTATTCCTTCCTATGCACGGATACTAGAACTCTTGAATCCATGCCTGCTTAGACAACCTGCCCCATTTTACTGGCCTGATACTGTTGTCATTAGTTTTTCAGAGTTGAATCTGGCCCCCGCTTTATCTGAAGACAGAACCTTCCTAGCACACTATCAGTAATATTTCAGTTGCAGTGTAGGTATGTGCATTTGCTAAAGAGCTCGGAGCTGGGTTTCATCATCTCAGAACAGATTAAAAGAAGATGAATGATGTGACAAAAGCACTCCATGTTAGAGCATAAAAAAGGGGTGCAGAGTGACTATAACTGAAGATACTAAGTGGATAACTCCATCAATATTTAATTGAGTAATTTAAAAAATAGTTAATTGTGCATTGTTGAAAATCAATAATTGTTAAAAATCCATAATTTTCTGACTGTCTGTAAGACTCATGCATATCATCTTCTCCCTCTGCTCTGTTTAATACATACATATGCACTGACCATACTCCAGAAGACATGGAGAAGAGGGAGGGAGAAAAGCAAGCTGGATCCTTTTCACCAAGCTTTAACGTTTCTTAGGAGTTAGATGTTTTTAAACCACAATGTATGAAATATATGAACCATCATTCAAGGTGGTGAAAGTATCATGGGGCTAAAATTCCGATAAGATCACAAGGAAAAGGAAAACTTTTCTAAACCGCATGGAGTTTCAAGTTCTAGAACTAAAAATTAAACTCTCAGGGAGGAAATAACTATATTGTCAAAACTACCCTTGTAGCATATAAAATACTTTTATTGACTACCTCTTCCCTTATAGGAACCAAACATTGAACTAAAAGAAATAACTATAAAGAAAAAATTGTTTTAAAACTTGAAAACAGTTATGCAAACTAGAGCAAAAGAAAATGAAAATGAAAACAAAATACTATAGTCCTATTCTGGGTTAGATGAAGTTTATCCTTCATGGTATCTATTAACACTCCACTTTTTATTTTTTGAGATTTCTGGCTTAGCACTAATTTGGCTCGTTAGTGAAAGTCAAATGTATTTATTCAAGGGAGAGATTAAGTCTGGATTGGTTTGTTCTGTGATTTCCTGTCCTCCCTAAACAATGGTCCAAATCATCATGTGAAATACAAATCCTAGTCATGCTGGCAGTGCGCCTCTTTTATCCTCTCTTTACTGTATTTATTCTCCATCTAATTTTATTCTGGAATGATTTATTTTAAAGAAAATATTGATTTGTTAATATTAAAATATACTAATATTAGTTGGCTAAATAGATATGTCAACTGTTTCTTGCTATAATATACTAAAACTATCTGAGTATTATCAGTGATTAAATAATTCATTGCAATCAACCTTACTGATATTGATGAATTATTTACAATGCTGATATTATTCAACATATATGGATGTAAAATAAATGACAGAAAATACCATAGATGTCATGCTGAAAATGAAAGCAGAAAACGTGTTAGAATAATCTTATCTAGTCTGATGATGATAAACTCCATAAATGCACTAACTTCACAGTGATACTTTTTAGTTCTTGGTTTTATGTCTTTAAAAACTGAAGGAGTTTGAGTTATACAAATTTTATTTAACACATTAAGATAATTTTTATATATTATAAACAATTGCATTGTAAGTTAATGAAATTAATGAAATGATTATAATTGGCTCTCAAGAGAGGTTGTAAAAATGCTAAGGATAAAGGATAACAAGCACAGAAAGATATAAAATTGAGAGCTAGATTATACTAATTTAGTAATTATTCTAAGATTTACTAGTTTCACCACAAAAATCAACATAGTAATTTTGACTGTTTAAGAACATGAAAGAAAAAACATTGGTGAATTGAAGTTTCATATGCTTCTCATATTAAATAGTGCAAAACTATTAAACATGTAACAGTCTTTTTAAACATAACTTTATTTATCTTGGCAAGGAGAATATATGCAGTTCTTTACTTTGGCAAGTGAAAAACATGAAATAAGAGTGACGAATTAGGTCTAGGCAACAATTTCACCGTTATTCCAAATACTAGTCATGCTATAATCCGTTATTCTAAGTATTGTAATCCACGGAATTTGGAGTCTCAGTTCAGTAAGTCTACGTTCAAATTACTTGAGATGCCAAAATTTATGTATTTTTAGGAAGATTTCTCATTAAAATGTCATTAGAAATCACAATCATTGGCTTTCACCTTTTTGATTCTTGAATGTATTGTGCCCCGAAGTACAGCACAGTGTGTATAGCTTTCCCCATGGCCCCCACTATATATATATGTGGGTCAGCCCCAAATCTCCATCTCTGGGAGTCCAAATCCTTTTTCTGAGCATCAGTCTTGTCTCTTCAACTGCCAAGGGGACATCTCTAGCTGAGGTCTCCACAGACACCTTTACCTTGCTATGTCCAAAACCGATCTCATTACCTTTCCCTTAAACGGGCCTGTTCTTTACTCCTTTTTCAACAAACAAACAGCAGTGGCCACATCACTTACACAGACACCCAAAGCGTCCTGCTAGATTCCTTCCTTTACTCTAACCCTCCCTCCGTATTTAACCGGTTACGAAGTATGCCAATCCTATTTCCTACATACCTACGGAATCAAACATCTTTCACTCACTGCTTTATTTCAGGCCCCAATCACCTTTGATCTGTATTAATGCAACAGTTTTGTACCTAATTTCCTTTCCTCAGCCTCACCTCGTTTCAGTCCATCCTCCCTGATGCCATCGGCGACAAGAGCCTGAAAACTGCTCAAGTTCAGGATTTAGAAGAGCCTTCATCACCTGTCACTCTATTCCTTTCAGTCTTAATCTTAAATATTTTTCTCAAAATGATTTCTTTTGCAAATGCCCTTATTCTGTCCAGAAGGCACTCAGTCATTAGTTCATTTATTAATAATATACTTATTGCCAACACTCGACACTAGCAGGGCTCTGAAGATAGCAGAGAGGTGGAAGACATGATTCGTAACTTCAATCAAGATCTCAGTGAGTTTGCCATTCAACTTCCCTTGTTTCAGTTTTGCATGTAAGAAGCTGAAGGTGTCCTTGGAGACTCTAGATCAACTCCTAACTCTTCTTTTCAAACTTAGCTGGAGAGACACCTTGCTTTGGAACCATCCTCAGCCTCCCCGTGATTCTCTGGTGTGGCAAGAGCACCATCTCCTGTGTACCCTTGGCACCAAGCACATATTTCTATAACACTGTCATGTGGAGTTGTAACTCTTGGCTTGTTCGAGTTTTTCCCATGAGGCTGGAAGCCTCCTGAGATTAAGAGCCTTACAGTGTCCCCATAATAAGCACAAGGCCCGAGCTGCAGATGACTTCACTCAGCAAACGTTCTTATTTCGTGACAGGATATGTTACATAGTCACAGTGTACAGTTTCTTACAATTATGCTGATTTTTTTAAAGCAATAGCAATTTTTAAGCCAAGAAATGTAAAACTATTTCCTGTATACTATAAACAATTACACTGTCATTTATTGTTAATAAAATGACTATCATTTGGTCCTCAGGAGATGTTGTAAAGGTACTTTCAGTCTTATTTCACAGCTTTATAGATAGATACTCATTTGCTACAAAAAGTTATGAACCATATTTTTATTTCATTTAAAACAAAATTTCTCTTAAATCTTTTTTAAAATGAACATTTTTCTAGCTTTAAAGAAAAATAAGTACTCAGGAGAATTTGGAATATGTAGAAAAGCGCTAAAATCAAGTTTTAAAGTAATATGTATTTGATCCACTTCTATGATTTTTATATGCAACTCAAATTTTAAAGCAAAATATCATGTAATATGTAATATGACATTCTCCTATTTTCACCTAATATTAAATAACGAATCCTTTAATGCTATTTATAGTTCTTTGAAAATAACTTTGGTGGTGGTGGTTTAGTCACTAAGTCATGTCCGACTCTTGCAATCCCATGCACTGTGGCCCACCAGGCTCCTCTGTCCATGGATTTTCCAGGCAAGAATACTGGAGTGGGTTGCCGTCTCCTTCTCCAGGGGATCTTCCCGACCTAGGAATTGAACCCGGGTCTTCTGAATTGCAGGAAGATACTTTACCGACTAAGCCATGAAAATAACTTTAAGCCTGTATATTACACCTATGTGGCTACTACCCAATTCATGTCACTGTATCCTTTATTTAGGTAAGTGTAACCTATCACTGTGGCCTTCCATGATGGCTCAGATGGTCAAGAATCCGCCTGCAATGCAGAAGACCTGGGTTTAATCCCTGAGTCAGGAAGATCCCCTGGAGATGGGAATGGCAACCCACTCCAGTATTCTTTCCTGGAGAATCCCATGGACAGAGGAGCCTGGCAGTTGCAGTCCTTGGGGTTGCAACAAGTTGGACACGACTGAGCAACTGAATGACAATCTATCACTATCTTAATTAATGTTTAATGAAACATCTCATAATTGTAAATAATGCTAAGACAACATCCTTACGCATACACTGACACATCTGTATCTCTATGGTAAAGATTCATAGAATGGAAACTGTTGGACCAGAAGCATAAATTTTTAAAGATTCTGGATACACATAAAACAGCTCTCCAGAAAGTTTGCACATATTCACATGTTTCTATATTCAGTGCCTGGAGACACTGCTTATCACTGTTTTTCTGTTTTTTAAATTCACCTTCATGTGGAAGGGGGATTTATAAGTATTTTCTCTAGCAGTTTAAGGAAGAGTGAGTGATGCGCACAGATGACAGGTGTAGTAATAACACCTTGTAATTGTGTCATTAGTTATTGTAACTGTAACCTACATAACTGTATTCTTACTTAGGTTCTCACAATAGCCCTAAGAAGTGGGTACTAGTATCTCTATTAAGGCTGGGAGACAACCTCAAGGACAATAACACTGAACCACACACGTGCTCAGTCATGTCCGACGCTTCGCAATCCCACAGACTGTAGCCTGCCAGGCTCCTCTGACCATGGGATTTCCCAGGCAAGAATATGGAGCAGGTTGCCATTTCCTTCTCCAGAGGATCTTCCTGACCCAGAGCCTGAGCCCATGCTTCCCGCACTGGCACTCAGCTGCCTTGGAATCCAGCGCATTTATTAAAGCCCTTGTTAGGAATTACCATCCAAACTCTCCAAGACTCTGGCTGAGAGAAAGCGCCAGGTAAAATAGTAGCTATTTCATGTTTTTCCCTCCCTTTTTTCCCAGTTAGTGTGTAACCTGACATACAGCCTTTAGTGAAAGGAGCTGGACCTAAGCGTTCCACCTGTATCAGCCTCAAACTGCCTCACTTGGAAATGAAGCTAATGCACGTGGACAGACCATGGAGCTGTCAGAAGTCTCCTCACATCACAGATGGATACAAACGCTGAGCCACGGCTGTCTCCGTTATTCAGCAGAATATCCACATTACTGTGTAACACGGTCATTTGTGTGTAATTGTTGCTGTTCACTCAGCCATGTCCGACTCTCTGCAACTGCAGCAGCCAGGCTTCCCTAACCACTCTTTTAACACAGTGTTGGGGATGGGGTAGGTGGAAACACTAGTTGTCTTAGAGATGGGAATCCAGAATGGCATATTGATTAAAATACTGTACCTGGTTAACAGTGACAAACTCTTACCTTAACTATTAACCCTTTCGAGTCAACCAACCATATCTTCTTTATGGCTTGTTCCGCTGATAAACCTTCTTTCTCCATGGCCATGACAATCAGGTGTGCAATCCCTAAGGCAGCCTGAAAAACAAAAACACTTCAAGTGGTTCTACATAATCCCTTATCAAGAGTCACATTTTACCTCATTTTGTCACTGTTAATAGGCAAGTACAAAATGGCTCTGTCCACCAGTCCAAAGAGCTATATTCATTCAAAGCTCCTTTAAACTTCAATTTAAAGAAGTTTACTAAAGTTAAGTACCGCATGTAACAACTCACAGAAATAAAAAAGAACCCAGATCTTAATGAGCTGTAATTTAACCTTGGAGAGCAAAGTACTTTTGTCACATTTCAGTTCAGTTCAGTTCAGTCGCTCAGCAGTGTCCATCTCTTTGCGACCCCATGGACTGCAGCACGCCGGGCCTCCCTGTCCTTCACCACCTCCTGGAGTTTACTATGCTAAATGACAATTATTTACTCTTATTACAGCAGAATCACTATTATGTGGCTTGATATTTAGCCACAGAAAAACCAGTGATATCCTTGGTTTTCCATATCTTTAATTCTGTTCATACAATTAAGATTTCCTCTGATAAGAAAATACTGAATTTAAAATAATGAACTGCTCACTCTGGCTTATTGGACTGTATTGCTTATTGTTCTGCTAATTGAATTTGAAGAATGAAGCTGGGTGATTTGGATGGGAACTTCACCAATTAGGCAATAAAACAGAACACATAAGATGTGTGTTCTGAAGCATTTATTTACTCTCTTAATGTGGACAAAGAAAGTACTGTGAGACTTCTTATAAGATTAAAGGAATCAACTCCTTTGGTATATGATAAATTTGGTGATGATCTGTGAAATTTCCAAAACTTTTTCAGGGACAAAGAAGGGCCAGTTTTGGATCATGCAACCATGAATACCTCTTTCCTGCTGAGTATCAAGAACTAGCCTGTGGCATTCAACAAAAACCCTTCGGAAATTTAAAGAAGTTTACTAAAATTAAGTACAGCATGTAACAATTCACAAAAATTTTAAAAAAAGAAAAACCTCAAACCTTAATGAGCTGTAATTTAACCTTGGCTTTCATTTTGATGTGAAAATAAATTTGAGGTTTACACTCTGAATACGTTCATGTTTATAACTTGGCATGCAAATTTTAGCTTCACATATTTTGCTTTAAGAACAAGTAAAATCAAACCCAACATAGTATACATAGTTTCTACCAGTGGAATACATTTATTCATAGTCACATTAAATTATAAAACCTACGGCTTCTTAAATGGACATAGCATTATTTTGTATTGCTGCCATCTCCTTCCAACAATTTAAAATGTTTTAGTTCTTTCACATGTGAATTGTTACACTGCATGATGAATCTCCAATTGAAAATATTTCTTCTAAAAAATCCTGTATATAGTTATATATGTGCATATTGAATTGTGAGTCAAATTAGGAAAAGTTTGGTATGTGACACTGGAGGATACTAAAAGTTAGCACTGCCTGTAATAGCTTAAAAGTTTCTATACATAATTAATCATACATTGGAAAAACTTTTGGTTCATGCATGGTACCTTAAATATGCCTAACAAAACCCCATGGAAACATCTGACAATTTTACAAATTGATAGCTGCAAAAAATACCTCTATGCCTCTAAAGTCTCCTGTGAAAAATTAATAAGCCTCAAAACAAAGAATCTTTCAATAAAACCTATAATTTCAATAAACTAAAAATTTCATGAACTGCTTCAGATTTAAAATTCATGAGTTACTAGAATGAATGCTATATTCACTAGTTTAGGAGAACATAAGCACCCCATAAGGCAGGTACCTCTCCAGCTCCTTGGAATAGAAATGTTTGATCAGACAGCTTGTTCTTGGTTATTCGAAGGGCTGCAAGGATGCCGGCAACTGCAACAGATGCTGTTCCTGCAACAAGTAAGAGACAGCCTGAGTGATCCTCACACAGGCGATGCAGTGCCCTGAATCCCAAGCCTCAAATTGATATTCACTTCTTGAAATCATCACACAACAGGTTAACTGACTCAGAAAGGGAACCTGCAGTTGTCTGAATCCATGCTTGCATCTGATGTGAAATCCTCAAGCTACTGACAAGTCTTTTAAGACAGCAACTTACTACAGTTGAAAACTTTCCAAAAAAAGGTTCTGTGACTGAATTTGGTGATGTGATGACTAAGAACCTGGGGTTTGAAACGCTGGAGAGGATGTGGAAAAAAGGGAACCCCCTTACACTGTTGGTAGGAAAGTTAAGTTGGCGTTGCCACTGTAGAAAACAGAAAACTAAAAACAGAATTACTATATGATCCAGCGATCCCACTCTTTGGCATATATCCAGACAAAACTATAATTCAAAAAGATACATGCACCTCTATGCTCCTAGCATCACTACTGACAACAGCCAAAACATGGAAGCAACCTAAATGTTCATCGACAAATGAATGGATACAGAAGATATGGTGTGTGTGTGTGCACGCATGCACACACATGCACACACATGCACACACGTGCGTGTATAATAGAATGCTACTCAGACATTAAAAAGAACAAGATAACGCCATCTGCAGCAACATGGATGCAACCAGAGATTATCATACTAAGTGAAGTGAGTCAGAAAGAGACAGACAAATACCACATGACATCACTTCTATGTGGAATCTAAAATATGACGCAAATGAACCTATCAATGAAACAGCAATGGACGCACAGACACAGAGAACAGCCTGGAGGCTGCCAAAGGGCAGAAAGTCAGGGGAGGGGTGGAACGGGAGGTTAGGGTTAGCAGATGTCATCTTTATATACAGAATGGGTAAACAAGGTCCCACTGTATAGCACAGAGAACTAAGTTCAGTATACTATGATAAGCTATCTTGAAAAAGAACATTTAAAAAGAGAATATATATACATCAATATACATAGAACTGAATCACTTTGCTGTACCGCAGCAGTTAACACAATGCTGTAAATCAACTATACTTCAACTTAAAAATAAATACATTAATTAATTAAAAAGAACACAGGGTTTGGATTCTCCGGTAGATTTCCAGCTCAACCTGTTTACTAGTTGAACGAATTTAGAAAAAATCATTGTGTCCATCAGTTTCCTTTGCTATAAAATCATTCAGTGTATGAGATAAAAAGAACTAGATGCCATTAGGAAATTTATATGTTTTGATTTTCAACTGGAAAAACTAACACTTAATAGCAATGAAAATCTGAGGTTAGCACCGTCTTTGATCAGCCTCCTATTTATGATAAATCATTGGTGAATCTCAAAGATACTAGACAAAATCAACACAAAATTTATTTAGGATAAAAAACTGACCTTTCCTTATCATGCCTCACGGTAGCAGAAACTTCACCAGCTCTAATTTTATTACTTTGCCATTTAAACTTTCACAGATCACAGAGCGTTTCTTTTGCTTTGAACATAATTACATGGCTCAGTTTCTTTATGGTTCACATCTGAAATAAAACTCTGCAGTTTCCTGCAGTACTAGCCAGCTGTATCTGCAATTTACTCCTCTAAAGTAACACTCTACCTATGATTCCTAGATCACTCAGAAGGGTAGTAAAGCCCAGTGAAACTTTAAACTCCCTCATTTGGTTAAAAACAACAAAGACAATCAGATTAGAATAGATTTGATGAATGACACATGACAAAGTGTTATGTATGCCAGCTACCAAAGATGCACTCAACATTTCACCATCAGTAGATATGTTCTTTTCAATCTTTTGGTTGTTTCTTTCTTACAGAATTTGGTAGTTACAAATAAGATCACCATAAGTGATAATTACTGAAGACCTATGTGTCTTTTGCATGTTTTTTTATCTAGGAACACAAAAATTAAAGGCTTGCAATTTTGAGCTACCATGCAACAAATTATGAATTGTGAAAGTCACACATTACATAAAAGCCACTCTTCTGTATATTATTTAGAATGAAAGCCTGAGTAAAAGGGATACTGATGTATGTAGGAAACACACCATGGCAGGATTGAGAATGATCTTTGTCTCACACATCAAAGTAGATTTGGGACTTCCCGGGCGGTCCAGTGGCTCCAGCGGTTAGGACTTTGTGCTTCCACTGCAGGGGGTGCGGGTCCTACCCCTGATGGGGAACTGAGATTCCGCATGCCACGCGGCATGATTTTTTTTTTTTAAAGATTCACTAGAGTTGTTAAACAGGTGAAAAGAGAATTTTAACGAAGGAGGTATGACTCTCCAGTCACTAGATGAACACTTACTCACAAATAGCATTTCATGCTGTGTCTACATTGGCCAGAAGTTTGAATTTGAGGGACTCTAAGCTCCCTTCCATCTCTGACATTATAAAACTTTAGGGGGTTCTACAAATTCTGCCACCACTCCAAGTTTTAAACTACTGAACACTCAAAGTTGATGTAACATCAGCAATCAATGTATTTGTATTCTTGCTTTGATCTTTAAATAGAACTGGGCATTTGAGGATACATAGAATAAAATATTCTGAAAGATACTAGCTAGAATGTGTGACTTATTTTTATATGGTCATGCTACATCATTCTGTAGTAAAGATCAAAGTGTTTTAAGTTCAACTATATTACCCCAAATAAGGCAAAATAAGTCTCTATCTATACTGGATATCAGAGCCTTATATTTACAAGTATATCTATAATATTTCCTGAGGACATAATGAAACATCTAAGCTTCTCTTTACAAAATTAACAAAATTAGAAAGATAATTTTAGTACTACCAAAAGGTGAACTTGAACATAATTCTTATACATAACCTGGTCCTACCTCCTAGTGCTGTTTTGACTTAAAGTTCACTGCAATCAAGGGAGTAAATGTGGTAAGCTGTTGTTATATAAAAATGTGAGTTTCCACAATAAATTGTTCAAAATAATTTTTGCTTTGAGCTTGAATAATAAACTTTTAGTAAATCAAAGACAGGTTAAAGTTTATCTTTTGTACTATCACTTTTAAAGAGTACGTAATATTAACATTGTTAGCAAGATACTAAAGACAGTCAACCATAAAAGTATAAAAACTTCTATTCATATTTGTATTCAACTTTAATGTGAAAAGAAGGCACTGGTTATGCTGTCCTTCTGCTGTGGTTATTAAACATCAGTCTTACCTTTTATGAAAGGAAGAATTACGTCTATTCATGCAATTTGTTTGTTAATTTGATTAGAATTACTATATAAAACTAGTAGAGAAGACTTTGTTGTTGCTTTCATTTAGTCGCTAAGTTATATCTGACTCTTTTTGTGACCACATAGACTGTAGCCTGCCAGGTTCCTCTGTCCATAGGATTTCCCAGGCAAGGTTACTGGAGGGGGTTGCCACTTCCTTCTCCAGGGGGTCTTCCCAACCCAGGGATCAAACCTACGTCTCCTGCATTGGCAGGTGGATTCTTTACCACTGAGCCACCAGGGAAGTCCAGAGAAGGATTAGGTGTAATCTAATTATTATAATGCTCATACGCTTTACTAAATACACAGATCAGGTGAAGTATGAGAACTAGAAGGTGGAGAAGGAAGAGTAAATTACTTTAAGCAGGGATGTTTAGTGGGCTTCCCTGGTGGCTCAGACAGTCAAGCATCTGCCTTCAGTGCTGGAGACCTGGGTTTGATCCCTGGCTGGAAAAGAGCCCCTGGAGAAGGAAATGGCACCCCACTCCAGTACTCTTACCTGGGAAATCCCATGGACAGAGGAGCCGGGTAGGCTACAGTTCATGGGGTTGCAGAGTCGGATACGGCTTTACAGGCAGGGACATCAGGTTTAGTGAAGGATGAATGTGAGAGGTACAGGACCCTGGGCGGGAGGATACACTATGCAGGAAAAGCAAGTGCAGAGACAGGGAGGCAGGGCTAACAGTGCAAAATCAGAGACTGAACACATACTTTAACTTTCCTTCCCATCAACAAGCTCTACTAAAATAACAGGAAAGAGACCTTTGAAAGTCAGAGGCTAGCAGAAGAGAACACAAAGACAATTTCAGCAGCCGGAAGCCCAAAGGGCAAATGGTAACTGACTTGGTAGAGAAAGGTGAATTCTTGGCCAGTCATGAGGGCTGC
Organism: Redunca redunca; assembly: GCA_006410935.1. Taxonomy (NCBI): domain Eukaryota; kingdom Metazoa; phylum Chordata; class Mammalia; order Artiodactyla; family Bovidae; genus Redunca; species Redunca redunca. Next base: position 187,747 of record SJYQ01004929.1, read on the forward strand.
TAAGAAGCAGACTGACATAGCAAAACTCTCAAAAGGCCTGGGTGTAGGAGGCACCAAGCACTTCTGGAAGTGGGGAGAAAAAGAAAGACTACACACAGGAAGCTGCCCCCAAATTTGTTAAGAAGTAGCTTGAACCCAGATCTATCATCTTCCTCTCCTAATGGCTCCCCCAGCATACCGGAAGTTTAGAAAGCAACTAGAAGTTTAATCTCTAGAGAGTCCCCAGACTGTAAGACATTAGTCATTACTGCAGCTACCAGGGAAAAGAGCACAGGGGCACCACATGGAAAAGAAGATTCAGTGGATGTCTCCTCTTCTCCTACTTAACTCAAAGAATACTGGCAGCAAGTTGATACTGGCACAGATAATAAATAATATAGGGTTACCAAAACGTTTGCTCAGGTTTTTTTCTGTAATAGCTTACAGAAATATCCAAGTGGACTTTTTGGCTAAACTTAATAATAAATAAGTCACCTATAATCCCATTGTCTAGGTATGATAACTTCAACATTCTGATGTACAGTCCCACAAATTTTTTCTATACCTAATATATGGAAGTTCAAGAAAATTTTAATTTATAAAAAAATATTTCATGCCATGCTTATTATTTTAATATACTTTTTATCACAAAATATTTTGTATCTTACCACATCAGTAATATATTTTAAAATATTATTTTGCATAGTTAAAATATTGCATAGTATAAACAATGTGATGATTATTTAACCAAATCTATGTTTTTTGATATTTAAAAGGTTTATGATTTTCACTATAAATACAACAGTGCAACAAATATCTTTACCTAAATAGACATTTTTCCAAAGCAGACATACAAATGGCCAATAGGTACATGAAACAGTGCTCAACATCACTAACCATCAGGGAAATGCCAGTCAAAACCAAAATAAGCTATCACATCATACCTGATTGAACGGCTGTTATCAAATAGACAAGGGACCTGCCTGTAGTTTGCTACAGCATGTGTTTCCCAAATTGCAATTCCTCTTCTACTCCTGAATAAACTTAATTTCTGGTATTTAAAAAAAGAAAAAAAATAAGTGTTGGCAGGGATGTGGGGAACAAAGAATGCTGGTGTACTGTTGGTGGGAATGAAAACTGTTGCAGTCACTATGGAAAACAGTATGGAGGTTCCTCAAAAGATTAAAACTAGAATTATTACCATATGACCCAGTAATTCCACTCCTGGGTATTTAGCTACAGGAAATGAAATCACTGTCTTGAAAAAATATATGCCCTCCTATGTTTGTGCTAAGTCACTTCAGTCGTGTCTGACTCTTTGTGACCCTATGGACTGTAGCCTACCAGGCTCCTCTGTCCATGGGATGCTCCAGGCAAAAAATACTGGAGTGGGTTGCCATGCCCTCCTCCAGGGGACCTTCCCAACCCAGGGATCGAGCCCAGGTCTCTTATGTCTCCCGCATTGGTAGGCGAGTTCTTTATCCCTAGTGCCACCTGGGTGGCTCATATATGTCCATGGCAGCATTATTTACAATTGCCAAAACATGGAAACAGCCCAAGTGTCCACTGACCAATGGACTGATAAAGAAAATTTGAAGTAGATACATATATGAATATTATTGAACCACTAAAAAAAAAACACGAAAAAAACTCTTATCATTTGTGTCAATAAGGATACACCTTGAGGGCATTATACTAAACGAAATAAGTCAAAGAGAGAAAGACTAACACTGCGTGATCTCATTTACGTGAGGAATCTAAAACAAAACCCAAACTCATAGATATGACAACAGATTGGTGGGGGTTGTGCAAAAAAGTGTGAAGGATGTCAAAAAGGCACAAACTTCCAGTTATAAGACAAATAAGTTCTGGGGATGTAACACCTCATAATGACCAAGTTAATAACGTTCTACTGTACATTGAAAGTTGGCACAAGAGTAGATCTTAAAAGTTCTGATCACAAGAAAGAAAGAATTTGTAACTATATGTGGTGATAGATGTTAAGTTAGCTTATTGCAGTAATCATTTACCAATAAATACACATGTCACACCATTATGTTGTATATCTAAAACTAATACAATGTTATATGTCAACCATATCTCAATTTTTAAAATGAACAAATATAGAAACTAAAAATCTTTGTACATTTGTTTTACACACCTTCATTTACTGAGGATAAATTTCTAAAAATAGAAATCTTGGATCAAAGATCTGCCTATGATTAAGGTTTTTGACACATATTGACTCCTCAAGAGTCGTACCAATTTGTATTCTCACCATCGATGTATAAGAGTGTTCATTTTTTAAAGCATCATTAACAGTTGGGATTACAAGAAAAATCTTTGCCACCTTGACAGAGAAGATGAGTATCTCATTTGCCGTCTAATATGCTTTTAAAAACCTAGCGTGGTTAAACTTTAAAACATGTTTTCAGGCCAATGGTATTCCTTCTTTTGCAAAATGTTCTACCACGTCTATCTTTGATCTTTACAATGATCAAAGTATTTGGTACAAGATTACCTTATTTTAAAAAAATCCTAACTAGTTTATCACTAGTCATCACTAGTAATCAAATTAGTTTATCATGGCAAAAATTTCTATGCAAAATACTTAGAAATGTCAAGTCAGAACATAGCCATTCCAGAGAGGATATTATGGGAAGAAAAATCTCTTTTTTGTAGATGATTTTAAATGACCAGAGGATGAAACTTCATTATTTTGATCTGAATTTGCTGAAATCTGATGGTTTCCAGATTATATTATTAAATATCCGTTCCTTAATAGATTTAATTTGCACATTTTTTCTAGTTGGCAATAATTTACAACTAGAATGCATGAAGGTCTAAATAACAGTTGAACCAAAATCTTTTATCATTTAACATTATCTTAGATCATTACTATATTATAATTTAAGTATTTTTAAAAAATCAAATACTTTTCATAAAAAGCTAATACATTTCAATAACACATCTGTTAAGAAAAACGTCCCCCCAAGGGTATAGTTAAAAGCATTTATTTACATGGTAAGGCTGTAATAGTTACATAAGTATTTTCATTGGCACTAGAATGCAATTTCTATGCCCACAGTGGGGAAAGTATTACATTTGCGGGCAAAATGGTAAAAACATAAGGTTACAAAGGTAAAACAGAAACATGGGGAGGATGTGTCACTAAGGACACTGTTTCGGTATGAAGAAGAAAGCGCACAATCGTTTGGTCATGGCTAGTCAGAACCTCAATCACTTGCCAAAAGTCTTCTCTAGTCAGAGATTAGTCCCATTTTCTCAAACCTAACTTTCTGTTGGCTAAGGCCGCAGGACACGAAAACACCTATTCAGAGATGATGTAGACTATGTGTGTGCAGATTATGTTTGAAGACTGATTAGCTGGGGTGAAAAACGAGTCATTTAATGCCTCCGCAGTGGCGACCTGCTGTGGGGAAGAGTCTGCAGTGAATTCTCAGGGCAACTCCACATGTAGTGCTCTTGGTCCTGGCTTGGCATCTGTGGTATTTCCTGTGCTCCTGACTTTAATTCTGAGGCAGCCCAAGGCTTGACTCCAAAATTCTTGATGACAGTTGACAGAAATGCTGAACCTAATTCTTAATTGCTCATTTTGTTTGATGACTTGGATTTCACGTTCTTTTCCTTAAGCTGAACTCTGATACCTATTAATTCTGCAAAATGATTCAAATTATGCAATCCTGGTTTTTAACTTCTACACAGACATTTCTGTGAGACCCCAAAATTGAAAGATAGAGAATATGAAAGAAAGGACAGGATACGTTTGTTTAACAGTTTAACTGGTGACTACTTTAGAGGCAACAATGAAATGAACTGGTAAGTGACTTAGAGACACTGGTCTACAAAGCCTTTGTCTATAGCATCAAAGGCCTTCTATCACTATACACTGCATTTTCAAATTAGAGCAGCAGCACATTAAAATTAGACTGCCATCATTTCCTCTCTGAAATCCTCCACACATTCACTTCTCATAAATAAAACACTCAAAAAAATGAATACAAAAAGAAGAAAACTGAAATAACATAAGCATCTTTGTCATAAAAATGACGATAAATTATGTAATTGGCATCACAAAGGATGTTAAGAAAGATTAGACCAATTCCGTTAGTGTGGTTCAAAATGTAAAGAGACATTATATTTACATAGCTATGTTATACTAAAGAATATTAAGCATAGCAAATCTTAAAAATTATATTTATACAGTATATTTCAGTTGATAGGGTATTTTCACAAATAACTATTTTGTCCACAATAAAAACTCTATGAGAGAAATATTATCGTCCTTTTACATTTAAACTTTTCTTGGATCCCATCATTTTCAATGACATTCATCTTACTCTCCTTTGGCTGTCTTCCTCCCATCATAAGTTGTATCTCGGTTCTTACCATCACTCAGAACTAATTCTTCTTGGAAGACCTACATTAGAATAACTCACTCAACATGGTCTGTAACCATTTACCTTTTCAGTTCTTTATTCAATTATCCCCATTATACCTAGTCTTAAACTTTATTAAAGATAGGGAATCTAGACCCTTTTGCCCTATCTACCCGTCCTTCTCTATCCAACTTAATGCTAAAAATCAGGAGGATGAGTGATAGGCTACATATTTGGCAGAGAGAGGTGAAGAAGAGAGACATTAGGAATTCATGGAGACAGAGAACACACAGAGAAGTCAAGTTTGGTGGGGAAATAAGAGTTTGATGGTGGGAAGGCTGAGTATGAGATAACTTTGAGATATCCCTAGTTCAGTTCAGTCACTCAGTCGTGTCTGACTCTTTGCGACCCCATGAATTGCAGCATGCCAGGCCTCCCTGTTCATCACCATCTCCCGGAGTTCACTCAGACTCACATGAATCGAGTCCGTGATGCCATCCAGCCATCTCATCCTCGGTCGTCCCATTCTCCTCCTGCCCCCAATCCCTCCCAGCATCAGAGTCTTTTCCAATGAGTCAACTCTTCGCATGAGGTGGCCAAAGTACTGGAGTTTCAGCTTTAGCATCATTCCTTCCAAAGAAATCCCAGGGCTGATCTCCTTCAGAATGGACTGGTTGGATCTCCTTGCAGTAGGGACGCACAAGAGTCTTCTCCAACACCACAGTTCAAAAGCATCAATTCTTCGGCACTCAGCCTTCTTCACAGTCCAACTCTCACATCCATACATGACCACAGGAAAAACCATAGCCTTGACTAGACAGACCTTAGTCGGCACAGTAATGTCTCTGCTTTTGAATATACTATCTAGGTTGGTCATAACTTTTCTTCCAAGGAGTGTCTTTTAATTTCATGGCTGCAATCACCATCTGCAGTGATTTTGGAGCCCAAAAAAATAAAGTCTGACACTGTTTCCACTGTTTCCCCACTATTTCCCATGGAGTGATGGGACTGGATGCCATGATCTTCGTTTTCTGAATGTTGAGCTTTAAGCCAACTTTTGAAGTTTAAATTAACCCAATGGGTATATGGACCTAGAATTCAAAGAAGTCTGGGCTAGAGATATAAATCTGCTAATGAAATGTGTGACCCTGGAGTATATACCCAACATATAACCCAGAACAAAGAGAAAAGGGCTTGGCACTGAATGCTGAAGTGTTTTGTCATTTAATAGCTAGTCAGTAAAGGATGAAACTGGGCGGGGCGGGGAGGGGCGAGGCAATTTCAGAAAGGTAGAAAGAAAGTCAGTAGGGTTTGTGACATGGAAGTTAACAGAAGAGAATATTTCAAGGAAGAGAGTGGGGTCCACCGTGTTAAAAGCTGCTGAGAATCCAAGTAAGGTCAACACGGAAAAATGTTCATTGTGATTAGTGAAATGTCTATGTGTGATCTTCTGAAGTTGTCAGAACTCAGCGGGTCTTTCTCCTTTGACTCTCTGCCTGTGCTTTTATTCTACCTGCCCTTCATGAAACAGGAAGAGTGAGATTCTCACTGGGAGGTTTTGGATTTGGGGAAGGTACATCTGGATCTAGAGAAAGGAGCAAAACACAGCTTAGAGAAAAATAAAACAACTCAGACAAAAGCAGGTAGCCAAGTATGTACAATCAATCAAAGACAAACAGCAGAATCCAGTACACACTGTATACAAAGGCAGCTTCTTTTGTGGCGACGCTTAGAAACTGTGCCTGACTGAGATGAAGGTTGAAGAGAGAAGTGTATACACTCTTCATTTTACACAAGGAATAATATATTTTCATACGTTTCATCCTTCGTTCAGCCATAATCACTGGGGTTTTATCAGATTCTAGGGCAATCTTTCTCCAGCTCATGCACAATACAGTACATTCTAAAGTCAGAGAAATTTTCTCAAATCTGTAGAATTCAATGAGAAACAATGTGTGAAATCATAAAAAAAAAATTCCTGGCATTTCATAGGCATCTAGTGCACATTTTTTTATTGAATTTGAGTCCTTAGAAAATTATGAACTAATATCAAGGCACACTGTTTTTGATCCATATGCAGTGAAAATCTGATTACCTTGGATATCATCATTGAATGTGCAATACCGGTTTTGATACTTTCTCAGGAGCCGAAATGCATTTATATTGGCAAAATCTTCAAACTGAATAAGGCAGTTCATGCCATACCTGTGGGACATAACATTCACATTAGAAGAAGTTAATGAAATAACATTTAAAAATGAACCTTAAAAAAAAATAAAAATAAACCTTTAAAACTAGCCTATCAGTTCAGTTCAGCTCACTAGCCTATAGAAAAGGCAAAACATTATTTTCTTTTAAAGGTCCCATCTTGCTACTTAGTACAAATGTGAAATACAATGTAAGTTCAGTAAACATTCACCACACGTTTACTACAGAAAAAGCATTTCGCTGGCACTGTGACAAACTACAAAGATGACAAAAATATGGTACTTGCAGTTAAGAAATTTAAAATTTAGTAGAAACTAAGATATTCTGAAATATATGGAAGTACATGAAAAGTAATATGAAAGTGGTATAACAGATGCTGAGAAAACAGGAAACATTCTTTATTGGGCTTACAAGCCAGGTAACAAATTGAGTTTTAATCACCTAATGATTTCAAAAGAGATGTACAGTTCCACAAGCTGAGTAAATAGCAGAAGCAAAGTAACTAAAGTGAAATTTAGGAAACAAAAAAAATCTTTAAAAAAACAGCAAGAAGCTTCATTTAGCTAAAATATCATATTTGGTACATGCAAGGGTGTAGTGAAAGACAAAGTTAGAATTTTATGTTGGAAACCATAAAAATTCTAGCCTAGGATTCTGGTGTTTATTCTACAGTTACAGTTAAAAACCTTTGAATTTCGAAGTATATAAGTTTTTATTTCTGAAATTAACCTGTTTGAACCTTTATTTTTATGACCATCCATAACCTAGCCATCCAAGGCAAGGGAAATTAACACCATTGACACTGCATGTATCTGAGAACTGCGAGGGAAAGCCTATAGGCAGGAACCTCCTTGCTAGGTGATTTAGAGATACTTGGTCTCCAGTCTCGGCTAGACTCTCACTGCCATTCTATTTGTGTGATTCCTTTTATTTGTCCTTGGTCAGCTTCCACTTCCACTGTACCCAAAGACTATTCCTAATCTTTGCCAGTCCTTTAAGATCCTGACCTGTTTACTTTCTCCTACTTCCTGGCATAATGAGGGCATAATACATTACCTCCATCGACTATTCTCCCCCCACTGCACCCCACATCTCTTATCTTCAGCACTACCTTTCAGGCATCAGTCAACAAGGGGTTCCTCTTCCTGCTCAAGTTAATTCACTACCAGTGCCCACATTTTCATCCCTTCTTTCTTAATTAGTTCCCTTTCTCCTATCTATTACAATGCATTCTTCTGGACCTCCGATAGGCAGGTGATACCAGTTTAACAGCAAAAACTGAAGCAAAACCAAAGAACCTCTTGATGAAGGTGAAGGAGAAGAGTGAAAAAGCTGGCCTAAAACTCAATATTTAAAAAACTAAGATCATGGCATCCAGTCCCATTATTTCATGGCAAATAGAAAGGGAAAAGGTGGAAGCAGTGACAGACTTCCTCTTCTTGGGTTCTAATATCACTACGGATGATGACTGCAGCCATGAAATTAGAAGACGATTGCTTCTTGGCAGGAAAGCTACGACAAACTTAGACAGTATGTTAAAAAGCAAAGACATTGCTTTGCCACTAAAGTCCATACAGCCAAGGCTTTGGTTTTCCCAATAGTCATGTACAGTTGTGAGAGCTGAACCATAATCAAGGCAGAGTGTTGCAGAACTGAGGCTTTCGAACTGTGGTGCTGGAGAAGGCTCTTGAGAGTCCCTTGGACTGTAAGGAGATCAAATCAGTCAATCCTAAAGGAATATTCATAGGAAGGACTGATGCCAAAGCTCCAATACTTTGGCTACCTGAAAGAATAGCTGACTTACTGGAAAATATCCTGATGCTGGGAAAGATTGATGGCAAAAGGAGAAGCGGGCGACAGAGGATGAGATGGTTGGATGGCATCACCAATTCAAGGGACATGAACTTGTGCAAACTCCGGGAGATAGTAAGGGCCAGGGAAGCCTGGCATGTTGCAGTCCATGGGGTCACAAACAGTCGGACACAACTTGGCAACTGAACAACAACAACATTCTTCTGGACAAGTTCCTTCCTCTTTATCGACAGCTGATTTTGAGCTTCTCGTTAGAGGTAGAAATGAGAAGCCTTGACCCCAAGTTTTTCCTATCCTTTCCTTTTAATGTACATGAAATAATAGTTTATAGTTTACATTGTTCTCCATCCTCTGTCAGTTACCTTCTGCCCTCACAACTCTACTAAAATTGTGTGCTCTAAAATTAGAGTACTTCTGAAATAAAAATCCAAGGAACACTGTTTTCAAACCTTAATTGACTAGAGCTCTTTGCTGCACTTCCGCTAATTCTGTTTCTGTTTTCTTGAAACTCTGTTCCCTAGGCTTCTGTGATATCATGCCTTTCTCTGCCTTCCCCCAAACTACTGATCATTTCTTCTTTGTCCTTTAGGGAATTCTTAGCATGCAAACACTGGTGTTTCCCATGACTCTGTCCTTGGTCTACAGCATGGTGTGTGTGCGTGTGTGTGTGTGTGTGTCCTGACAGATACGATCCTACTCATAGTTTTAATCACTACATACAGTGACTCCCAAATGTATGTTTCTAGTCTAATCCTGTGAACTTCAAACTTATAAATCTCATGATCAGCTAGATAATTTCACTGAACAAACCTCAAATTGAAAAATTCAAAATTAAACTCATATTCCCAAAGAATCTATTAAGTATTCAGCAAATATTTGTTGGATGAATGTAACTTACAAATACCTTTTCATTTAAGCTCAAGGTAATATAGGTAAGGAAAGCCTTGAGTTCCTGGTAAGCTGAGGAGGAGAGATTTGCATTCAGCTCTGCCTGACAATATGGAAGAGTCTGATGTTTAAAGTAAGCTTTAAGTTTATGATTGATTCTTTTCTGTTACACTGTAGGTCATCATATACCTTTAAGTATGTATCTTCGAATAATGTCAAGTTCTAAAACTAAGGAGACATACAACAGAAAAGTTTTATAAAATTTAATCAGAAAAATAAACTAGTGCAAAAGACTGAATAGGGGCTATGTTTCATTGCAAACCAACTGTTAATACAGAGATGCTAAGCATAGGTCTGGTTTTTCAGTGTTTGTTATGGTCCTACCTCTTCATGGTGAAGTCTGTCTCCTCAAGACTTAAACAAACACCTTCTTATAAATCATCTAACCCAGATCACTTACTGAAACTCAATCATCTTCATGGAACATTTCCAAAGCCAAGTAGTCTCTTGATTCCCAACCTCAACAATTTTTTTTAATGAAAACATGTATTTCCCTGTCTCGGAGACCCAAAGATTAAAGCTACTGTCTTACTATCTATTTTTTAACACACTGTATTCATTTAATTACTACTTCTTATCACTTCTGGGCCTTCCAAGGTGGCACTAGTGGTGAAGAACCCACCTGCCAATGCAGGAGACATAAGAGATGCTGGTTCTATCCCCTGGAGGGAGGGCATGGCAATCCACTCCAGTATTCTTGCCTAAAGAATCCCAGGGCAGAGGAGACTGGCAGGCTATAGTCCACAGAGTTGTATAGAGTCAGACACGACTGAAGCAACTTAGCACACATCATTATTACTATTTAAATATTATTGTAGCCAAAGAAATTAGTCTTGCTCCTGCTAGGGCTGCAAAAGGTCTATTGGTCTCTCTGCTTCTCTGTAGCATGTGATACAGAGCTGCCAAATTTTAATAAATAGCAACTTCCTCCAGCTACTTCTGTGCTCAAAATTCAGAGCAGACTGCTTTGATGATGACATCCAAATTCCTTAAACTCAAGGGCCTATCATCAAATATTATCTCTTAAATTGCTTTATCTCTCCCTGTATTCCAGGGTAAGCCCCGTCCCCACTGCACCACTTTCCTCCACTCTCAAACATGCCATGTCCTCCTTCCCACATCTTTACTTTTTTCCTTTAAGTTTTATTGGAGTAGGGTTGATTCACAACGTTGTCTTAGTTTCTGTTGTGTAGCAAAGTGAACCAGCTGTATGTATATATATTAACACATGCCCTCTTTTTTGGATTTCCTTCCCATTTATGTCACCACAGAGCACTGAGTTCCCCCTATGTCTTTATTAAGGCACTGCTATTGCAAATATTTTCTATATCAATGACATTGGGTCTAAAACTGCAAGTGTGTAGATGTCTCATTAACTAGATTAAAAGTTCTTAAGAGACTTAAAACTTTATCCGATAGTACTACTTCAGTAGAGAAAAGATCAAGTGAATATAAAACATAAGCAAAAATTTACTTCATACAGTAAGAATAACTGATTGCTCAGTAATCTGCACTGCTGAATACCAGGAATATCAGTTGTTCTGAATGTTGTATCAGGGCAGTGCTCAGCCATGCGATTGTGCTCACTTAGTCGAGTCTGACTCCTTGTGACCTCAAGGACTGGAGCCCACCAGACTCCTCTGGACATGGACTTTTCCAGGCAAGGATATTGCATCAGAGTAGGTTTTCCCTTTATTTGCCCAAATTCCAGAAGTTTTAGAGTTAGCATTTTTCATACTAGTTCAAAAAAAGCATAATCTTTCTATTATTTAAATAGACATGACTCATTTTAGAATTTCTCTACTATTTAACAAGAAACTAAATCAAATCCATGTTACTTTTTTAAAAAAGAATTGGCACTAAATAGGCTATAGAAGTTTTCAGTATCAATAGTTTCTGTTAAAAGAAGTAAAAAGGTTAGTCTAGTCAAACCAAGATTTTTCAAAGCACTCATTTAGTCTTATAAGATGTAAACACATTTTTCTCTTTTGGATAAATTCCCAAATACAAACAGGAATTTAAATCACATTAAATTATGTAAGTCACAATTACTCTTATAATTTTTCTTCATATTTATTTGCCCCTCCTTTGAAACTACTTATTTTCTAGGAAAATAAATTCCTACAAAACTATTTTTTCCATCAGCATTTTAAAATTCTGTTCCTTATTCTTTTGTCTTTCTATCAAAGTCATTTTTGAAATATTAGTTATTTGATCAGAAGACTTTCTACAGTAGTCCTTTAGGTCATTAAAAGAAGTAATATTTCAGCCCAACTAGGCAATATTAGAAAATTCCCATATGAGCAAAAAGACTAATAGGATATGGATTAATAAGAAGTTAATGATCTAAAAGTTCTACAGCCAGACTTATTAATAAAATGTCCAATACTCTCCACTCTGCCCCTAGTCCTGTCTTCCCAGTCTTCCACCAACTCCTTCTCCAGTCCACAACCTGTTCCTCATTTGGTCCTTTCTTTCCTTCAAGTTCATCCTTCCTACTTTCATCTCTGTATGCTGAAGAAAGTTACTTCAGCTTTGCACTGACTGTCCCCCTAGTGAAACCAAGGAGGATCCCGTGGGATTCCTAGGCACAGAAGTCTTTCTGTCTCCTGTTTCTTGACTGTGAAGAATAGCCTTCAACCTCTGTGAGCTTCCCTGAGTTCTTAAGGGCACATAAGAAACAGCTGCTAATCAGGGAAGGGAGGGGATGCAGGGACACGAGAGGAGAAGCCAGTAAACAATAATGCAGCCTTGAGGCAGGGTCCCTCATTGTTCACTTCTTGTTACTATTAGGCCTATAATTCCGAGACAGTCTCAGGGCTTCCCTGGTGGCTCACTGGTAAAGAATCCATCTGCCAGGGCAGGAAACACAAGTTCGGTCTCTGATCTGGGAGGATCCCACGTGCCATGGAGCAGCTAAACCCACGCAGCACGATGACTGAGCTTGCCATCTAGATCCTGGGAGCTGCAGCGACTGAAGCCCGCATGCGCTAGGGCCCGTGCCCCACTGCAGCGAGAGGCCACTACAACCAGAAGCCTGTGCACCGCAACTGCAGTCGCCCCCGCCTGCCGCAGCTAGAGAAGAGCCGCGAAGCAAAGAAGGCCCAGCACAATCAAAAATAAGCAAACACAATCATTTTAAAAAAAGAAGTTTCAAAGTACCAAATTCTGATACCATAATGCTATATAATGCCATTCTAGGAAACTGTTTAGCTATCCTGATTAAAAATTACTAAAATGTTAAGAATGGGCAAAAGCATCTCCATGGTTACAAACCATTACCCTTTTTTTCTTTAAAGAAAAAAACCACCTTAGCAGAGAAGCAAACTTTGTGGCAGCACCTGATCACCCCAAACATAAATATCAGTCAAGCATCGTCCGGTGCTCATCATGGCTCCTTCCCGTGGTTCCTATTCTGGTTCCTAAGCAGCCCTTCTTCACAAAGTAAAGGCTGCATGTTTCAGACAGTGTGCTCCTACGCTTCGCTCCTGCTGGGTCATGTACTGTGGTCCAGCAGCATCAGATGCTCTATTATTATGTCCCAAAGCCCCAGAGCCTTGTGGTTACAGGATGTGAGGAGGAATCAGAGCCTTCTCAGTTCTATTCCCGGACCTACTACTTACTTGGTCCCATGGTTTGGGGCTGTTTCCAGCTTCTCTGTGGTTAAAATGAAATCCCCACAATATGATTTGCCTCTAGTGTTTAGGACACAATGTGGTCAGGCTATAAATTTATAATGTTTTCTAAGTGAAATTTGGGAATAGGCATAGGTAGTAAAGGAGTACACAAGAGACCTTATCATTTACAAAAGGGTATTTTAGAATCGTTCCTTGGAGAATACCACCTAACAGTTTTCATTTCATGAATTTTCTCTACCTGGTAGTTAACTCTGATTTGAGTCCTAAAGATTTAGAGAGAGGCATCCTGAATTCATTTTGTAATATAAGCGTCTTGCATCATATAATGAAAGAAAGCCATGGAAGGGATATTTTGTTCCAGATTGAACCAGCCTTTTCTCTATGAAATTATAAGCAGTGGAACACAAGGGTGTTAGCCAACTGGATTCTACATGACTATGAAAAGAACCTACTATTTCATGATCAAAATATCACATAAAACAGTGGGTATATAGTTTTGGAAGTTAACAGAAATACCACCCATAAAATTAATATGTAAAAACTGGAGAGCACTTTCTCTTGTGGCATTGTTAAATTAGACAAAACCCTTCTTACAGTTGACGGTACTTACTAAGGGCCAGACATAGTTCTCCACACTTCATGGGAATTATCTCATTTAACTCTCAGCAACTCAATGGGGAAGGCAGTTATTATCCATTTTACATATGAAGAAAGTGAGCTCAGAGGGATTTAGGGCCATGGTTGAGTTCATGCTGCTAATAACCAGTAGAGTAGGGGCTGAACCACAGGGCCAATGGTTTTAACTACTTTATATACTGGCTTCTACAGGGCACCAATGTCAACATCAAGGAAGTGCTTTCTTTAGAAAGAAAGGGACTGTACTGGAAAAATAAGGGAGTTATAATTTTACCGTAAAATTTTAACATAATGCATTTGTATGCATTCAGTATACTAGGTTACTTTTGTATTAAAAAGTGTATGGGCAGATGTTGGTGAAAACATTAGTCTTTCTTTGATTACAAACCATCAAAAAGTCACTGTTTAACTAGGTCAACCAAGCATATTTTGACTTAATAAATTTTTTTAGGATTTATTAATTGATACAGAGAGCTGGCTCATTCAAGAGGACCTTGATACTGGGAAAGATCACAGGCAGGTAGAGAAGAGGGCAACAGAGGAGAAGATGCTTGGATGGCATCACCAACTCAATGGATATGAGTTCGAGGAGAGAGTGAAGGATCGGGGAGCCTGGCGTGCTAAAGTTCACAGGGAAGCAAAGAGGCAGACACAACTTGGCGACTGAACTACAGTAAACAGTTAGGTATGTCGAATTACGCAGCATTTAAGATCCAGAGCATTTTAGCTCTGACGGGTACCCTAAAGACAAATTACTCATTTTCAATAATGTAACTGAGCAACTGGAGCAGCAAACAGGAAACGTGGATCTTGTCCTTAAAATGCTTACAGTCTCATTGGGAAGACAAAAGATCACGTAATTTAAAGAGGGTTCAAATTAAAAGCAACATCAGTGGTACACAAAGAGATCACTATGGTATTTAGGGAAGACAACATGAATTAAGTTGAGGTTTAAACTAAGCCCTTAGGTAGGATTCCAATGAGAAAGACTGAGGTGGGAAATAAAACCACAGACGTCTCAGAGTTTGTGCTTAAGGACAATAGTTTGAGGAACTTAAGATCAACAATGGCCACTGAATTTCAGATTATATATAGTCTTGAATGCTAGGATAAGTCATTTGAAGTTGACTGAAATTCTCTTTGGTAAGAATCATTCAAGTGTAGTTTTTCCTTGTCAGTAAGAATTAAGAAAATGTGTTTACTCCTTTNTTGAAGTTGACTGAAATTCTCTTTGGTAAGAATCATTCAAGTTTAGTTTTTCCTTGTCAGTAAGAATTAAGAAAATGTGTTTACTCCTTTGTTAACCTACTGTAATATGGCTCCAATTCCTACTACTCTGTTTCTGTATTATTTCCTAACATTTAGATAATATCTTTCATTTTTCTCATTATTCCTTCTGTTATATTTCCTGACAAATATTCTCTTTGACACTGTAAATTGTAACCATTTCTTTCCTCCTATAATCATTTCCTTATTAAGTTCACCCATGCATGGGGATTCAATGATCATCTTCAGATGAATAACTTCTAAATTGATAATTTCTGTCACTAATCCTTTAAAGAAACTCCATGTTACCAAAATGATAGTAATAAAGGCATGGAAAAATGTTATATTGTGAACTTTTTTATAATGAGGAATAAATGCATATATGATAATATTTTAATATGTTGTCAACAATTCTTACTGTTATTTATAGTATCAGAAGTATATATAGTATCAAAAAATTAACAACTTTATAACATTAAGGACAAACAATGTATCATCAACAAAACAGAATTATTTTCTTTGGTTGTCATCTAACTTCTCAAAAGAACCTCAGGATTTGTTAAAATTTAAGTTCCTTAAATATCAACAAATTCTGAAACTGCACTTATAACTAAAATTTATATTTATTATATTTTACTCAAAAACATTTCAGAATTACATCT
>SJYQ01004929.1:204993-251674 GCA_006410935.1 Redunca redunca
AAAAAAAAAAAAAAAGAAACCTTATCCTTCCTTTCTTCCTTTATTTATTCATTTACCAAATAATACACTGAGCACCTACTAATGCTTGTGCTTAGTCATGTCCAACTCTTTATACCCCGTGGACTGTAGCCTTCCAGGCTCCTCTGTCCATGGGATTCTCCAGCAGGAATACTGGAGTGGGCTGTCATGCCCTCCCTCAGGGGTGCCCCTACTAGGGATGAGGATTTGTTCCAGGTGCGGCTGACACATTTCTGACCTCAGAGTTTGCACTCTTATGGTAGATACAGTAAGTAGGAGAATATAATGCAGTCTGGTAAGCACTGTAACAGAGGAAATTCAGGATTCCCAAACAGAGTAGGGTCATCTACCAAGAATTAAGAGGATTACCAAGGCTTTCTGGGCTTCCCTAGTGGCTCAGATGGTAAAGCATCTGTCTGCAATGCAGGAGACCCAGGTTCAATCCCAAGGTTGGGAAGATCCCCTGGAGAAGGAAATGGCAGCCCACTCCAGTATGCTTGCCTGGAAAATCCCATGGACCACAGAGCCTGGTAGGTTACTGTCCACGGGGTCACAAAGAGTTGGACACAACTGAGTGACTTCTCTTCACTTTAAAGGCTTTCTAGAAGAAGCTAAAGCCTGAAGGATGAGTAGCAGTTTATCAAGGTAAGAGGAAGAAGAATTTATGAGGAACAGGGAACATGCTCAAAGGCCCAAGGTGAAATAAATAAATGGCATATTTCAAGAGCTGAAATAAATTATGATTAAATCACAAGGCTTGATTGGAAAAAGATAAGAATTAAGGCTATAGAGGTAAGTAGAGCAAGATTATGCAGGTCCTCTACCGGTATTAAGGGGTTCGCATACCTGATCCTATAAATAGCACATTAAACAGGAGTGTGACACGATCAATTTGCATTTTAGACTACCTAGACTAGATCATACAGACATCCTGTACGATCAGGATGAAGAATGGCATAGAGAGAAGCAGGACCAGACGTAGGAAGCTTTCTTAAGAGGCTGCCACTAAATACCAAGCCTGCATCTGGAATGAGAGTGGGGATGGGGAAAAGTAGGTGGATTTGAGAAACATTCAGGAGACAGAAGGGACTATGTTAAGTGAAGAGGAGTAGATGATGAGCAGTAGATGAGATTTCTTTTCTTTAAAAAAGAAATCAAGGATGAATTCCAAGTTTCTAATTTGGGCCACATGGCAGAGGATGGAGTATATTAAAAAAAAAAACAAAAAAAAATAAACAAGAAATCCCAGGAGAAGCAGCAGGGTTAGTAGGGAAGATAATGAGTTCTGCTTTGGAAACACTGCTTTAGAGCAACCTCAGAGATATGCAAGCAGAGGAAGCTGTGAAAAATTAAGGTGTGTGACTTCAGTAGGCCAGAGAGTGAGCAGATGCCCGTGAAGATAAGGCCCATGACGCAGCCACAAGTGGGAGTCTAAAGTAGTGTGGGATAAAGGCCATCGGAAATGAGATCCTAAGAACAAGAAAGCCTCCCAAACACACTATCCACATGGAAATAAAAGCCAGTGAAAAGAAAGGCTTTGAAAATGATTAAGAATTAGAGGTTAGTTAAGAAACTGGTAGAAGACAGAGATAAGATAAACCTAATTGACAGAAACATCAAAGATGTCGGGGGAGGGCTTACATAAGGATGAAGGAAGGATAGTCTAAAAGGCACGGACAGGAGAAGGTGCTGATCTCACCTCCCAACCCTAAAACACTGTGTGGACCAAGAAGCATGACTATTTGAAAGCCCTGCAGGGATTTCCCTGGTGGTTGACTGGCTAAGACTCCACATTCCCAACACAGGGGGCCTGAGTTTCATCCCTGTTCAGAGAACCAGATCCCACATGCCACAACTAAGAGCTGGCACAGCTAAATTAAATATATATAAATATATATATATTTGTATGTTAGAGGAATTTATTACATATACATATTTGAAAGAAAGAAAGCAGTTCAAGAAAAGTGGAGGTCTTAAATAAAAGTCATAATTCAGGAAAGCAAGAAGGCAAAGGAACCATCCAGTGAGTAAGTCAGGGAGCCTTATTAAGGAACAGATTTCCAAAGGCAGAGTGGAAAGTTTTGAGAGGGAAGGGAATGTTGGGAGTTTGGTTTAAGGGAAAGGAAATACAAAACTTGAAATATGAAAAAGCATGAAGTATGTGAAAGGGTACATGGGAATAGAAAAATGACATGTTACTTTTACATTAAAGTGGGAGACTAATGTGAAGCAGAAAGAGAAGAGGAACTAAAGAGCCTCTTGATGAGAGTGAAAGAGGAGAGTGAAAAAACTGGCTTAAAATTCACCATTCAAAAAGCTAAGATCATGGTATCTGGTCCCATCACTTCATGGCAAATAGAAAAGGAAAAAATGGAAACAAGAAGATTCGATCTTCTTGGGATCCAAAATCACTGCAGACAGTGACTGCAGCCATGAAATTAAAAGATGCTTGCTCCTTGGAAGGAAAGCTATGACAAACCTAGACAGTGAATTAAAGCAGAGACATCGCTTTGCCCACAAAGCTCCATATAGTCAAAGCTATGGTTTTTCCAGTAGTCAGGTATAGATGTGAGAGTTAGACTATAAAGAAAGCTGAGTGCTGAAGAATTGATGCTTTTGAACTGTGGTGTTGGAGAAGACTCTTGAGAGTCCCTTGGACTGCAAGAGACTCAACTAGTCAATCCTAAAGGAAATCAGTCTTGAATATTCATTGGAAAGACTGATGCTGCAGCTGATGCGCCAATACTTGGGCCCCCTGATGCCAAGAGCTGACTCATTGGAAAAGACCGTGATGCTGGGAAGGACTGAAGGCAAAAGGAGACTGAAGCGGCAGAGGATGAGATGATTAGATAGCATCACTGACCCAGCGGACATGAATTTGAGCAAACTCGGGGAGATAGTAAAGGACAGGGAAACCTGGCACGCTGCAGTCCATGGGGTCACAGAGAGTTGGACATGACTTGGCGACTGAACAACAATGCTCAGAGGCCACATGATGGACTGCAAAGGTGGAGTGCGAGGAGGTGGGTTTATGGCTGGGTGAAAGTTGCATCCTGGTGTCTATGAGTTGAGCAGCGCCTGTACAGGCTCAAATCCTCAGGGCAGCTCTGACTCTAATGGACAGATCTCTGCTTCAACGTGTTACTGCGTTTCCATCCTTCCTTTCTAGTATGCATGAATTCCCATGCCCAGAATGCCTTCATATAAAATATGCAGAAATATGGAAAACGCTTCTGTAAACTCCGTTTACAAACTTACCGTAGAGATTTAAAAGTCTCTATGCATGTTCCAGTAAATACCTTATCCCCAGCCTCCATTATGTCGTTTACTTTTGCAGTTTGAATCAATAAATCTGTCTGTGCTTCCTTCCCAATTTAGTCTAGATCAAACTGTTTATTTCTAAAAGCCAAGAACTTCCACAAAACACTAGGAATCAAGCTTTGAGCAGCAAAGAGAATTGTATGTGATTTTGCTGAAGATTATCAGGGCCATAAAATTTTCAAGCTAGAAAGGTCCTTGGAGACCGTTTAACAACAAGGAATGCCCAGGAAGGTTATTAACTAAAACCCAGGATGACAAGAGCAGGTACCAGTGAGTATCACTAACTAAGAGAAAAGCCAGAAGGCCCAAGTACAGCAGCCACTTATGATACCAGACTTTTTTGACATAGGAAAATATCTTATTTCAGACTATAAAAACACAGAATACTTGTATTTTCACAGATACTTGTAAGAATTTATATATTCAAGTAAATTGAACACTAGCCTCAGAGTGTCCACTTTCATACTATTTGTTTATCCAGCGATGCTGCAAACTGTTCAACTATCTTCAAAGTGACTTTAAAATCAGTTCTATTACTCTTATCATTTGGATGAGGAAATGGCAACCCACTCCACTACTCTTGCCTGGAGAATCCCATGGTCAGAGAAGTCTGGCAAGCTACATACAGTCCATGGGGTCACGAGAGTTGGACACGACTGAGTGACTACACCACCACCACTCTTATCATCCTATATTTTAGGTAATTTTATTCCTTCTTTGTTAACAATAAAAAGAATCTGAAGAAACAGTTGTGAACAAGAACTAGGTCTAAAATACTGACTTGGATCAATACTCTCACTCTGACTGTTCTTAAGAATCACTATCAGCCTCAAAGGATTTTTCTTTAAATCCCATCATTGTGATATTTAAAAGAATTACTAAAAGTTCTAAAGATAATATTCAGAGAAGCATTCCAAAAGTACCACAAATATTGGCAGTAATTGTTGTACAGATTTCTAGGGTATTACCTGAAAAGAGATAACACTCATTTAGCATTTAGCTTTGTTTTAAAAAGAATGAATCACACTATTTTATAGGGAAACCTCAAAATCAATTTTAAAATGAAAAAGGGCTTTGCATATACCACTACTTACAAACTTGGAAAGATGATATCCATTCTTATGCCACTGTAGAAGAGGAATCTATGCATATTATTCAATAAAAATCTGAGAACTGTACGTTTGCAACTAGCTGAAGGCACAAATCCAACGTAAATGACAAACCTGGCCTCTCTGGCAGTCATCTGGACTAATGTCCAAGTTTGAACACTAACCATTTTCCATAACTAGAACCCATCTACCAATAATGTGCCCTGAAGTTATATCTATTTATATTTCCATATTAATAGTATTTCTTATGGGAGTATTGTCTAATACTAATAAAAATGCCAAAAATATCATATTCCCTGCTTTGGTAATAAGCTCTCTTCTTCCTACATACTAGGGACTTCACGAACTAAGTCATCACATGTTCCAGTGATCCTGAAGGTCTTAGGCCCAATCTGGTTAAGACTGTGTCTACTGGCACCTGTGTGGGGACATTTACCTGCATGTCAGTGACTTCCCCCCGCCCCTTAAAATAGCTCAATAATTAGTTTAAGTGATCTAAAATCTAACATACTACAATTTAGAATCCTATTTCAGAGTCCTTACTTAACTCTGAACAATCCTTGGGGACAAAATCTGACACAGTTCTAAGAATTGTTTTGACTTCCTTTTGCATTAAATCATTTTTAAATGACTCTGACGCTGTTTTTGAAATAACAATGTGCTTAGCTGCTCAGTAGTGTCAGACTCTTTGCAGCTTCATGGACTGTAGCCCACCAGGCTCCTCTGTCCTTGGGAGTCTCCAGGCAAGAATGCTGGAGGGGGTTGCCGTTCCCTTCTCCAGGGGATCTTCCCGACCCAGGGATCAAACCCACATCTCTCATGTCTGCTGCACTGGCAGGCAGGTTCTTTACTGTCTGAGTCACCAGGGAAACCCTTTTGAATTAACAAGTACACACATATTTCAGTCTAAGTCTTCAAGAATACAACTCTTTCTTTGCCAAACTGACATATTTCCAAAACCTGATTTTGGACAAGGGTGTGTGGAAGTATGACAACCTGTCATATGTAAACTAATAATTTTATTCTGGCATCACTGAGAAATACAAGCCAAGACAAAGTATTTCTATGCCTAAAACAGTACTTGCTGAAAAACAACACTTAAAAGGAAGCTAATAATCCAATGGGCTTAGAATCTAACTATCTATTCTGCCTCTTTGCTTACAAATTGAGTCTTTGGGGCCAAATTCTGTGTTTCCACTACCTTTCTGAGAACTCATTTTACAATCCTAAATTAATAAAAAGAATTGAAAAAATATACTCAACAGAAGTCATTAACAACACATACCACTATGCAACGGAAGTCATTAACAACACATACCACTATGCAAAGTATTCAGGTTTTGAAAACTCTTGACTCTGTTACAAACCTCATTAGTGAAAGGCAAGGAAATAAAAATCTGATAATTTTGCTCTCCATGCAGTCCAAATGGAGAACAGAGGTAGCCTGTCTGATGAGAGATTTCTGAATAAAACTATTATTACTGATGAGGTAGATATACCTGGCAAGATGTCTAAATTTTGCATTGTCCAGGAGTATTTTGATACACCCATTTTTCATAGATGTGCAAGAAACATAAGTAATTTCTGAAAAAAGGTAGTTAGAATTCACATACGTAAGAATAACAGAATCCCATTCTTACTTCTGAGCAACAGTAGAGAAGTCTCGAGAGGGCTTCCCAGGTGTCTCAGTGGTAAAGAATCCACGTGCCAACGCAGGAGATGCAGGTTTGATACCTGAGTTGGGAAGATCCCTTGGAGGAGGAAATGGCAACCCACTCCAGTGTTCTTGCCTGGAGAATTCCATGGACAGAGGACCCTGGCAAGCTACCATCCATCCATTAGGTCCTAAAGAGCCAGACGTGACTGAGCAACTGAGCATGCACGTGAAAACCAAGAGAAATACTGACTCGATCTCTCACATCTTTGTTTCATATATTTATGTGTATACACAAATATTGTACATATGTGATCCACTTCACCACTGATAATTCACTGGAGACTATCTGAAGAATAGGGACACAGATACACGATATCTGATAACCTTTTATAATAAACTAACAGGCTCAACATTCTCTTCAGTCTTAGCTGATCAATCCAAATGATGATTCCTCTTTTTTGTTTTTCAGACTCCATTAGGTTTTCTACTGCACAATGAAACTTCCAAAAGGAGATTTTTCTTTAGACAGGAGAAAAATACAGAAAGTGACTGAAAAACCTAAATAATGAAATAATAACAAAATCCACAAAGTCACCTCAATAAATGATATGAAACTGGAACATTTTGTCAGGTTAAGATTTTTCTGTGTCTTGCTGCCTTTAAAATCAACTCTAATAACACAGGATAATAAACAACCATTTTAGGTGTCCAATTTGATTAGTTTTGACATATGTATAGCTTAGCTGGTAAAGAATCCACCTGCAATGTAGGAGACCCCAGTTTGATTCCTGGGTCGGAAAGATCCACTGGAGAAGGGACAGGCTACCCACTCCAGCATTCTTGGGCTTCCCTTGTGGCTTAGCTGGTAAAGAATCTGCCTTCAATGCACGAGACCTGGGTTCAGTCCCAGGGTTGGGAAGATCCCCTGGAGAAGCGAAAGGCTACCCACTTCAGTATTCTGGCCTAGAGAACTCCAGGGACTATACAGTCCATAGGGTTGCAAAGAGTCGGACATGACTGAGCAACTTTCACTCACTTCATTTCACTTCATACCCATCGAACCATCTCTACAAGTAAGATACAGAATATTCGACAACATCCCCCAAAGCACTCATGTAGCCCATTCTAATCAACCCTCAGCCCAACAATGGTCTCACACAACCACTGATCTTTCCATTGCTAAAGATTAGTTTTGTCTTTTCCACATTTCATATAAGTGGAAGAATAGTCAAGAAATCTTTTGTATTTAGCTTCTATTGTTCAGCTTGGTTTTTGGAGATTCATCCATGTTACTGCATAAACTGATAGTTTCTTTTATTGCTTAATACTTTCCCATTATATGGCTATACAAAGAATTCACAATATCACAATTTGGATGGGCTTCCCTGGTGGCTCAGAGGTTAAAGCGTCTGCCTGCAATGCAGGAGACCTGGGTTCGATCCCTGGGTCGGGAAGATGCCCTGGAGAAGGAAATGGCAACCCACTCTAGTATTCTTGCCTGGAGAATCCCATGGATGGAGGAGCCTGGTGTCCATGAGGTTGCAAAGAGTCAGACATGACTGAGCGACTTCACTTTCATGACATCTGGACATCTGGTTGATCACAGTTTGGGGATCTTACAAATAAAGCTGCCATGAAAATTTTAAAAGTTTCATTTTCTCTTTCCAAAATATTGGGTTGGCCAAAAAGTTCATTTGGGTTCTCCCATAAGATGTTATGGAAAAACACCAATTAACTTTTTGGCCAAACCAATACCAGGGAATGGAATTCCTTGGCAGTACTGTTGTTGCTTAGTCACTAAGTCGTGATTTGGTGACTCCACAAACTGCAGCATGCCAGCCTTCCCTGTCCTTCACTATCTCCCTGAGTTTGCTCAGATTCATGCCCATTGAGTTGGTGATGCCACCCACCCATCTCATCCTCTGCCACCCCATTCTCCTCCTGCCCTTAATCTTTCAGAAACAGAAGCAGGCTCTTCACCATGAGTGGCCAAAGTAGTAGAGCTTTGGCTTCAGCATCAGTCTTTCCAGGGAATATTCAAGGTTGATTTTCCTTCAGTTCAGTTCAGCCACTCAGTCATGTCCGACTTTTTGCAACCCCATGGACTGCAGCACACCAGGCTTCCCTGTCCATCACCAACTCCCGGAGCTCACTCAAACTCATGCCCATTGAGTCGGTGATGCCATCCAACCATCTCATCCTCTGTTGTGTCCTTCTTCTCCCACCTTCAATCTTTCCCAGCATCAGGGTCTTTTTCAGTGAGTCAGTTCTTTGCATCAGGTGGCCAAAGTATTGGAGTTTCAGATCCAGCATCAGTCCTTCCAGTGAATATTCAGGTCTGATTTCCTGTAGGATCGACTGGTTGGGTCTCCTTGCTACCCAAGGGACTCTCAAGAGTCTTCTCCAACACCACAGTTCAAAAGCATCAATTCTTCAACACTCAGCTTTCTTTATAGTCCAACTCACATCCATACATGACTACTGGCAAAACCATAGCTTTGACTAGACAGACCTTTGTTGGCAAAGTAATGTCTCTGCTTTTTCATATGCTGTCTAGGTTGGTCATAACTTTTCTTCCAAGGAGCAAGCATCTTTTAATTTCATGGCTGCAGTCACCATCTGCAGTGATTTTTGGACCCTAAAAAAAAAGAGTTTGTCACTGTTTCCATTGTTTTCTCATCTATTTGCCATGAAGTGATGAGACCAGATGTCATGATCTTCATTTTCTGAATGTTGAGTTTTAAGACAACATTTTACTCTCCTCTTTCACTTTCATCAATAGGCTCTTAAGTTCTTCTTCACTTTTGCCATAAAGGACATGGTGTCCTCTGCATATCTGAGGTTACTGATATTTCTCCTGGCAATCTTGATTCCAGCTTGTGCTTCATCCAGCCTGGCATTTCACATGATATACTCTGCATATAAGTTAAATAAGCAGGGTAACAATATACAGCCTTGACGTACTCCTTTCCCTAGTTGGAAAAAGTCTGTTGTTCCATGTCCAGTTCTAACTTTTGCTTCCTGACCTGCATATAGATTTTTCAAGAGGCAGGTCAGGTGGTCTAGTATTTCCATGTCTTGAAGAATTTTCCACAGTTTGTTGTGATCCACACAGTGATTTCCTTTAGGCTTGACTAGTTTGATCTCCTTACTGTCCAAGGGACTCTGAAGAGTCTTGTCCGGCACCACTATTTGAAAGTATCAGTTTATTCAGCACTCAGCCTTCTTTATGGTCCAATTCTCACAACCGTACATGACAGAAAAACCCTGGTAGCATGGTAGATATATTAAAAATGTACATGCTAAACAGTTTTACAGAGTGGTTCTGCCACTTTAGACTCCCACCAGCAATGTATAAGAGTGCCAGTTGTTGGAAATGCTCACCAACACTTGCCAGCATCAGTCTTTTAAACTCTAGACATCTAATGGGTATGTCATGGCTACTCATTTGATTTTAATTTGCATTTCCCTGATAACTTATGAGCTTACAAGTGCTTAGTTATCATTGTGAAGTCTTGCTTCAACTTGTCAGCCTCTTTTAAGAAATCAAGTTCTTTATCTTGAGCTGTATGAGTTGTTGTTGTCGTCTTTTAAATATATTCTGGATGCTAGACATTCATCAGATGTATATATTATAAATCTTTTCCCTAGTTTGTGGCTTGCCTTATCATTTCCCAAACAGTATCTTTTAAAGAGCTTTGCTTTTATTAATAATTTTAAGTTCAATGTAAAAACTTTTTCTTTCGTGACTTGTGCTTTCTCTAAGAAATTTTGTCAAACCCAAAGGCACAAAGATTTTCTCCTGTATTTTAACTGTTTTATAGTTTTAGTCTCATATTTAAGTCTATAACCCACTCTGAGTTCATTTTTGTGGGGTAAGAGATAAGAGTTGAGACTCTTGCTTTTCTTTATGAGTATCTAATTGTTCCAAGACTATTTCTTGAAAGTACTATCCTAATCTCCCTGCATTACACTGATATGTCATCAAGAATCAATTAACCATCCTCACATGGGTCTCCGTGGATTTTTTTTTTTATTCCTTGATTTATTCTGTTCTATTGCCTTATAATATCAGGCTATCTTGATGTACTATACAGTCACAGTAAGTCTTGGAATGAAGGAATATAAATTCTACAGCTTTATTTTTTTAAATTCTTTTAGCTAGTCTAAGTCCTTTATATTTCCATAGACATTTTGAATGATTTTATTACCTTCTGTGAGGTTAACATCTTTTTTAAAAATAGATTTATGTTTTTATGCCATAAAACGTTTTAACAAAGGATTTCAGTGACATGGCACTGGTCTTCCTTGAATGGAGGATTTTATCTGGATCTGTAGACAGGACACCTTGCATGTGAAAGTAAATTTTAGATGCACACCTATTGTTTCACTACTAAATATCTACAAATCTATTAACAATATATTTTAACCATAGAGAAAAGCATCAGAGAAAATTCACTAACATCTACATGCTCCCCTAAACAATTTTGTGAAAAATTAACACTATGCCATATTTATTATATTTCAGACCACAAAAAAGGTCACACATGACTTGAAACTCCCTATGCCCCTCCTTGATCCTACTTATCTCAAGCCACCACTCACCTAAACTTGATGTTTATCATCCTCATGCAAGCTATACTTTTACTGGGCTTCCCTGGTGGCTCAGAGGTTAAAGCTTCTGCCTGCAATGCAGGAGACCTGGGTTCGATCCCTGGGTCGGGAAGATCCCCTGGAGAAGGAAATGGCAACCCACTCCAGTATTCTTGCCTGGAGAACCCCATGGATGGAGGAGCTTGGTGACTACAGTTCCCGGGGTCGCAAAGAGTAGGACACAACTCAAAAGCAAACCTGGCGTTGCTTTTAAGCTTGGTATTCATGAATAACTGTATATGAACCTGATGGATATTGAACAGTATCTGATTCTTCTGAAGTGACAGTAGGGTGCCATTATTAAGAACTCAGGCTGAGTTTAAAAGTCTCCTTTGGGAATTTGTTCCTCAGTTCTGATATTCATGTGGACACATGAAGTAATATTTCATAATATTTCTATGTACTATGTGATACTGAAATTTGTCTGTGTGTGTGTTAGTTGCTCAGTCGTGTCTGACTCTGCCACCCCATAGACTGTAGCCCGCCAGCCTCCTTTGCCCATGGAATTCTCTAGGCAAGAATACTGGAGTGGGTTGCCATTCCCTTCTCCAGGGGATCTTTCCAACCCAGGGATCAAACCCTGGTCTCCTGCACTGCAGGAGATTCTTTACCATCTGAGCTATCAAGGAAGCCCAAATACATACATACATACATACACGCGCGCATGCGCAGCACAAATGATAATTCTCTTGTTGATGGACATTTAGACTACTTCTAATTTTTCACTACTACAAATAATGCTGCTGTGAAAATTTCTGTACATGTCTCCTTACGAAGGAGCTTCTCTGGGGTGCAAGAGCTGTGCAGTAGAGCACGAGAATCTTAACCATATTGCCAAAGTGGTTTATGAATTTATACTCCTGTGAGCAGTGGACATATTCTTCCATGGCCTCCCAATCATTTGGCATTGTCAGATTCAATCACTGTTGCCCATCTGATGGATGTGAAATGCTATTTGTATCTATAAGATGGCAGGATGATGTTAGGCAGCCACAGAAACGTGCTGCTTGGACAACCCCTACAGAAAAAAACTTGCCTAGGAGTACAGTTAGGTAACTGCCTCTGGCGACGATGCTGGAAGATGGGTTGCAGCATTCCATCCGAGGCCATGCTCTTCCCGGGGAGCCCCCTGTCAGTGTCTGAGCACAGCAGTGGTACCGGGGGCTGGCCATTCGCACTCAATGTGGAACTCATCTAACGAGCACTCTCTGCTCTACAGCTCCTGATGAGTTGGCTGAGACTTTGGCAGATATATATTACAGTCCGTGTTGCTCTCTGCCCAGTTCTGTTTCCAGATGTGCTCCGGTCTGAAGGCTTTCCCTGCCCAATTCTTCTCCCTTCCAGTTTCACAGGCATTAACCCCAGGATACTCCTCATACCTCAACTCCATCTCAGGAACTGCTTCATGAACAACTCAAGTTGGTATCTTGCTGGAGTAGATTAGAGCCCAGGCCTCTACTGAATTAAACTTCTTGAGGTAATATCCCAGTTCTACTTATTATCTCTTGACACTGGGCATTATTTAATTTCCCTACACCTCAGTTTCCCCATGGCTAAAATGGGAATAATAGTACCCACTTCATAGGTGTGACTGAACTAATATAAGCCACTGGAACAATTGATAACACGTAATAAGCATTCACTAAAGAATTCATTTTTATTCACCCATTGTGATTTTCTTATCTATCACAAGAGCAGTGATTAGGCCTGGGAATATAAGAAGCCATGATTGAGTAAGCAATGATCTGGGAACGTTTACTGGTCCTTTCCTTAGATACACAGATGTATTTATATAAGTGTCACTCCAGCGCATCGGTAAAGGTACTGCAGGTACACCACACGTGGGTGTGTTAGTTGCTCAGTCGTGACTCTTTGCGACCCCAGGGATTGTAGCCCACTAGGCTCCTCTGCCCATGGGATTTCCCAGACAAGAATACTGGAGTGGATTGCCATTTTCTTTTTCAGGGGAGGTGCCCAACCCAGGGATCAAGCCCAGGTCTCCTCCCTTACAGGTAGATTCTTTACTGTCTGACCTACCAGGGAAGCCCCAGGATAAAGGTAGGGTCATCTCAAATAAAATATTCAGTGATGATAAATACTTCCAGTCTAATTCTCTTTGTCAATGACTAATCTACACTCTAAAACTTGTTCCTCTACCATTTGTGGGTTTGTTTTTTTTTTTTGCTTATAATAAAATACACAAGTAACATTACGGAAAACAAACTATAAAACTTGAGAAACATTCTTGGGAGGCTTTCAGTAAAATGTCTTCTCTCTCATAAAGACTATTATATATTTGGATTTCATAGTCCAAAAAGCTTGAGACTGTTTTAGTTTAGTAGAGGGGAAATATTAAGGATAAGGCAAACAATATAAATTATTTCCAAAATAATGCAGAAGTCAAAGCATAGCTGATATTCTTCTTTAAAATTACTTTCCCCCCTAAAATTATTTTTCCAGATATACACACCAGTTCCCCCTTTTTTCATCGATACTTTTCTGAAATTCACAATAATTAAAGGCCTGAATGAAACCTATCTATGAAGAAAGATCAAGAAAGAACTGCAATAACTAAGGTATTCTTCCTGCATTCTTGTCCTTGGAGACCAGGTGAATAAGAATTTGGAGGAACATTAAGTCTTTAAGAATGACCCAGTCAAATATTGATTGTAATGAGATTCTAATCCCTATCTTTGGTTTTAAAACTAGGAGTTTGGCCAAATGTAAACTTTTGGAATAAGTAGATGCTTGGAAAAGTAAAAGTCTCCATTACTTTTTGAAATATGTTTTTCTGTCTCATTCCAAAACTCTGCATTTCTCCATTGCAAGAAAAATAACCTCTATATTGTTCCAAAACCCTGGATAAAATATATACCTAGAAGTCCAGACCTACAGACCTCTGTAATGCATTCGTGCAAAAAGATCGTATGTCTCATACTTTCTCCATCCAATGGAACAAAAAAACAAGACAACGCATCAGAAAATAGTGCCGGGCTTCCCTGATGGCTCAGTGGTAAAGAATCCGCCTGTCAATGCAGGAGACGTGGGTTCGCTCCCAGGTCTGGGAAGATTCCACATGCTGTGGAGTAACTAAGCCCACGCAGCACACTATTGAGCCTGTGCTCTGGAGCCCATGCCCTGCAGCTACTGAAATCTGCATGGCCTGGAGACCGTGCTCTGCAGCAAGAGAAGCCACTGCAATGAGGCGCCCGCACACACCTAGAGAGCAGCCCCTGCGTGCTGAGACTAGAGAAAAGCCTGGGCGGCAGTGAAGACCCAGCCCAGCCAGAAACCAATCAATCGTTACAGTAATAATATTCAAAAACTATTTAAAAACAGCGCTGGAGCAAGCGGTAGAAAAAGATACGTGCTATTTTGTCAGTAAAATGAGTGATATTACCATACTTTAATTGATCTGCATAATAAATTCTATTGAGTTTTCCAAGGCATGCTGCTGCTGCTTAGTGGCTTCAGTCTTGTTTGAATCTGTGCAACCCTGTGGACTGCTGCCTGCCAGGCTCCTCTGTGCCTGGGATTCTCTAGGTAAGAGAACTAGAGTGGGTTGCCGTGCCCTCCTCCAGGCGATCTTCCCGACCCAGGGACTGATCCCAGGTCTCCTGCATTGCCAGCAGATTCTTTACCACTGAGCCACCAGGGAAGCCTGTTCTAAGCCATATATACTATTAAAATATACTCTTAACCAAGCTATATCCACTTTTACATACTATAACTTATCTTCTAAACCATAATTCTTCATTTCTTTTTGTACTAAATTCCAGCACAGACCAGATTTATAGCTAAATGATCAAAATCCCTCTTCTCCCTAAAATCCCCTCACATTTTAAAAAAGCTTGATCTTTACGCATGACAAATCTCACTTAACTATTACACTTTCCTCTGCCAAAGTAATCACTACTGACAATTTTATACATAGTTTTATAAATGTACCAATTTCTCTCTTCCTAAGGCTGACTCTAGCAAATCATAAGAGAACTGCTATACAGCAGTTCAGTGGAAAAAGGAGAATATATACAAGAAAAATACTTCATATCCATATCTCTAGGATCCTGTTACTCTATCTGATGAGTTGGTTTAATGAGGTCCATGTTTTTAAATGTCGTGCTTACTGCCTATATTCTGCTTATGAAGTTGATTTTTTTACTTGAAGTTACAACCTCCTGTGGCTATAACTGAGTCACACGGAGGCTGCAACTGGTTTTCTGAAAGTTGGATGCTTAAATCATAAACATATGTGGAGTAAAGAAGCCCTTGCTCTTTTTGCTCATATGAGCTGGATTAGTCACTTTGTTTTCCCATAACCTGATAACAATAACATTTTGTGGACTCTGTGGTATCCGGTGAAAAGAGTAAGTTTTATATTTTTCAAATCCCAAATTAAAAGGAAAGAAAATTTTCAAGAAAAGAGAATACAGATTCAGAGTGGTACTGTTTGTAAGCAAAAAAAAAAAAATTCTATAAAAGCAACCAATAGCCCCTCAAAACAAAGGCAAAAGATACAAAGCCCCAATATTTGTCTCTAAAATGAGTTTCAAATGATCTCGTTTAAGAAGATATAAAATAGAAAGTTTTAATGTTTCTAATGAGCTAATATTTTGACAAACACAATTAAATATAAACAATGACTAAACATATACAAATTTTTTTTTCCTAGCTCGGATTCACAAGAACCTTGCTTTAAAGATTGTTCTTTAAGTTTTCCACCATTATTAATTTTTAACAGAATGCTTTAGAAGCCATTAAAAAGAAAAGCCATCTGAAGTCAAAACTCATGTTTTCAACAAAAATCCCCAAAGTGGTGTTATTCTACAATCAAAATCCTCATTCTATGATTGCAAAACAGTTTTCCTTCCATGATGAGGCATTTTTTATCCTCAAAAAAGGTAGAGGTTAAAAAAAAAAGAGCTTCATTTTGCTTTCTACTCAATTATCCTAAAATATTCAGATGATTGATTTTACAGTGCCAAATCAGGTAAAGTCACTACGATTTTTGGAAGATTTTATGTCTGCTGACAAGGATCCATTTCATGTTCTCTGTTATGGAATGAAAGTGATATGGTCCTGTCTCTGCTGCTTCAGTTACGTTGTCTTCTGCCAAGGCTTTCTAACTGGACTCCCATGTGTGCCCCAGTGACCTTATTCGGTTAAGTGCCTCTTAACCCCTTCACGTCAAGTATCTTATTTTTACAATGAAAAAAAAAAAGGGGGAAATTTTCAGGAGAAAAAAGTTAACCCTTACCTTACTTGATTCACTTGTGTTTGGCCCTATTAACCCCTCTTTGCTGAAACTTTCATCCCGAGCCTCACTGCTACATTTCCAGCATCTGTCTCTTTTCCTCAGCTGTGCTAATAATACTCCAGTACTGGTTTCCCAATCCTCTACTAACACCGAAACATGGAGAAGGAAAACATAAAGTTAGTTTACGCCTACTACCTGACTTAAAAAAAATTTTTTTTTGGATGTAGACCACTTTTACAGCCTTTATTAAATATGTTACAATACTGCTTCTTTTTATCTTTTGGTTTTTGGCCCCAAGTCATGTGGGAGCTTAGCGCCCTGACCAGCGATTGAATCCACACCCCCTGCATTGGAAGAAGTCTTAACCGCTGGACCACTTGGGAAGTTCCACTATCTGACGTTTTCAGTTTCCATTTTGATTTCTCTTGCGATACTGTTAAGTGTTCATGTCCACAGTTAAACTAAAAGAAAGATGGACAGAAAGTATGTTTTTATTATCTATTAACTGCAAAAAGTTCTACTATTTAATAGACATCTATTAACAAACTACCACAGAAAGAGACTAATTCTAAAAACAACTAATTTATATGTTAACAATTCTTTAGCTCCACAACAAACAGTTAAGAAAGTGAAGATTTTTAGAATGAATTCTAGTGCATCAAGTCTTAGGACACAGAATCATCTATTTTTAAATGAACCAAATCCCATCTCAAAAAAATGCTTGAGAAGATGAATTCCTTTAGAGGGAAACATAGCAATAAACATTCTCTCTAATATAACTTTTAATAGATTTTGTGAACTAAATAATTACAGTAAGTCTGCCCATTTATATAGTTTTTTGTAAACAGAATATTTATATTCTTAAATTCACTCACTGTAAGAGCCAAGATGTGTAATACCTACCACTTAACTGCTACAATTTTTTCAATAATGGGAGAAATCCAGTGTCTTTTGGGATCTGAGTATAAATCTTCCAACAGGCCCAACTCTCACACTCTAATCAGATCAACTAATAATTCTTCTTTAGCAGAAAACACATCTGAAAACCAATGGTCACGAGCCCACCACAGTAGTTAGCTCTGGGTCACGGAAGATCAAAGGCTTGCCTGGTCTGTGGCAGAACAGTTAGAAAACTATGAAATTTAAGGTAATACTAGGGGAAAGGATTCACATAGGACATGAAAAGGCAAGATCATTGTCTGGACTAACAAACTAAAATTGAAAACAAACATAAGATTTAGAATTTTAACTCAGTGTGCTTGAAAGCATCCTCTTCTTCCTGAACCTCCTGCCATCTGCATCCCAGACTTCTGAATCTAGGGGTCAAGATTTCCAGTCTGACATGCAAACAGCCTGAAAGTTGGTGCTTCAGTCATTACAAGAAAATAAAAAAGCTGACCAAACTCAAAATTAATAATTCCTTTCTTAGACCAATGCTGCTGCTCTGAAAACTGGAGAGCCGATCCAGCAAACATAGAGAATCCCAGTTTACCAGCAACAGAAGACCAGGAGCAACCCTCTGACTGGAGTCCAAGTATCATATTCAGTTTTCAGCAAAAAATTACAAGGCATGATAAAAGTAAAAATGTAAAGCAAGGATCAGAATAAGATTCAGACATGGTAGAGACTTTGGAATAATCAGACTAGAAACCTAAAATAAGCACAGTTAATGTGCTAAGGAGTCTAGCAGAAAATGTAGGCAACATGCAAGAACATCTAGGTAGTGGAAGCAGAAACATGGAAACTCCAAGAAAGAGTCAAAAAGAAATGCTCAGAATCAAAATCACAGTAATAGAAAGGAAGACTGCACTTGATAGGCTCATCAGTAAATGAGATAGAGAAGAGGAAAGAATTCATGAGCATGGAAAAGTGTCAACAGAAACTTCCAACACTGAAATGTAAACAGAGAAAAAGAATAGTCAAGAAGTGTGGGACAATTAACAAAGGTGTCACATGCACATAATGGATACACCAGAAGGAGAAAAAAGAATGGAAGAGAGGAAATATTTAAATTATTTTTTTAACAGCTAAAAATTTTACAAAATTAATGACAGATACCAAACCACAGATCCAGGAAATTCAGTGAACCCCAAACAGGATAAATACCCCCCCAAAAAAACCCTCAAACAAAAAACTATACTTAAGTATGTAATCTTCAAATTGAAGAAGATCAATAACAAAGAGAAAACTTTGAAAGAGGTTTTGAAGTATTGTAAAGTATTTAACACGTGGGTCAGGGGGAAGGGAATACCTTACCTACAGACAAAGAAAGTTAAGGAGTACATCAGATTTCTCTCCAGAAACTATGCAAGAATAAAGTAGGATGAAATACTTAAAATGTTGAAAGAAAAAAACCACACCAACCTAGAAACCTGTATCCAGAAAAATTATCCTTCAGAAGAGAAGGAGAAATAAAGACTTTCTCAGACAAAACTTGAAGGAATTTATCACCAGTAGAAATGTTAAATGAAGTTCTTCAGAGAGAAGGAAAATGATGTAGGTCAGGAACTCAGATCTACATAATGAAAGAAAGAGCATCAGAGAAGAAATAAGTGGAAGTAAAAGAAAATCTTGTTTCTTTGTCTTAACTGATTTGATAGATAACAGCTTTTTCAAAATAATGGGAGGAGTGTATTAGATATTTATAGCTTATGGGTAAGTGAAATGAAAGACAGTAATGAAATGAGGAATGGCTGGAGAACTGGGAATACTCTGTTATAAGCTACCTACACTACCCATGATGTGATACAGGTTCTTGAAAGGGGTCTAGTGTTAGTTTCAAATGTGTAACACAAATTCTGGGGGAACCACTAACTTTTTTAAATTTAAATTTATTCATTTTAATTGAAGGCTAATTACAATATTGTATTGGTTTTGCCATACATCAACATGAATCCGCCATGGATGTATACATGTTCCCCATTCTGAACCCCTCTCCCACCTCCCTCTCCATACCATCCTTCTGGGTCATCCCATAATTTATACACCAGCAGAGGAGAGAAAAATGAATGTATGTCAGTGCTGGTTTCTTGGTATACTAATTAACTGTTTGGTCTTCCTTCACTTGTAGTATGTTGGATGTGTCTACTAGCGCTCTATGTAGTTCAAGTTTTGGTTCTTCAAACTACTCTATCTTTCAGATACTCATGTTTTGGCAAGATGATGAATAAGTTCAACAGACAGACAGAGGCTACCCACAACAGTGAAAGAACTGATCCAATAATCACACTGGCTAAAAACCTGAAAGTGTGACAGAAATTTTTATAACTCTTGCCTCACCATGAACATATAAGTAGGTATTAGTTGATGCAACAACTCTGGGCAGGTGAGTCTAATAATACTAGTAATCAAAATATATACCCAGTACCTAGAATAACACCTGGCATGTAGCAAATACACATTACTTATTGAATGAAAAAACGAACTGATGCTAAAAGGAAGAATATTTGATACTTGCTGAGATATAATATTTTTTAATATTATTTGTCAACCTGCTTTAACAACCATTTCACAAATAAAATGAAATCTCCTGCACTGGTACGCATTTCTGAAATCTAACTTTGCAGAAGTATTTAAGAGTATGCCTGGGAAAGATCTTACATCTGGCACATTAAAAGGTGTTGAGGCCAGGTGTCTAAGTCTTTAAATGCAAAACACTCACTTGTGAAAAACTACTTTGAAACCTTTCCAGATACATATGCAGATTTAGGCAGCCTTATTCCATGATTAAAGCCAATTTCATGGAAATTTAATATAACATTTCAAAATATCAAGGGATGATGGTGAATCAAAAGGAACATAGTAAGCAAATCTGCCCCTGATTTTAATTTCATATGGTTTGGCACTTGGAAAAAAAGAACAGTGAATACTAAACTACCCTTTCTACAAAAGCCAGAAGAGTCAAGTGAGATAGGTCCTCTCTGACAACTCATCTTCCCCACATTACTTATTAGGTACACTATTTCCTATAGTCTCTTACAGTCCTCAACTCATTTCTACTACAGGGCTTACTGAAAATGTCTGTTGATTTCTCTATCCAAACTAGACTGAATTCTTTAATAGAAGTTAGCAAAATGAATGCCTGGAACATATAGATGCTTGGTGTGTTTACTGAATGAACACATAATTCAAGGTACCATAAATATTTTATTCAACTAAGTTTATAGAAATCATTAATATGATGAAGTATAGTTGCAGAAGACTGAGCTAATTTCTCTCACTGTATGAAAGTGAAAGTCGCTCAGTCGTGTTCGATTCTTTGCAACCCCATGGACTAGGCAGTAGTCTATGGAATTCTCCTGGCCAGAATATTGGAGTGGGTAGCCTTTCCCTTCTCCAGAGGATCTTCCCAACCCAGGGACTGAACCCAGGTCTAACCGCATTGCAGATGGATTCTTTACCAGCTGAGCCATGAGGGAAGCCCCTCTCCCTGTAGACCAGTCAACAATATTTGATTTTTGTTTTTGTTCTTTTACCCTCACTTATCATTTATTCAGTTTTCAATGTATCAGTATTGTTTACCTAAAAAAAAGTTTAACTTCCACAACTATAAAAACTTTGGTTTGACACTGAACCTGCACTGATGTTCACATAAAGTCCCATTTGGCTATGGCATGCTTCTGCCCACATGCAGTATCACGTTGCTAAAACCAACCAAATTTAAATGGCTATCTTTCCATATGAAAGATGTCTGGGAAAATTCTCTACCTTTCTAGGCTGGCATTCCACCATGTAAAATTCAAGACATCAATGATTTACCAGCTCGCTGAATAATAACACACAGCTATAAATCAACATTTCATGGCAACCAAGGCATAGTAGGGGTATGACGTGACTCTAAAGAAAAATAAAATACGACTTCCATTCTTTTTCAGTTTTTACAAAAATAATGCAAGAATTTCTAAAATAAGGTGACACATAGCTGTGCTCAGTTGCTCAGCTGTGTCTGATTCTCTGCGACCCCATGGACTGTAGCCTACCAGGCTCCTCTGTCCATGGAATTTTCTAAGCAAGAGTACTGGAGTGGGTTCTCAGTTCCTACTCCAGGGAATCTTCCAGACCCAGGGATCGAATCCAAGTCTCTTGAGTCTTCTGCACTAGCAGGTGGATTCTTTACCACTGCACCATGTGGGAAGCCCCATATATGTCAACCTAAATTAATATTAAACTTAGAAACAAAAGGCAAAAGACTGTGATGACTTCCAGTGCTTTAGCTGGATTAAATCTTATAAGGCAGAATATAATTTCAGAAGAAATCAACTATGTGTTTACAATTTAATATGCATAATTATGGGATATAGTTGCTTATTTTGTCTTTTATTAACATTAGAATATTAAGAATGAAAAATAGGAATAGGAGTACAATGTATTATAAAACTGACTAATACAACAACCTGAACCACCAAAGTAAAATATGTATTTAACTGTTACTGGAAACATCTTATATGTTAGAGACTGTTCAGAACCCAAGTGGATAAATTTCCTCCGTTTTGTTCTTTCACCTACAACAAAAAGCATGAAAGATTTCATTCTTTTAAAGTGAAAGTGTTAGTCACTCAGTTGTGTCCGACCCCATGGACTACAGTCCGCCAGGCTCCTCTGTCCATGGGATTCTCCAGGCAAGAATACTGGAGTGGGTGGCCATGCCCTTCTCCAGGGGATGTTCCTGACCCAGGGATCAAACCCGGGTCTCCTGCATTGCAGGCAGATTTTTTTTTTTACCCTTGAGCCACCAGGGAAGCCCTTCATTCTGTTAACTACCAGCTAAATCTTAATCTGATCTATTAAGAAACCACAGAAAGGTTGAATGCATTCAATAAACATTTACTGAGTGTTTCCTAGGAGTCAGACTCTGGTGATAAAACAGTGAACCACAAAAACAAAAGCCCTTACCCTTTTCTGGGAGATAGATAATAAATAAGTAAATTATATAACATGTTATAAGGTGACAAGCAGCTCTATAATAAAATAAAGCAGGAGGAGGAGACAGAGAAAGCCAGCCAGTGTGAGGGGGCGCAATTTATAACAGAATAATGCAGAGCACAGTTCATGAAAAAGATGACAAGTGAGTAAAGACTAAAAGGAGGGGATGGAGAGGAAGAGGGAAAGCCTACAGGAGCAAAGAACTGAGGGAGGAGTGTACGTGAACTACAAGAAACAGTAAGACTTGGAATTCCCATGGAAGAAAAATTCTATTGAATTCACACGAATTTCCTATCTATTTATCATTCAGATACCACAAAATATCATCAAACTTTTGTTTAAGAAAGTTATAATGTTTAGGGAAAGAGGAAAATGCATAGTTTCCAACAAAATCACCTAATCTTCCATAACTGCTGAAATTTTCACAGTTGTTAGGGCACTGCTTATCTTTGCGACTGTATGTTTAAAATTCAGTCTAGAGCTTAGAGTTACTGTGATCCCTACTATTTTCATCATTATACCAAAAGTTGCATTTATAAGACATCTGAACTCAGACTGGACAATAGAGGCTATGTTATCTGCACTTGTCTTATTTGGATAATATTCCTTCAAATCAGAGAGGAATGTAGGATGTTGATTAAGAGCATGGGCTCTGGAGCCAGACCGTCTGGATTTGAATCTCCGGCCTGTTACTTTTCAGTTGGATAGCTATAGAAATTTACTTAATTTCTCTGTGCCTCCATTTTCTTATTTGAAAAATGGGGTCAAATAATTATAGGGATGATACAGGCTTGTTTTGAGGATGAAAAGAAAGTAAAAGCACTGAGAACAGAGGCCGGTGCATATCCTAAAATTATATTAGCTGTCATTGTAGTTGTTACTTTTATTATTAATGATGGAAGACATCTGGTCATTTTTTTTTAATGTGTCATATCCAAAATAAGAAGGAATTACAGTTCCTTTTTTCTTTTTGCCACATTGTGTGGTATGTGGGATCTTAGTTCCCTGACCAGGGACCAGACCCATGCAATATGTCAGCAAATCTGAAGACCCAGCAGTGGCCACAGGACTGGAAAAGGTCATCCCTCATCCCAGTTCCCAAGAAGGGTAGTACTAAAGAATGTTTAAACCACTGGACAACCGGACTCATCTCCCTTGCTAGTAAGGTCATGCTTAAAATCTTGCATGCTAGGCTTCTGCATTTCACAAACCAAGAACTTCCAGGTGTCCAAGCTGGGTTTAGAAAGGCAGACAGACCAGAGATCAAATTGCCAACATTTGCTGGATCATAGAGAAAGCAAGGGAATTCCAGGAAAACATTTACCTCTGTTTCATCCATGACACCAAGCTTTTGACTGTGTGGACCATAACAAACAGTGGAAAGTTCTTAAAAAGATGGGACTATCAGACCATCTTACCTGTCTCCCCAGAAACCTGTATGTGGTGGATCAAGAAGCAACAGTTAGAACCCTGAATGGAACAACCAACTGGTTTAGGATTGAGAAAGGAGTACAACAGGGCTGTCTGCTGTTCCTTTAACCTATATGCTGAGCACATCATGAGAAATGCTGGGCTAGATGAGTTACAAGCTGGAATCAAGATAGGCAGGAGAAATATCAACAACCTCAGATATGGGGATGATACCACTTTAAAGGCAGAAAGCGAAGAGGAACTAAAGAGCCTCATGAGGAGGGTGAAGTAGAAAGAGTGAGAGCTGGCTTAACACTAAATATTTTAAAAACTAAGATCACGGCATCCGGCCCCATTATTTCATGGCAAATAGACGGGGAAAAGGTGGAAGTAGCGACAGAGTTCCTCTTCTTGGGCTCTAAAATCACAGTGGATGGTGACTGCAGCCATGAGATCAGAAGATGATTGCTTCCTGGCAGGAAAGCTATGACAAACCTAGCCAGTGTGTTGAAAGGCAGAGACATTACTCTGCTGACGAAGGTCCATACAGTCAAGGCTATGGTCTTCCCAGTGGTCAAGTTTGGTTGTGAGAGCCGGACCATAAAGAAGACAGAATGCCAAAGAATTGATGTTTTCAAACTGCGGTGCTGGAGAAGACTCCTGAGAGTCCCTTGGACAGCAAGATCAAACCAGTCAGCCTTAAGGAAAAGCAGCCCTGAATACTCATTGGCAGGACTGATGCTGAAGCTCAAGGTCCAGAAGTTTGGTCACCTGGTGCAAACAGCTGACTCACCGGAAAAGTCCCCGATGCTGGGAAACATTGAGGGCAGAAAGAGAAGAGGGTGTCAGAGGATGAGATGGCTGGATGGCATCATCGGTGCAATGAACGTGAACTTGGGCAAACTTTGGGAGACGGAGAGGGACAGGGAGGCATGGTGTGCTGCAGTCCATGGGGTTGCAAAGAGTTGGACACAACTGGGCAACTGAATGACAACAAACTTTTACTTCCTATGCAAAAAATCCTTTTACCATTGTAATGCATATAAAATACTAAAGTCTGTTCAGAAACAAGAATACAATGACTCTATGGATGATTTGTTCATCTATAAAGAGTTGTTAGTTTTATACTATAAAGCCACAGGGAGTGGAAACACTATTTCTTTATGCAATTCAGTTCTAATATCAAGTAATCATCCAATATACTTTCCCTTAAAGTTATACAGTCTTCAGATACTTGTATCTCCAACATTCCAGAATTGTACAGTTTCACCTGAGTCCTCATTCAACAACCATTTTTCAAGCACCTATTCTGTATTATGACAGGTATTATAAAGGAAAAGAAAAAAAAGACCCAGTCCTTGACCTCTAGTATTTGCAAGACTTAGTGCTAACTCAGATGAATACATGTAATTACAACTCAGTGTGATGCATACTATCAGGGTGAATCCATGCTAAGGAACCGTATGTGTGTGCTACGTGCTAAGTCGTTTCAGTTGTGTCTGACACTTTGTGACCCTATGGACTGTAGCCTGCCAGGCTCCTCTGTTCATGGGATTCTCCAGGCAACAAAGCTGGAGCGGGTTGCCAGGCCCTCCTCCAGGGGATCTTCCCCACCCAGGGTTCGAACCCACATCTCTTATGCCTCCTGCACTGGCAGGCAGGTTCTTTACCACTAGCTCTACCAGAGAAGCTTTTATTAGCTAGACAAGGATAGTCTACAGATTGCAACTGGTTTATAAAAGACAAGCAATAATTATATAATCAAAAACAGTGAGGCAAGAAGGAGCAATATGTACAAAGGTGTGACAGACAAGTACATGTACAGGCAACTAAAACTAGATCTTCATGAATTGTATAAAGGATACATGGAGGGTGGAAGGTGGCAAGACAGAAAGATCAAGTGCAAGGAACAGATCAGAAAGGGGTTTACGTGTGGAAGGTAAAAAGGGCTTAAAAGGGGTGAAAGTAAGTACATGAAGACTTATTACTATGATGCAACAGTTACTGAAGGGTTTTGAATGGTGATAAAGAATAGAAGTGGTCAAGGTCTAAGAAGAAGGGTTATGATGATAGACATGGAGTCAGGGCATGGATCAAGGACATAACAGTGGAAATGTCAGATGGACTTAATAATGAACTTGTTTACGAGATATATACACAAGAAAACTTTGAGGGGTCAAAGAAGATACTCAAGAAGAGGAAATTATTTGTCTCTGCTTTAGAATATAATCAGATAAGATATAACCACATACTCAAGAAGAAATTATTTGTCTCTATTTCAGGATATAATCAAATGGTACTGATATACATGTTTTAAAAACACACAGAGAGACCAAAGAACTGGTCTACGTGATTACCATAAATAGCTTATGCAAGCCTAAATCTCATTTTTAATCTTTGCACAGTTGATTCAACAACTTTTAGTATCTTTGTATCATTTTTTAATTATGGAAGTAATTTTTATCATGAACTTGCTTTGAAGCTGACTATACAATTAACATGTAGCACAGGGAAAGTAATGCAAGGCAAATAAAAAATCTTTTGTGAAAATTTTTTCTTTTGAATTGTTTCCTTTGCCAATTGTCCTTTGAGCTGCTGCTAAAATAAACTTTGGGCAGCAAGGAAAAGTTAAAGTTTATGCAGAACAAAGTAGTTTAAAACACTGAGTGAGTTTATTCCTCTGGGTCAAGTATAATTAGATGATGTGACCAACATTTTCAACTGACTCATAATGATCACAGATATTCTTGAATCACCATGTTTTATGAAACAGATCCAGCCCTGAATGTTGAAACAAAATACAGCTTCTTCAGTACTTTAATAAAATCCTAAAATTGGAACACTTTTGAGAATGTTTAATTATAATCCACCTTCTGACTGAAGACAGAAATCTATATACCTAAGTGCATCTGGCCATGCACTTTTTAAAGCCCAGGTTTTACTTATCACATGGTCCTGAGATATGGGCTTTGAGTCAGCTTTCTAAACTTCCTGAGCTGAAAGTCAGATCCCAAACTACAGTGAACTTAAATAAGAAATGTCACTCTAGGAGGACTCCAAAGAAATGAACTTTGAACCTATCCCAGGCGACTCCACTCCAACCTAGCCTCAAAATGACTGAGCCTTTTTTTATATTAGAATTTCTATAATCCCAATCTCACCATACTGGCTAACAATAAACAACTGCTTATTCTTCCGATTTGCAAATGTGGCAGTCTTTACACGTACACTGTAGAATGTGGAATTCTTCTGACTAAAGATGTGAAAAAAAAAAAAAATGGGTCACCATCTGTGGACACCACAAAGAAAAACAGTCTAAAGAATTAACCACTACATCATGGTTAAATCAAAATTGTGGCATGCTGTGTTAATTCTGGCTTGCTTTATAATTTGTGAAATAAAAATAACAGTCAAGTGATGGAAAATTGAATTAGCCAGAATGTAATCATCTTGGTAATATGAATATTTATTTTATTCTTATGTCTTGATTATGACAAATTTTACACAAATTTTGTTACAGCTTTAAATAATAGAACTTGGAAATCTATCAGCTCAAAAAGATCTACTACCAGCTTGCATTAAATGTATAGTCATTATTTTATATAACACACCAACTTCAGTACTTATTTTTAGTCCCTCAAGAAATAGTCTATTTATGAGACCTGAGAAAATCAGGTATTCACCACTCACAACATCTTTATGGTTCTCTTTCCAATGAAAAGGATGCAAGTAACTCATCAAAAGGAAGGCATGTTTAAAAGTTAATTTCCTAGTAATAGTGACAGATTTGTACCAATTCACTCATATTCTCTTGTGTGGTCTCCCTCTGAGTATAGTTCAATTCAGTTCAACAAGTGTTTAATATATATCTCTTCTGTATCAGGCATTAACACAAGAACTTGCTCATAAGATGAACAAACTAGATCACTGTCCTTGGGGAACATACGTTCCAGTGGGGGAGACACACAGTAAGCAATAAATGTAATAAATAAATAAACTATATACAATGATGTAATCTAGACAAATGATATAAAATTATATCATAAGGGACTTCCCCTAGGAGGTCCAGGGGTTAAGACTTCACGTTCTGATGCAGGGGGCGCGACTGTGGTCTCTAGTCAGGGAGCTATGATCCCACATACCCTGTGGCCAAAAACCAAAGCATCAGACAGAAGCAGTAACGCAACAAAATCAACAAAGACTTAAAAAAAGTTATAGGGAAAAAGTCTCGCCAAACAATAGTATCAGGAGAGCCAGGGGCGGCAGAAGGTTGGGCTGATTTCAGTTACCATCTGGATGGGGGATAAGGATAAGGCTCAGGAGAAGGTAAGATTTCAGTAAAGACTGAAAAACCAAGTTAGCCAAGTAGATTTCAGGGAGGGGAGGGGCGAGAGTGGGGGATATTTTAGAAAGAAGGACGAGAAAGCGCGAATGTTCTGAAGTGGGAACGTGCCCTGAGAGTCCAAAGCCAGGGCAGGCAGGGCAGGCAGAGTGGCCTCTGCACAGGAGATTAGGGTGGGCCGGCACAGGGGCTCTGACTTTTGCTAACTGAGACACGCTGACCATCAGCAATAATGTTAAGTCAAGATAACAGCATTAACTGCAAATTAGATTCCAAACTTAGAGAACAAAAGAGTCCCTTTTAATTTTGACCTTACCCCAACCACCTTTCTGACTTTGCTTAATTCCCCTTTTCCTTTCAACATTGTTGATTTCCAATAGTAAAATTCTATCTATCTCATTCAAGTACGGTAACACTATTTCCCCATCAAACCCAGCCATATAGATTAAGATTAGTCTTTGAAAGTAAAAACTAAACTGCTTTCATATGTGCATACCTGCTCTGTTTATAAAGACACGTAAACTAAGGAGGGCGGGAAAAGAAGATTACAAGCAAAGGGAGGCAGGAGAAGATGATGATAACCTTATTGTGATCCACAAGGCATTGTTACTTGTAGTTGGCTTTTTGGTTTTTGTTTTTTACGTTAATTGATGACTATGACTAAGGAAATCTACGGTGATTATTTTTTTTAGTATCCGCAACTAGCAGATATATCCAAATTTTTCTAACTTAATACATATGGTAATATAGATGGACAACAATGAGAAAGAAAAGTATTATGAAACTGGGCTGCACTTCCACAGTGCGTCAGTCCGCCTGCCAATGCAGGAGACATGGGTTCGATCCCTGGGTTGGGAGGATTCTACATGCTGCAGAGCAACTGAGCCCATGGGTCACAACTTCTGAGCCTGTGCTCTAGACCCCAGGAGTCACAACTACTGAGCCCATGTGTTTCAACTACCGAAGCCCATGTGCCCATCACTTCATGGGAAATGGATGGGGAAACAGTGGAAACAGTGTCCGACTTTATTTTTGGGGGCCTCCAAAATCACTGCAGATGGTGACTGCAGCCATGAAATTAAAAGATGCTTACTCCTTGGAAGGAAAGTTATGACCAACCTAGATAGCATATTTAAAAGCAGAGACATTACTTTGCCAACAAAGGTCCATCTAGTCAAGGCTATGGTTTTTCCAGTGGTCATGTATGGATGTGAGAGTTGGACTGTGAAGAAAGCTGAGTGCCGAAGAATTGATGCTTTT
The DNA here is from genome assembly GCA_006410935.1 of Redunca redunca. Taxonomy (NCBI): domain Eukaryota; kingdom Metazoa; phylum Chordata; class Mammalia; order Artiodactyla; family Bovidae; genus Redunca; species Redunca redunca. Next base: position 233,943 of record SJYQ01004929.1, read on the forward strand.
GAACTGTGGTGTTGGAGAAGACTCTTGAGAGTCCCTTGGACTGCAAGGAAATCCAACCAGTCCATTCTAAAGGAGATCAGTCCTGGGTGTTCATTGGAAGGACTGATGCTGAAGATGAAACTCCAGTACTTTGGCTACCTCATGCAAAGAGTTGACTCACTGGAAAAGACTCTGATGCTGGGAGGGATTGGGGACAGGAGGAAAAGGGGATGACAGAGGATGAGATGGCTGGATGGCATCACTGACTCAATGGACGTGAGTTTGAGTGAACTCCGGGAGTTGGTGATGGACAGGGAGACCTGGCGTGCTACTATTCATGGAGTCGCAAAGAGTCAGACACGACTGAGCAACTGAACTGAACTGAACTGATGTGCCTAGAGCCTGCACCACACGAGAGGCTACCACAGTGAGAAGCCGCTCACCGTAACTAGAGGAAAGCCACGCAGCAATGAAGATCCAGCTCAGCCAAGAATAATAAAGAAATAAAAGGCGTCAGGGCTCAGTTAGCTAAATGAAAGTCAGAAGAAAGAAGAAAGAGAGGAAGCATGGTATACAAACTGTCAAACCACTATGATTATCTTTAATAAATATAATGATACAGCTTTCATAAACTCAGATAAAAGATCAATGGATTCCTCTATATAGATCTCAATGCTTGTTGATTTAAAGAGAAAAAGACAGGCAATAATGAATACAACGGGAATTTATTAAAACACTTTTCTTCTTTAGAGGAAATGTAAACTCTAAAACATAAATGTCTCTCTGTAATTAAAGTTCAGACCTTTAGTTTACTACCAGCAGAGCCACTTTATTCATAAAACTGTATGGTTCTCTAGTTTACGTTAGAAAATCACCTTTCCTTCAGATACGTGTCACAGTAGTTTTGATGGCTTCAACATTTAAGTAATGCTTTCAACAGGGTTATTTTATACTCACTAGTGGCACAGTAGGGCTCCCCTGACAGCTCAGTTGGTAAAGAATCGGCCTGCAATGCAGGAGACCCCAGTTCGATTCCTGGGTTGGGAAGATCCATTGGAGAAGGGATAGGCTACCCACACCCCAGTATTCTTGGGCTTCCCTTGTGGCTCAGCTGGTAAAGAACCTGCCTGCAATGAGGGAGACCTGGGTTAGGAAGATCCCCTAGAGAAGGGAAAGGCTACCCGCTCCAGGATTCTGGCCTGGAGAATTCCATGGACTGTATAGTCCATGGGATCGCAGAGTAGGACAAGACTGAACGACTTTCACTTTCACATGGTACAGTATAATGTGGGACAGTAAGAATAAAATGATCTCTTGAAAACAAAGTTTTTTTTCTGACAGAACTCATATTCTAGTAAGGAAAACAGGGCACAATAAAGTAACATGTAATACTCACACAGAATAAAACCAGCGTAAAAAATTTGCATCCATATTAAAGGAATGCTGGAATTAATGCAATTAGAATTAATGTTTAGAATAAAATACAATTAGAAAAGAAAAGCATCTGCAAGAAAAGAGTTGTAAACTGTATTCAGAAGGAGATAATAAGTTTGATTTGTTCCTCCAAGTCAAACTGGCTCCTCCAAGACTGGACTGGAATATGGGCAAAGATGCAAAACTAGCATTAATATACTGAAGTATTGGACTGGCCAAAAAGTTTGTTCAGGTTTTTGTAAGATCTTACGGAAAAATCCAAACAAATTCTTTGGCCAACCCAATACACATCCATCTTAAATCTTTAAGGGAATAAAACTGTATATATATATTTACACATATGTGTACATAAAGCACACCAATAGATCGCTAATACTTACATGACCTATCTTTTTCATGTACTTGAAAAAAAAAGTGGAGAGAAAGTTATAAATAGAAATACCTGGCATTTCAAGAAAAATATGGCTATAGTTAAAGTGTGAATCTGATTTTTCTTTGGATGGAAAAATGGAAAAAAACATCTGAGTCATAAATTTGATTTGAGTCATGTTCCTTAGTTACATGGTTGCTGATTTTTCTCATATTGACAGACATTCTTTCCACTTGATTTTTTTTTCAAATGGCTTACCTCACCTTTGGACCACAAGGAAGAATAGCAGGTGGTGCCCCATACAGCCATACGTTTTTATTAAATTTCTTATGAAAACCTAAGGAACTTATGCTGATCAAAGTGACAGGTGGAATCCAAAGGGCCTCAAAGATTTATAGATAAAATCATCTGAGCTATAAATATACCCATTCAGCTAAAAAAAGGATCAGGAATAAAAGGCAACGAGTGGAACAGGTGGAAGAAGGCAGCACAGAAAGTCAGCCATGAAATTAACTGCAGCAGAAACAAGAGAAAGAAAGATAACAGGGAAATAACAAGGCCCCTTCTGTAAGGCGCAACCAAAGATACAGTGTAGAATGGTGGAGAAAGTGTTGAAGTGCAGCTCTGAGTAATGATGAAGAGCACATTAACTTGGATACCTGATGACGTCTTTAGAAAGTATTATAAAAATCATAAAAATATATTTAGTAAATCTGGCCACGATAATCAGGGGCAATATGTCTTATTCCTTTGAAATCTAATATGTGACCTCTAAGAACTCTGACCAAATTAATAACCTCTCTGAATAGTCTGGGGTGTTTCAGGCAAACTGTCAAGGCTCTGGTTCAGTGTCAAATCAGTAGAGAAAGCATCCTTTTATGAAAACATCATTATCACACCCTGTAGAAGTGGCAGATGGTATGGCTTCAGACTGAGATTACTTCCCTTAAGTGTTAAATGACAGAGCATAATAAAATCTGTGATAGCAGCCAAGGTTGAGGTCTAAATATAATAATCATCTCTGCGGTCATTCCTAGTGCTTCCAAGTGATTTTTTATTTTAATCATTTAAAGAGAGAAAGGAAAAAAGATTAAGTCACAGATGAATAGCTTCTATTACTTTCATTAAAAAACTTTAATACTAGCTTTTTTTTTAAAATAATTTATTTATTTATTTATTTATTTTACATGTTTCAATGCCATTCTCCCATCACATCCCACCCTCTCCCTCTCTCTCTTCCCCAGAGTCCAAAAGTTCACTCTATAGATCTGAGTCTCTTTTGTTGTCTCGCATACAGGGTCATCATCACCATCTTTTTAAATTCCATATATATGCGTTAGTATACTGTATTGGTGTTTTTCTTTCTGGCTTGCTTCACTCTGTATAATCGGCTCCAGTTCCATCCATCTCCTTAGAACTGATTCAAATGTATTCTTTTTAAAGGCTGAGTAATACTCCATTGTGTATATGTACCACAGCTTTCTTATCCATTCATCTGCTGATGGACATCTAGGTTGTTTCCATGTTCTGGCTATTATAAACAGTGCTGTGACGAACATTGGGGTACATGTGTCTCTTTCTATTCTGGTTTCTTTGGTGTGGATGCCCAGCAGTGGGATTGCTGGGTCATAAGGCAATTCTATTTGCAATTTTTTAAGGAATCTCCACACTGTTCTCCATAGTGGCTGTACTAGTTTGCATTCCCACCAACAATGTAAAAGGGTTCCCTTTTCTCCACACCCTCTCCAGCATTTATTGCTTGCAGACTTCTGGATCGCAGCCATTCTGACTGGTGTGAAGTGGTACCTCATTGNACCATTCACAAAAATAAACTCAAAATGGATTAAAGATCTAAACGTAAGAACAGAAACTATAGAACTCCTAGAGGAGAACATAGGCAAAACACTGCGACATAAATCACAGCAGGATCCTCTATGATCCACCTCCCAGAATACTGGAAATAAAAGCAAAAATAAACAAATGGGTTCTAATTAAAATTAAAAGCTTTTGAACAACAATGGAAACTATAAGCAAGGTGAAAAGACAGCCTTCGGAATGGGAGAAAATAATAGCAAATGAAGCAACTAACAAACAACTAATCTCAAAAGTATACAAGCAACTCATGCAGCTCAATTCCAGAAAAATAAATGACCCAATCAAAAAATGGGCCAAAGACCTAAATAGACATTTCTCCAAAGAAGACATATGGATGGCTAACAAACACATGAAAAGATGCTCAACATCACTCATTATCAGAGAAATGCAAATCAAAACCACAATGAGGTACCACTTCACACCAGTTAGAATGGCTGCGATCCAGAAGTCTGCAAGCAATAAATGCTGGAGAGGNCAAGCAATAAATTCTGGAGAGGGTGTGGAGAAAAGGGAACCCTCTTACACTGTTGGTGGGAATGCAAACTAGTACAGCCACTATGGAGAAGAGTGTGGAGATTCCTTAAAAAATTGCAAATAGAACTGCCTTATGACCCAGCAATCCCACTGCTGGGCACACACATGGAGGAAACCAGAATTGAAAGAGACACGTATACCCCAATGTTCATCGCAGAACTGTTTATAATAGCCAGGACACGGAAACAACCTAGATGTCCATCGGCAGATGAATGGATAAGAAAGCTGTGGTACATAGACACGATGGAGTATTACTCAGCCATTAAAAAGAATACATTTGAATCAGTTCTAATGAGGTGGATGAAACTGGAGCCTATTACACAGAGTGAAGTAAGCCAGAAAGAAAAACACCAATACAGTATACTAACACATATATATGGAATTTAGAAAGATGGTAATGATAACCCTGTATTCGAGACAGCAAAGGAGACACAGATGTTTTGAATGGACTTCTGGACTCTGTGGGAGAGGGATAGGGTGGGATGATTTAGGAGAATGGCATTGAAACATGTATACTATCATGTAAGAAATGAATCTCCAGTCTATGTTTGATACAGGATACAGAACGCTTGGGGCTGGTGCACGGGGATGATCCAGAGAGATGATATGGGATGGGAGGTGGGAGGGAGGTTCAGGATTGGGAACTCATGTATACCCGTGGTGGATTCATGTCAATGTATGGCAAAACCAATACAGTATTGTAAAGCAAAATAAAGTAAAACTAATAAAAAAAGAAAACTAAGATCATGGCATCCAGTTCCATCAATTCATGACAAATAGATGAGTAAATAATGGAAACAGTGACAGACTTTATTTTCTTGGGCTCCCAAATCACTGCAGATGGTGACTGCAGCCATGAAGTTTAAAAGATGCTTGCTCCTTGGAAGAAAAACTATGACAAACCTAGACAGCATTTTAAAAAGCAGAGACATTACTTTACCAACAAAGGTCAATCTAGTCAAAGGTATGGTTTTTCCAGTAGTCATGTATGGATGTGAGAGTTGGACTGTAAAGAAAGCTGAGCACTGAAGAATTGATGCTTTCGAACTTTGGTGTTGGAGAAGACTCTCGAGAGTCCCTTGGACTTCAAGGAGATCAAACTACTCAATCCTAAAGGAAAACACTGCTGAATATTCATTGGAAGGACTGATGCTTAAGCTCCAACACTTTGGCCACCTGATGTGAAGAACTGACTCATTTGAAAAGACTCCAATGCTGGGAAAGATTGAAGGCAGGAGAAGAAGGGGACAACAGAGGATGATTGGATGGCATCACTGACTCAATGGGCATGAGATTCTGCAAGCTCCAGGTGTTGGTGATGGATAGGGAAGTCTGACATGCTGCAGTCAATGGGGTCGCAAAGAGTCAGACATGACTGAGAGATGGACTTTAACCGAACCATGCTACTTGTACTGATAACCATCTTTAATTATTAATAGTGGTAATTTGTTTTCTTAGTGTCCCTTTTCTAGATCAATCAACTTAGAAGTTCATAAAATGTGTTAATCTTTACAACTTTTTTAATGGCATTTTAATTTTTATTTTTACTTTATTTTACTTTACAATACTGTATTGGTTTTGCCATACATTGACATGAATCTGCCACGGGTGTACATGAGTTCCCAATCCTGAACCCCCTTCACACCTCCCACCCCATATCATCTCTCTGGATCATCCCCGTGCACCAGCCCCAAGCATCCTGTATCTTCCATCGAACATAGACTGGAGATTCATTTCTTACATGATAGTATACATGTTTCAGTGCCATTCTCCCAAATCATCCCACCCTCTCTTTTAACAAAAGAAATTTTCTCTGTAGAGATATTCTAGTAGTTATCTGTTTTCTATTTTATTGACTTCTGCACTTCATTTCTTGATTGTTTTGGGATTTAATTTTTTGTTGTTGTCAGTGTAGGTTTGTATAAAAATCAAATAAGTGATTTGTGGTGCTGTTCAAATCTCCATATCTTACCAATTTTTTGTTTATTTGTTCCATAAATCAATCATTATTTTTATGGGACACATCATGCCTTCTTAGTTCTTTGTATGTAGAGTAATTGGGTTACATCCTGAACATTGTGAAAATGACATTCGTCCAAATATTGTTGACATTTTGATTTGTACGTTTTATTAGGCATTTAACTTTGTCATATTCAAATGAAAACTCTCTCTTAGGAAACTAATGAATCCTAGGTCAGTTCTTTTCTCTCTGTCTGAAGTCTGTCTCCAGCATGCACAATTCATAGGTAAGTCAGAGATTCAGAAGTGTTTATATATAGAATTTGGGGCTTCTTCCTTTTGGTTCTTTCTCCTCTCAGATTCATATTTTATTTTATAACCACTGTCATTGGCCCAAATTCTGTCTTTGCTTTTTTGTGACTGCAAGTACTGCACTTAAAAAAAATTATAGTTGATTTACAATATTTCAGGTGTATAGCAAAGTGATTCAGTTATATGTACATAAATATGTTTGAAAGTGAAAGTCACTCATTTGTGTCTGACTCTTTGTGATCCCATGGACTAGACAGTCTATGGACTTCTCCAATCCAGAATACCAACGTGGGTAGCCTTTCCCTTCTCCAGGGGATCTTCCCAACCCAGGGATTGAACCCAGGTTTCCTGCATTGCAGGCAGATTCTTTACCAGCTGAGCCACAAGGGAAGCAAAGTGAAAGTTGCTCAATCTTGTTTGACTCTTTGAACCCCATGGATTGTAGCCTGCCAGGTTCCTCTGTCCATGAAATTCTCCAGGCTACAATACTGGAGTGGGTAGCTGTTCCCTTCTCAGGGAAATCTTCCCAATCCAGGAATCAAACACAGGTCTCACATTGCAGGCGGACTCTTTACCATCTGAGCCATCAGGGAAGCCCTATATATGTATATTCTTTTTCAATGTTTTTTTTCCATTATAGGTTATTACAAGACATTTAATGTAGTTCCCTGTGCTATACAGCAGTTCCTTGTTGTTTATCCATTTTTTATATATTACTGTACTGCACTTTAGATCATGGTTTAAATCAACATGAGAGATCTTCCTTAAAGCTTAAAACTCAGTAAACAACAGTTAAGCTAGTCCAAGTTATTTCCTTTTTTCTTTTGATACTTGACTCCTCTCCTTAATCAGTTTTATTTCTTCTCACTCCAGAATAAGTCTAGTAAAAGCTTAAACATAACATTAGTGGATCCCCTGCCATTTTTACTATTTCAAAAAGAATCATTATACTGATATTCTAATTGTTTATGTAAGGTTAGTTGTATTTTGAGTGAGATAGCATATACATGGTAAACTTATTCTTTGACAATCAACCAAGTTTCAAAAGAGAAATAAATTTTATTATCTGACTTTATTTTATATATAAAATTCAGTTGGTAGTTGCCATTTATGTATCTTATATTAATTTTTTGGACTGTGTTGTATGGATTTATTCAGAAAAGGAATTGGCCAACAACTCTCAGATTAAATCTGGCTCACTGCCTATGTTTGTAAATAAAGGTTAATTTAATGCATTTATTCATTTACTTATTGAACACATTTATTTATGTATTGTCCAGAAGTGCCTTCTCATTGTATTAGAGTTGAGTAGCTGAGACAGAGACCATAGAAGTGCAAAATGTAAAATGCTTACTATTTATAAATAGCCAAAAAATGTACTCTTTCTACAAACTTTATAGAAAGTTTCACTAAACTTAATTTATTATATGATATAAACATCTCAGGATGATTTTTTGCTTGGAGTTGAGCATGTACAAACTGTACAGCTTGAATACAGGTAACAGATAAGGCTTCTCTCTAGTTAGAAAGCAATCCTGTTAGACCTTATTGAGCTTTACTAGGCCCTCCTTAAGCTGCTGAATTGTAAATCATAAGATTGTTTTATTTAATCATCATTATTATTCAATTTGGACTTCCTGGGCGGTGCTAGTGATAAAGAATCTGTCAGCTAGTTGGCAGGAGACATAAAGAAATGCTGGTTTGATCCCTGGGTCAGGAAGATCCCCTTGAAGGAGGGCATGGCAAACCACTCCAGTATTTTTGCCTGGAGAGCCCCTTGGACAGAAGAACTTGATGGGCTGCAGTCCATAAGATAGCACAGAATCAGACACGACTGAAGCAACTTCACATACACACATATTATTTGATTTTACTATAATGTCCAGTTTTTAGAAAATAGAATTATTAATACCTGAAACTATAATATTATGTGTGTATTAGCATATTCAAAATATAATTTGAAAGAAATATAATGTATTTACTTTATGGTATGGAAAGCCTACATTAGCATAGGAAATGTTCTTTTTTCATTAACCCTATGTGCCTTTAGTTTCATCACGTCTCCTATTTGATGATATTTCAATATTGTATGTTTAAATGCACATTACCTATAATTATAAGGAATCTAATAATGTCTTATTTCTCATAGTGAATGATTAAAAAAAGTACACTATTCCTCAGAACAAGTTTCTCTTATGATATTCATCTGTCATTGTCCAGGTAAACGTTCTCTAATAGGTGCCCTGTACTTGTTTTTGTCTGGTGGACTTTGTCATTGACTAGAATTGGGGACTTAGAGATCACAGAGCAAAATAAAATGAGGGAAGGAAATTTACCTTAATTGTTCATCATCACTGTACTGAATTTTTTTAGGTCAATCAAGTAAAAGAAAAGGTCTTCCCTGTAGCTCAAATTGTAATGAGTTTGCCTGCACTGCAGGAGACTGGGGTTCACTCCCTGGGTTGGGAAGATCCCCTGGAGAAGGAAATGAAATCCACTCCAGTATTCTTGCCTGGAGAATCCCGTGGACAGAGGAGACTGGCAGGCTACAGTCCGTGAGGTTGCGAAGAGTCAGACATGACTGAGCAACTAACACTGAGCAACTTAACACTAATTAAGTAAAAGAAACAAAATATATTTCCTGTAAGTAGTTTTAAAGATGTAGTATTCACTTGAGAGTAAAGTTTGAAAGCAGGCTTTTTAAGAAATGTGCTGATTTTTGTGAGCGTTTCATATATGAAACTCAATGTAGGTAATTTTTCTTCTAGACTTTATTGAATCTGTCAGTCTTCATTTGGGGAAGACACAAGGGAATGAAGTGAAAAATACTATCGGTTCCCTTAATATTTGTATTATTCATATTTTATCCTACTTTTAACCTCTCATCTTAAGATTCATGTGAATATGAGCATTTGTAAAGTTACACTGCCCTGTATCTATAACCAATTTCCTTTCTGAAAAATATTGAATTTCTTTTTATAGGGTCAGCCTAAAAAAAAAAATTACAGGACACAATAAATCCATTTAATCTTCCTATGTCCACATGCGGCCTTAATCTCCTTATTCACTTTTGGACACAGATATCCAGAATAAAATTTTATTTCACTCAGAGCAGAGAAACACATTCTGTGGCTTTCATGTTTAACAACTCAACAACCTTCTGCTCAAGATTAAATACTTCATTGTGTCTATGGGCAGTTGCATATTTATTACTCTCGAGGCAGCAGTATTTGAAATAAATGGAATTGAATGACTCTGAAATATTTTCTGAAATTCATATATCATGAGTTGCTCTTTCCAAAAGGAAAAGAAAATATTTCAAATCCCCTCTATAAGAAGAACAGTCCATGTGAGACACACCAAGGCTGTAATAGTAAAGAACATTTTAATACTGGTCATTGTGGCTCAGTTCCTTTTTTGCTGTTGGGCTGAATTCTTGGCATCAAAGCAATGGTTCTCCATGTTTTTTTTTTTTTCTTTTCTTAAGACTGAGAGCATTTATTTCTCTGGATTTTTAAGGTCACATATTACAATTTTGTCTTTGTCATATGATTAGTTGCCAAACTAAATTTGGATATTAAACATATAGATTGCATTTATAGGTAATCTTTTTTTTAAATTCTATTTATTTATTTTAATTGGGGGACAATTGCTTTACAGTATTCTAATGGCTTTTGCCATACACCATCATGAATTGACCACAGCTATACATGTTCCCCTCAAATCTGAAACCAACACCCTCACATGCCACTGTCCACCTCATATATAATATTCATATGGAATATGAGTATATATTTTTGAATCATTTTTACTATTCATTTCAAAGCTCACTCCCACCATAATGACCTTCACACTTTCTGGCGTAAGTCCCTGAATGTGACTGCACCTACGTCTTTTGTTTTACTCTTCCTTATCCCTAGAATTTTCCGCCACATATATGTGTAAGATTTTTCCCTCTTTCTGATGGTCTGTGCTCAAAATGCCTTCATAGAAAGGTCACCCATGACTCATATCCTGTTACTCTGTTGCCTTCTTTCATTATGTTTCCATAGTTTCATCACTCCCTACATATTATCTTCATTTGCTGTTCGTTGTCCACTTCTCTTAATAAAGAGCTAGCTTCATGGAAGAAGGGACTATCAGGCTCACAACAATATGTAGAACAAAGCAAATGGATTGCTTGAATGCCAGTTAAATCTTTTTGATGTATGTATATTNAGTATATGAATATATTTAAATGAATAAAGTAAATATATAAAATCCATATTTTATTGTTTAAAATGTACTAAATTACAATTATCTGTGAATTTTGTGGCTATAAAGATTCTAATTTCTCATCAGTGAGGATATTTCAATTTCTCTTTTGTCTTGCTATTCAGTCAAAAGTTTAAAGTAAAGGTGTGTAAGATCATGCTTGACTATGCCTAAGTTACTACCTCATCAAATATTTTTTTACTTATGTAGAAATATTTTCTGTTTCTCTCAAAGTTGTTTTGACTCCACATCGCCAATAGTGTTAGAATTAGATATTTTTTAACAATAACAACATGAACAGAACTACTTCATTTTAAGAGGTGACCATGATTAATAGGGCAAATAATGTTTTGCTACAACAAAAAAGTTTAGTTACTGAGTCATAGAAGTTGAGAGAAGAAACGAACCCAGAAGTATCTGTCCAATTCCATTTATCTCTTCCTTTTAATTTTCACCATACATCTGTATTATATAGTGGATGATTGCCTTTATCATATACTTAATGTCAGGCATTTCAGCAACCCTGTTTTCCTATTGACAAGGGTGTTTGTTCCTTAAACAAACCACATAATTCCTTTGCTTTCTTCTCATGAGAAAATTCAGTCTTCAAATCTTAATGCTTTCTCCTAAATTTTATTTACCTGTTTATGTTGAAATTGATTTCAAATTTACATTTGTAGTCATTATGTTCTAAGGCAGTATATGCTTGTGTGCATGCTAAGTTGCTTAAGTTGTGTCTGACTCTTTGTGACCCTATGGGCTGCAGACTTCCAGGTCCCTCTGTCCATGGGATTCTCTAGGCCAGAATACTGGGGTAGGTTACCATGCCCTCCTCCAGGGGATCCTCCCAACCCAGGGACTGAACCCATGTCTTTTATATCTCCTGCATTTGCAGGTAGGTTTTTTACCACTAGTGCCACTTGAGAAGCCCAAGGTAGTATATAACTTAATATTATACATGACAAGCTTTTAAGTATTTTTCACCTAAAAATCACTGAGTACCTACACTTCTATAGAATTTTTGTGTGTTAGATCAAATATTCTTAGTTTTGTGTGATTTGTAGGTTTCTTTTTCCTTTTTTTTTTTACCTTTTCTTGTATTTCCATATAATTTCTCTAAAATTCTCTAGATCAGCTTTGAAATTTAGTATGTTGGCAAAACTCTTAGTTTTCCAAAAGTTTTTAGGTCAAATCAAGTATGGAAGTGATGGGATTCCAGCTGAGGTATTTCAAATCTTAAAAGATGATTCTGGTAAAATGCTGCACTCATTATGCCAATAAATTTGGAAAACTCACTAGTGGCCACAAGACTGGAAAAGGTTAGTTTTCACTCCAATCCCAAAGAAGAGCAATGCCAAAGAATGTCCAAACTACTGTACTGCTGCTGCTGCTGCGTCGCTTTAGTCATATCTGACTCTGTGCGACCCCATAGATGACAGCCCACCAGGCTCCCCTGTCCCTGGGATTCTCCAGGCAAGAACTCTGGAGTGGGTTGCCATTTCCTTCTCCAAAACTACTGTACAGTTGTGCTCATTTCACATGCTAGCAAGGTAAAGTTCATAATCCTTCAAGCTAGGCTTCAGCAGTGCCTGAACTGAGAACTTCCAGATGTACAAGTTGGATTTAGAAAGGGCAGAAGAACCAGAGATCAAATTGCCAACATTCATTGGATCATGGAGAAAAGGGAATTCCAGAAAAAACATCTACTTCTTCATTGACTATGTGAAAGCCTTTGGCAGTGTGGATCACAACAAATTGTGGAATATTCTTAAAGATTTAGGATTACTAGGTCACCTTCCTTATCTTCTGAGAAACCTGTATGCAGGTCAAGAAGCAATAGTTAGAACCGGAAATTGAACAATAAACTGTTTCTAAATTGGGAAGGGAGTACAAGGTTGTATGTTGTCACCCTGCTTATTTAATTTATATGCAGAATACATTATTCAAAATGCCATGCTGGAAGAATCACAATCTGGAATCAAGACTGCTGGGAGAAATATCAACAACCTCAGAAGGGCAGATAATACCAATCTATGACAGAAAATGAAGAACTAAAGAGCCTCTTAATGAAGGTGAAAAAGGAAAGTGGAAAAGCTGGCTTAAAATTCAGCTTTCAAAACACTAAGATCATGGCATCTGGTCCCATCATTTCATGGCAAATAGATGGGGGGAAAAGTGGAAAGAGTGTCAGATTTCATTTTCTTGGATTCCAAAATTGCTGCAAACAGTGACTGCAGCCATGAAAGTAAAAGACACTTGCTGCTTCAAGGGAAATCTATGGCAAACCTAGACAGCATATTAAAAAGGAGAGACATCCTTTTGCCGACAAAGGTCCGCATAGTCAAAACTATAGTTTTTCCTGTATGGATGTGAGAGTTGGACCATAAAGAAGGCTGAGTGCCAAAGAACTGGTGCTTTTGAATTGTGGTGCTGGAGAAGATTCTTGAGAGTCCCCTGAACTTCAGGGAGATCAAACCAGTCAATCCTAAAGGAAATCACTCTTGAATATTCATTGGAAGGACTGATGTTAAAGATGAAACTCCAATATTTAGGCTACCTGATACAAAGAGCTGAGTCATTGGAAAAGACCCTGATGCTGAGAAAGAGTGAAGCCAAAAGGAGAAGGGGCGGTAGAGGATGAGATAATTAGGAGTCATCACTGATTCAATGGACATAAATCAGAGCAAACTCTGAGAAAGAGTGAAGGACAGGGAAGCCTGGTGTGCTGCAGTCCATGGAATTGCAAACAGTCAGACATGCCCTAGTGACTGAACAATAACAACATCATTCCCTCCCTGGCTGATTTCAGGTGTGTCTCTCACTATTGTCTTGCCCCCACACAATGCTGCCTGTGGCAGTAGCCACCCTCTGATGCTTCCAGTTCTAAAGGGCAGCGTTAGGGCACTCATGGATCCCTAAGATTAAAAAGGTACTCCAATATTCCTGCTTAATGGTTGTTAAGATGTGGAAGGCACAGGGTCTGTCATAATGATGTCAAATCCTCTTTATCATCCTTAGTACACAGATGCTTAATCAAGTCTAGAATGTGAAGATTACTTCATATTGTCAAACATTCTTCCCATACCTATTGTTTATGGCATAAACATCACTTTGGCATTCAAAGCCAGATTTTGTTATCCCTCAACTTGTTTCCACACAAAACTTTAAAAATTCCTATTTAGAGATCTCAAAGTTAAGATGCCCGGCATACATGCTCTGTCAACTACCGACTGTGGGCTGTTTGTGCTGGATCTTTCCCTTTGGCCATCAAGAGATGAAGAAAGTGGAGTATGCCTGTGAGTTTGCCCCTGTAGAAAATTTCCCCAATTTCCTCACCCGACTTTGTCCAGAAGGATGACCTCTCGGTTACATATGTACTATTTCCCATGGCTTCTGGTTTCCTACTGAACTCCCTAAGAGGGAGTTGCAGCAGAAGGGTAGAGGGAACAGGTATGAGAGATCAGGATATTTCCCCCTAGCTCTGTCCCTGTGGGGTTGTCTCAGGCTAGCTGTGATCTAAGACACTGCTCTCCCAAGGACACAAACTCTCTCCACAAACTCCCTTCCAGATCCCAGGAAGTGCACCCATCCTCCTTGCTTTTCACTTAGTGTGCTAACTGCTTACTTGCAAAGCTGCAACTAAACTACATGTTGCTTTATTACTTCTTGGTAATACCGTCATACCTTCTCTTCTGTAGATATATAGTTCTTAAAATAAATCCACGAGTATATTTTATTCTTCAAGAGTGACATCTTGTATTCAAAGCTATGGTTTTTCCAATGTTATATACAGGTATGAGAGCCGGACAATGGAGAAGGCTGAACTCCGAAGAATTGATGCTTTTGAATGGTGGTGCTGGAGGAGACTCAAAAGTCCCTTGGATTACAAGGAGATTAAACCAGTCAATCCTAAATGAAATCAATCCTGAATATTCACTGGAAGGACTGATGCTGAAGCTGCAGCTCCAACCCTTTGGCCACCTGATGTGCAGAGCCTACTCTTTGGAAAAGACCCTGATACTAGGAAAGATTGAGGGTTGGTGAGCATCATTCCATTGAGTTGAGTTTGAGCAAACTTTGGGAGATAGCAAAGGTTAGAGAAGTCTGGCATGGTGCACTCCATGGGATCACAAAGATTCAGACATGACTGAGCAACTAGACAACAGCAAAGAGTGATATCATTTTTCCATTTGAAGAAAGTCCTCATGCTGCCTGAAAGGAGAAGGGCTATGATGATAGGAAGTCACTGGGAAAAATGTTTATTCACAAGAAATGCTATACATCCCATTAGGCTGTTACAGAGAATAGTTATAATCATTCAATCATGTTTTTAGTTGTGAAGAAAAAAAAAAGAAACTTTCTCCAAATTTCTTTTGCTTTATTCAGGATTTCCTTTTTAAAGAACGTCTACTACATTCTAGGAGCAGCCATATCACATTGTCAGGGTAAGGCATCTGGTCTGTGATTATTCTCTAGACAAAGTCCTCCCTGGGATGAAGTCCATGGCTTCAACAAGCTCTTGAATTTCTTGTATGTGGCACTGGATTATCGGGGATCCCACTGTGGCATCCAGTTACTGATGCATATATACAGTATCCTCATTTTACATATTATTTCAGGCATCAGTTTTTCTCTCAACCCTTTTGTTCCTTTCATGAAAGAATGCAAATTAAGCACATTCTTTATTTCCTCCTATACTTCCTGGGACCTTGGGACACTGAAATCTTCGGTTCCCTCAGACCACCTCTTCTCTCTCATCTTTCAAGAAGCTAAGCATGTATACCCTTTATTTGGGTTTCTTCCAAGCCTATGTGAATTTTTGTCTGCCCCCGCCCCCGCCCCCGCCCAAGAACTTGCCACATAGAAGAGAGTCTCTTCATTTTCTTAAACTGGCAATGTTATTTAAATTTCGCTGATACTTGAAATGTTGTTTTTCTATGCACAATGGTAAAACATACCCTTGTACCATCACCTTAAAAATTATCCCCATTATTGAAGGTAACTGAGTTCCCATTCTAGTCCTTAATTTGAAAAGCAGTACCAATCCCTTGCTCATTGAACTCCTGGGATGGAGGAAGCCAATGACAGAGTTTCCTTTCTGAGATCAACCCCACTTCTAAAACTAATCCTCATATCCTTCTTTACCTCAGGCAGACTTCATATAAAATATGTGTTTTTTTGGTCACATTTTTTCCCTCCTGTCTTTCTGTGCCACCCTGGTGGTAAAGCCCCAATTGTCTCAGAGCATTTTTTCCTATCTGTTTGTCATAGAAATTTCTAATGCTCTTTTCAAAATGCACATTTGATCATGTCATTGCTCCTACTTAAAATACTCCTATGACTTCCCTGTATTCCAAGGATTGTGTAATACATATAAATTATATGAATATATGTCATACAAATATAAATCTTTTGCATAGCCTGGCTCCTGGGGCATCCTTTCCCTTATTTGCTACACTCAGCCACACTGACCTAATGATTTCTTGGAAATGTTATGCTGTTAGTCGCTCAGTCATGTCTGACTCTTTGTGACCCTGAGAACTGTAGCCTGCCAGGCTCCTCTGTCCACAGAATTCTCTAGGCCAGAATACCGGAAGGGGTAGCCATTCACCAGGGGGTCTTCTTGACCACTTGCCTATACTTACAAGTCCCTTTTCCTCTGTATCTCCCTTTTCATACTAGCTCTTCTTTTTAATTTCAAGCTCAGTTTAAGAATCTCTCTAAGGAAACTTTTCCTGATCTTCCAATTTAAGACAATTCCTTTATTGTACCCTTGCATAGGACATAATCTTTCACCTATACCTAAAGAATCAAACCATTTATCTCAGTTTCAATTTTGAAAAGAATCCAACTCAATTACTCTCCAGTCAATCATTTGGTTGATATTTGTCTCTACTACTAGAGTATAAACTCAGAACAAAAACCCTGTCAGGTAAGATATAATGATTTGTCATTTTTTTTCCCCAACACCCTACAGAGTGCCTGAAACATGGTAGGCTTTCAAAAACAACATGGGAAAGGAATAGCTATACACATATTCACCTTATCTTATACCTTCCTTTACACTAATCTTCATTCTACCTTTCACTTACTCTGAAACATACATAATATTTCCCTTTCTTTGTGTATTACTTTTCATTTCTCCTTTTTATCTAGCTCCATCTATTTCTTCAAGCTGTGGGTTAAATGTTGTTTTCTCCTAGGGATATTCTTGGACCAAAAAATTAAGAAATAGGTCCACTGATGTTTTCACTGAATTATATACACTTTGCTCATAGCAATTATGTAATATATTTGGAATGCAGAATGAAGTAGGGCAAAGACTAATAGAGTTTTGCCAAGAAAATGCACTGGTCATAGCAAACACCCTCTTCCAACAACACAAGAGAAGACTCTACACATGGACATCACCAGATGGTCAACACCAAAATCAGATTGATTATATTCTCTGCAGCCAAAGATGGAGAAGCTCTATACAGTCAACAAAAACAAGACCAGGAGCTGACTGTGGCTCAGGTCTTGAACTCCTTATTACCAAATTCAGACTTAAATTGAAGAAAGTAGGGAAAACCACTAGACCATTCAGATATGACCTAAATCAAATCCCTTATGATTATACAGTGGAAGTGAGAAATAGATTTAAGGGCCTAGATCTGTTAGACAGAGTGCCTGATGAACTATGGACAGAGGTTTGTGACATTGTACAGGAGACAGGGATCAAGACCATCCCCATGGAAAAGAAATGTAAAAAAGCAAAATGGCTGTCTGGGGAGGCCTTACAAATAGCTGTGAAAAGAAGAGAGGTGAAAAGAGAAGGAGAAAAGGAAACCTATAAGCATCTGAATGCAGAGTTCCAAAGAATATCAAGAAGAGATAAGAAAGCCTTCTTCAGTGATCAACGCAAGGAAACAGAGGAAAAGAACAGAATGGGAAAGACTAGAAATCTGTTCAGGAAAATTAGAAATACCAAAGGAACAATTCATGCAAAGATGGGCTTGATAAAGGACAGAAATGG
>SJYQ01004929.1:252385-274857 GCA_006410935.1 Redunca redunca
CATGGGGTCGCAAAGAGTCGGACATGACTGAGCGACTGAACTGAACTGAACTGAACACTGTATATTGTCCCCCTACTTATTTAACTTATGTGCAGAGTACATCACGAGAAACACTGGACTGGAAGAAACACGAGCTGGAATCAAGATTGCCAGGAGAAATCTCAGTAACCTCAGATGCGAAGATGACACCACCCTCATGCAGAAAGTGAAGAGGAACTAAAAAGCCTCTTGATGAAAGTGAAAGAGGAGAGTGAAAAAGTTGGCTTAAAGCTCAACATTCAGAAAACAAACATGGCATCTGGTCCCATCACTTCATGGGAAATAGATGGGGAAACAGTGTCAGACTTTATTTTTTTGGGCTCCAAAATCACTGTAGATGGTGACTGCAGCCATGAAATTAAAAGATGTTTACTCCTTGGAAGAAAAGTTATGACCAACCTAGATAGTATATTCCAAATCAGAGACACTACTTTGCTGACTAAGGTCCGTCTAGTCAAGGCTATGGTTTTTCCTGTGGTCATGTATGGATGTGAGAGTTGGACTGTGATGACGGCTGAGCGCCGAAGAATTGATGCATTTGAATTGTGGTGTTGGAGAAGACTCTTGAGAATTCCTTGGACTGCAAGGAGATCCAACCAGTCCATTCTGAAGGAGATCAGCGCTGGATTTCTTTGGAAGGAATGATACTAACGCTGAAACTCCAGTACTTTGGCCACCTCATGCGAAGAGTTGACTTATTGGAAAAGACTCTGATGCTGGGAGGGATTGGGGGCAGGAGGAGAAGGGAACAACCGAGGATGAGATGGCTGGATGGCATCACTGACTTGATGGACGTGAGTCTGAGTGAACTCTGGGTTTGGTGATGGACAGGAAGGCCTGGCATGCTGTGAATCATGGGGTCACAAAGAGTTGGACATGACTGAGCGACTGAACTGAACTGAAAGTGTGATAGCCCTAAATGTACCCTTTTTGGATTCCATTTTGAATACCTTGCACAAAATATGGCTCCCCATTTGTGGTTGTTCCTCATGAGTTATTTATGAAGTTGTAGGGCTCTTGAATTAATATACTTCAAGAGGCTTTTTGGGTTTTGCATGCAATGCAGGAGATCCTTTTCAGTTGCTGGATTGGGAAGATCTCCTAGAGAAGGGATAGGCTACTCACTCCAATATTCTTAGGCTTCCCTGGTTGGTGGATCTGCTTGTAAAGAATCTGCTTGCAATACAGGAGACTTGTGTTCAATCCCTGGGCTGGGAAGGTCCCCTGCATAAGGGAACAGGTACCCATTCCAGTATTCTGGCCTGGAGAATTCCATGGACTGTATAGTCAATGGGGTTGCAAAGAGTCAGACACGACTGGGCAACTTTCACTTTCAGGAGGCATCTTACCACTAGCCTTGTTTGAGCTATGTCATCAAAGAAATGACATTATTGACAAGGTTGATCTAGTGCTTTCTTATATTAATGCTAATCAAGGAGACAATTATCTTTCTCAAAAAGGTAAAAAGTATTGCCAGGGACATCTGTGAAACCATGAACTTTAACCCAATGTTCTCCTAACTTCTAGTCATATATAATTTGTTTTATAGAGTCTAATAATTTCTGTGCTAGGCTTAGTTGTTCAGTTGTGTCCTACTCTTTGCAACACCATGGACTATAGCCCACCAGGCCCCTCTGTCCATGGGGATTCTCCAGGCAAGCATACTGGAGTGGGTTTCCATGCCCTCTTCCAGGGGATCTTCCCAACCCAGGGGTCAAATCTAGATATCCCTCATTCAGGTGGATTCTCTACCATCTGAGCTATTTCTATTACATATTTATTGTGCAACTTCTTTGGAGCACTCATTGTTTTGTAGGATAAAAGAGCATGTAAGACCTGTTTAATGACTTCAAAATCCTATGGTTATGTACATGAGACTACAAATTTACATTATGCTATTTTGGCCAAAAATTAAAAATGTAGAACAAAAAACAAATGATGTGATCCTGAAACATAGGAGCCTAAAGAACAATGTGATCACTAGAGGTCAGAAGAGACAAAACAAATCAAATGTCTTGAAGGAAATAGGACTTGAGCTTTTTCCTGAAAATTGAATATTTTCTGTAAAGGACAAGGAGGATAGTATTCCTGGATGATGTCTACAGAATTATTAAAGCATTGCAAATCCCCTAGTTTTAAAAAGTAACATCACCTCTGCCATCTGCAGTCATAGATATGCAAAGTCATACCCAGTGAAATCACATCACCTCTTGAGCTTTCCTGCCACCCTACCACCATTAACATTTCAGGTATTGCATTTTAAAAATAAATTAGAATATATTATAAACATAAACTTCATTTTGATTGATTTAATCCTATTTGTGTCTCCTATAGCCAGAACAGAGTACATTATTTATTGATCTCTTACCCACATTCTTCTCCTTTACTATTACTAAATGAATTTTGACTTATGAAGAATGACCCAAGGAGTCAAATGTCATCTCCTATCCAATAGAGTGCTAATTCCTGTTACTAAAATGATCTTCTTCTTCTTATCCTAGAAATGTAATGTGTATGTTGGTTATTATAGGATTTCAATAAAATATTGATGCACTAATATGGTATCCACTTAAAGGATATGAGGTCGAGAGTTCAAGAAGTGTAGTCTAGTTAGAGCTTCATCATAGGATACTCAAAATGCAGGAAGACTGAATGGAAGAAAGAAGAATGCTCCGCTGGCATAGGTTTCATGGATTTTGCTCTAATAAGGTTTGTGCCATTGAACAGTTCTGGAAGGGACTCTGTGAAGTAGGATTGGAAGTAAAATTTGTTGCATACATTAAATGGGGCCATATTGAGATATTTTAATGTGATTATCATTTTATGTTATTACATTATTATTTCTTTACATAGTGCTTTTATACTTACAGCAGTAAAGCACAGAAAATATATAATCTGCTTTAGATAGCAATTGTTAATTAGTGGACATTGCCTATGTTAGGTGAAAAAAGTCTTTATTATTAGAGTCAGGAAAAATCCTTTCACCCAAATATCTATGCCTAGTATTAGCTGAATGTTGTTAATTTTCAGAAAAACTGCAAAATAACTTATTGAAGTGACTGAACTATTTGAAATGTGAAACACACATTTTAAAAGATATATATATATATATTTAATGAAAAAGATATTCAGTATGTTCTGGTACCCTGCTCCAATTTTCCTCCCTAATATTCTGATGTAACTATCTGAATAATTTATTTTCTAATTTGTTCTTGATACTTTTTTTCAAGTTTGGAGGATTCTTTTGTGAAAATTCAAATAAAGTTCTTGTGCTTTGCTATCAAGGCTGAATGTCTGCCTCAGGGATCTCTGTCCTTGTCTTATACACTGGTCAAAGTAAGGTCTTTAAAGACATCTTTTTCAGTTGTCTTCCGTGGACAACTTTGCTTCCTCCCAATAGAGTCCACAAAACGCTGGCTTCCAGTTTGACTATTCAATGGTGAGGCTGTATCTCAGCCTCTGTCTCTAACCTGTACATTCTGAATCATAGTGATTGATGGAATTTTATCTGCCAGCTGCATTCTTACATCCACAACTTGCCTTCTGCTTTTTATGAATGTGTGAGCAATATTTTTAATCCTTTGTGCTGAAAGCAAGTCTTTATTTAGCTTAAGAGCTGAAAATAATTATCCAGTTCTTACGCAGCTCCACAGCATGTCCTTTCTAATAAATTAAATAACCCTTCATCAATAATGATGACTCTGGATCTGTTGTTTAATCCCTTCATGACTAGTTTTATGTAGACTGCTTTTTCAGATACATTATTTTACTTAATCTTCATCTGATGTGTTAAGAAAAGAAAAGTAAATACATACGTGTACATGCACATATAGGATGTGATGTGTGTGTGTGTGCTTTAATCTGTTGCATTGGTCCCTAAAAGACATTCCTTTGGTCTAAGGTGTCTGGGGCTATTGCCTCAGATGGAGATTTCTGTAGCAAGATACAAAGAATAGTGTCAAATTACATACTTATAAGTATCTAAATAGCCTTGAATAGCAGGGTTTTGCTTTGCAAGGGCAAATCTTTTCGAGAGAGAAAAGGTTTTGGAATTTAGAAAGCCTGTTTTTGCATATCAAAAGCAAAGCCTTAAAGGAATCAAGGCTTAGGGCTTCTGCCACTATAATTTTTTTTTTTAAAAGCAAATCTCCCCATTTCCTTACTAAGCAAAACTAGAAAGATAGGGGAAAGCAATTAGTTATTGGGTGACATGAATTCAGAAATTGATTCAAACCTATCAGACACTCCATCCTTAGGCAGTGGGAAACAGTAAAACTGCAGATAGGGTTTGGTTTGAATAAAGAGTTGCTAATGCACTGTATCTCACTTGCCATTGATAGCCTGAGAAATGGGGAGCCTTGTAGAAAAATCTCACATGCCAACATCCTGTAGAGGTAATGTTGCAGGAACAGGGACCCCTTCCCAGGCCCGAGTGCACTCTTGTCTAACACTTGGAAATAAATTGTCTGAGAAGACACACGTGCTGACAAAGCCAGAGACTTTATTAGGAAAGGTGCCCAGGTAGAGGGCAGGAGGGTAAGGGAAACCTGGAGAACTGTTCTGCTATGTGGATTGCAGTCTCAGGTTTTATGGTAATGGGATTAGGTCTGGATTGTCTCTGGCCAATCATTCCAATTCAGGGTCCTTCCTAGTGGTGCAGGCCTTGTTCAGCCAAAATGGATTCCAGTGAGGAGGATTCTGGGAGGTGGTAGGACATGTGCTGTCTCCTTTTGACCTTTTCTGAACTCTTCTGATTGGTGATGGCTTATTAGCTCCATTTTCCTTAATAGGACCTCCTGTCATAAAATAACTCAGGCAAGTGGTTACTACGGTGCCTGGCCATGGTGGGCAGTGTCAGCCAGTGTGTTTCTCCTAATAGTAGGCTTTTTGACTCAGTGTCCGGAAAGTCTTAAGTGAAGTCCTGAAAATACTCCCAGTCCCTATGGCTCAAATTATGGAGAATACTCAAGTGAGAAGATAGCATCTATCATTCAGACTGGGAAACATCTGAGAAAAAACAAACAAACATGCATGATTATTAAGCCAGCATAAACCATACAGTTCAGGAAATATAGAACATATAGTCATCTTACAGAGGAGCCTAAGTATTCCTGGAGAGAACCAGAGAATGCAGGATGAAATCACAGATGGCACAAAATAGAATATATGTGATGCTGAGTCTATGGGTATCTTACTAGATGCCAGAAGGAACAGATACTCTTAATGGAAGCTTATGGAGGGAGCATAGACATCTTAAAATATAACACCACTGGACAGAAAATAACTACACAGATCCAAAGATTCCTATATCTTCTAAACAAAAAATTAATAGTCAGTCTAAGAAAGAAACAGAAAATTTTATTTGAGCTAATCTGAGGAATATAACGCAGGAGACAGTCTTTCAGAGAGCTTTGAAAATTGTTCTGAGGGGGACGCCAGTGTATATGTGATTTTGCTGAAGGAGATATATGCAAACAAGCACACATGGCAGTATAAGGTTGCTGCTAGTCACAGGGAACAGACATCTTATAAAACCATATTTTGGATCAACTGTTTCAAGTCGCTTAAATCATCATTAATTTTATCAGAGGATCAGTCACATATCTGGTAAAGCAAGAAGCAAACCCCTTAGAGAATTGGGAAAGGAATATTACCTTCTAAGGAATTATATGGCTAGCATCAGAAGAAGAAACATTAATCTTTATAATTGAGCAGATATTTCTGCCTCTGGGGAGGATGGTTAACAATAATGCAAATGCACAGGGAAATGTATATATTTTGGAGAGAAAATGGCAACACACTCCCTCACTCCAGTGGGAAATCCTATGGACAGAGGAGCCTGGCAGGCTACAGTTCATGGGATTGCACAAGAGTTGGACACGACTTAGCAGCTAAACAAAAACAAAGCTTGCCTGGTGGCTCAGACTGTAAAGAATCTGCCTGCAATGCAGGAGACTCCGGTATGATCCCTGGGTCGAGAAGATCCCCTGGAGAAGGGAATGACAACCCACTTCAGTATTCTTGCTTGGAGAATTCCGTGGACAAAGGAACATGGCAGGCTACAGTCCCTGGGGTCATAAAGAGTTGGACACGACTGACTACCATATACACACACATACACACACATATGCATGCACGCGTGCGTGTGTACACATACACACACACACACACACATATGTATGTATAAACACATTCACACAGGGAAAGGAGGAGGCCAGAGGGTAGAGAAAGATTTTTATGTTTAGCTTTTCCATGCCTTTAAGGGTGAATTTTCATTTTGTCAATACTAGTAGATAGACAAGAAAGCAGAGAGTTAGAAAATTATAAAAAGCTATGAAAACTATTCAGTGTAAATATTAAGTTTATATTAACTAGCTAACAGTTATATAATGACTTGAGTCAGAACTTAAGTTATAGAAAAGTAGTCTTACTTATTCTTATTCAATTCTTACATTTACTTAACTGAACTTTGGCTTAAAATAAATTATATTAGCCACAACTATAAACTAAACAAAACAGAAAATATTGATTCCATGTTTTAGATGAAGAAAGTGAGGCCAACCCAAAATTTCAAAACTTGTAAGGTTTGCTGCTGGGACAAGAACTGTATCATCTAGTTCTCTGTGCAATATTTACAATATTTTTTTTCTTTTTATCCCCCCTGTAAAATTATCCCTTAACCCACACTCTTATAAAGGTATCTTCTTTTCCTTGAGACTGAGAATAACTTTGGGGATCAAGGTAGGATTCTGAATATATGTGATCAAGCTAATGAGTATTTTTTTTGCCTTCTATTTTATTTATTTATTTATTTTTTGGAAGTAAGCATTTCTAGTAAAGGATCTGGCTTCCTATTTTATCACATTTTTAATAATCATCACTGTCTATGCAGATCTAGTAATATTTGCATATACTTATTATCCATACTCTGTGCCATGCTGTGTTTAGTAGTCCACTTACATCTGACTCTTTACAACCTCATGGACTGTAGCCTGCCAGGCTCCTCTGTCCATGGGGATTCTCCAGGCAACAATACTGGAGTGAGTTGCCATGCCCTCCTTCAGGGTACCTTCCCAACCCAGGGATCAAACCCAGATCTCCTGCACTGCAGGAGGATTCTTTAACATCTGAGTCACCAGCGAAGCCCATAAAGAGCACAGAATAAGAATTTGTTTAACCCATTTATTAATGAAGAAGCAGTTGAGCCTCATCAAGTATGACACTAGAATAAGCAGAAAGCTGACTGATTAATTTCAAGTATAATTTTTGTGAGTATCATTTAATTAATCATACTGCTTGTGATCACACTATCATAGATATCTCTAGAATGGTCATTCTCAAATTTTGTCATGCTTGATGATCACTTGATGAAATAGTTAAAAGTATAGAACCTCAAACACATCAATAAAAATTCTGCTGTAGTAGACTTAGAGTAATCCCCCCCAATCACTTAGAAATCATCTAATAATTACTCTAAGGAGTATAGTCAATTATCATTTCAATTTAGGCTCCAGAGCTTTTACTCAGATTTCACTGTGTAAGGTGACTCTTGTATATCTGCTATTTTTCTCCCCACTATTTAGTACTGATTTTAATTAATTATACACCAAAAAAATATATACTAATTTCATACTACATAAAAAAACATGAAATCGTTTGATTTTTAAAAAGTTGCATAATTTTGACTGACACTGCATGAAGATGTGGGCCTACATTTAAGCATGTTCAAGTGCTGAGTTCATGATTTATTTAGTAATCTGTAACATGAGTAATCCAAAGAGGTATATTTGCAAACAAACTGGGATTGCATTTTGGAAGAAAATGTATTTTTAGCAAAAAAGAAAAAAGAAAGAAAAAATTACAATAGTGATAGAAATACAGTAGAGGAATTGTGACGTTTGTTCTGCTATCTCTTCTGAAGAGGACACAGAGTTATGAGTGGTGAACTCTAGAGGTATTATAGTTCACCTTACATATTGTGATACTGTCTGTCAATACATCCTTCTTGGAGTTCATCTAATTGACATTAGTTTCCAAGAATATGAGAAGGATGCAATTATTAATGAAACATGAGCGCAGTGCATTCTAACATAAATGGTCTGTGTTATATGGGCTTCCCAGGTGGCGCTAGTGGTAAGAACTCACCTGCCAGCGTAGAAGACGTAAGAGAGGAGGGTTTGATCCCTGGGTTGGGACGAGCCCCTGGAGAGGTCATGACAACCCACTTCAGTATTCTTGCCTGGAGAATCCCATGGACAGAGGAGCCTGGCAGGGTCCACGGAGTCTCAAAGAATTGGACACAACTGAAGTGACGCAGCACACTCACACCAAGTATATACTGGCAAGATCTAAATATCCAACTCAGACCTACTTCTCCACCATGCTCCTGATTTATATATCCACCTGCTGTAGATTTCCCATTTGAAAGTCTAACTAGGCATCTCAAGTTCAGTTCAACTTATACCAAACTAAATTCCTGATCTTCCCACAACCAAATATATTCTTTCAACAGATTTCCCCATGCTGTTGTTCAGTTGCTAAGTCATGTCTGACACATTGTGATCCCTTGGACAGCAGCACGCCAGGTTTCCCTGTCTTTCACCATCTCCCAGAGTTTGCTCAGACTCATGTCCCTTGAATCAGTGATGCCATCCAATCATCGCATCCTTTGTTGCACCCTTCTCCTCTTGCCCTCAGTCCTTCCCAGTATAACAGTCTTTTTCAATGAGTCAGCTCTTCACATCACGTGGCAAAAGTATTGGAGTTTCAGTTTCAGCACCAGTCCTTCCAATGAATATTCAGGGTTGATTTCATTTTGGATTGACTGGTTTGATCTCCTTGATCTCCTTGATGTCCAAGGGATTCTCAAGAGTCTTCTCCAACACCAGAGTTTGAAAACAACAATTATTCAGCGTTCAGTCTCCTTTATAGTCTAACTCTTAAGTGCATACATGACTACTGGAAAAACTACAGCTTTGACTATACGGACTTTGTTGGCAAAGTGATGTCTCTGCTTTTGAATGCACTGTCTACGTTTGTGATAGCTATTATTCCAAGGAACAAGTGTCTTTCATATCATGGCTGCCATCACCATCTGCAGTTATTCTGGAGCCCAAGAAAATGAAATCTGACACCATTGCCACATTTTCCCCATTTATTTGCCATGAAGTGATAGGCCTGGAATCCATGATCTTAGTTTCTTGAATGATGAGTTTTAAACCAACATTTTCTCTCTCCTCTTTCACCATCATTAAGAGGCACTTTAGTTCCTCTTCACTTTCTGCCATTAAAGTGATATCTGAGGTTGTCAATATTTCTCCTGGAAACCTTGATTCCAGCTTGTGATTCATCCAGCCTAGCATTTCACATGATGTACTCTGCATATAAGTTAAATAAGCAGGGTGACAATATACAAACAGCCTTGTCATACTCCTTTCCCAATTTTTAACCAGTCCATTGTTCCATGTCCAGCTCTAACTGTTGCTTCTTGTCCTGCATTCAGGTTTCTCAGGAGGCAGGTAATGTGGTCCGGTATTCCCATATCATTAAGAATATTCCACAGTTTGTTGTGATCCACACAGTTAAAGGCCTTAGTATGGTCAATGAAGCAGAAGTAGATGTTTTCTTTGGAATTCTGTTGCTTTTTCTATGATCCAGCTTATATTGGCAATTTGATCTCTGGTTCCTCTGCCTTTTCTAAATCCAACTTCTACAACTAGAAATTCTTGCTTCACATACTGTTGAAGCCTTGCTTGAAGGATTTTGAGCATAATCTTGCTGGCATGTGAAATTAGTACAATTTTGTGATAACTTGAACATTATTTGGCATTGCCTTTCTTTGGGATTGGAATGAAAATCAGAACTTTTCCAGTCCTGTGGCCACTGCTGAGTTTTCCAAATGTATTGGAATGATGAGTGCAGCACTTTCACAGCATCATCTTTTAGGATTTGTAATAGCTCAGCTATAATTCTATCACCTACACTAGCTTTGTTCATAGTAATGCTTCCTAAAGCCCACTCTTGACTTCACACTCCAAGATGTCTGGCTCTAGGTGAGTGACAGCACTGTTGAAAGAGTCAATTCCTAGGCAGGTTGATAAGAAATCCAGGGTCACTGAAGAGAAGAAAAGAGCCTGGGTTTCTCAAGGAGGAGTAAAAGGACAGCTTTGTTTTCTACATTGCTTTGTTTTAGTCAATATAACAATGTATCTTGCTTAAGGATATGTTTCTTCTTAACAAGAACCTTCTGTATAATCCTGTTATCTTAAAACTTGTATACTGTAGGAGTGGGTCTGGTAAAACCTTTTTAGTGTTAGTTCTAATCATGTTAATTTAAGATGCATGTTGTGGGGGTGGGTCTGATAAAAGTGTATAAGGCCATGCTAAGACTAGAGAGTGGGGCACTCTCCATCCCTCTTCTGATGTCTCTGTCAGAAGCTTTCTCTGTCCCTTTTTATACTTTAGTAAAATTCTGCTACACAAAAACTCTTGAGTGATCAAGTCTGGTCCCTGGTCCTGAAGCTAAATTTTCTTCTTTGGAGATCACAAATCCAACATTGTTCACCATAAGCTATCACTATCATCATTATCTGGGTCACTAACAGCTTTTCTCTCTGTGCATTCTTGCCAACTTTTCTTAATCCCTTCTGCTTCTGTTAGGTCCTTGCCAAAAAAATGTTAGGTCCTTTATTGTCCCTATCTTTATCAAGTGACAAATTTTCCAACTCTTCTGTAAGCTCAGAATCCAAAGTATATTTTTGTATTTGAGGACTTTTCTCTCTTTCTCATGTTTACATATAATTTAAGAAATCCTATTGACTCTGCTTTTAAAATATATGCTATTTCCAATTTCATTTCACTACTTTACAGCTACCAAACTGATCCAGGCCTTCATCACTTCCCTAGTTTGCTTCAATAGCCTCTGAAAATGATTTTCTACCACTGTTCCATTGTATTTTACTCAACACAGAAACTGGAGGAAGCTATAACTGAAGATACATCCCTCCCTTTCTTAAATTCTATAATGAATTTTTATTTCATTTACAGTAAATCAGAATACCGAATTTGACCTGTAAGACCCTATGTGACCTGGCCCTACTAAGGTCTCCAAAGTCTTCCCTGCAATCTATCCCCCTCCTCCACTTCCCTTCAGCCGTATCAATTTTTTCTCTCCTCCTCTGAAGTTGCCAGGCACAGTCTTAAGGTCTTTGCTATAGGTATTCCCTCTTGTTTTTCCTCTGTTTTGTATTCCAAAGTACACATGGTTAACCACCTCACTCCTTCCCAGTCTTTGTTCAAATCTCACCTCCTTAATTAGTTCTACTGTATTCATCCCATTTAGGGCATCCCTGGCGGTTCAGTGGTAAAGAATCTGCCTGTCAATGCAGGAGATGCAGGTTTCATCCTTGGGTCAGGAAGATTTCTGGGAGAAGGAAATGGCCACCCACACCAGTATTCTTGCCTAGGAAATCCCATGGACAGAGGAGCTGGCAGGCTAAGGTCCATGGGGTTGCAAAAGAATTGGATATGACTTAGTGACTAAAACAACAAACAACAACACGTTTTTCCCATTTTATATTGCAACTTGCTTTGAAACTCTCATCACCCACCATAGACACTGTGAGCTCCACTGCCACTCTATATTTTCTTTTTTACATAGCTATTATGGCCATCAAACAGAATATACAATTGTCTGAATTATTTATTCATCTTATGGAAACGCACTATTGTAAGCTGTTGCTGCTGCTGCTGCTAAGTCACTTCAGTCATGTCCGACTCTGCGTGACCCCATAGACGGCAGCCCACCAGGCTCCCCCGTCCCTGGGATTCTCCAGGCAAGAACACTGGAGTGGGTTGCCATTGCCTTCTCCAATGCATGGAAGTGGAAAGTGAAAGTGAAGTCACTGAGCTCAAAGAATGGTCACAAACCCAAAGCTGTGTAATTGCCACTGAGGTTAAGAAATAAGCATTGTAAGCAGTCCACAAGTACTCTCATGCCCTCTCCAACTGCTCTTCTCTCTTTCCTCTGAAAATGTTATTACTGCCTTGATCTCTCATGCTTTAAATTTTGTGGGTTTTGAACTTTATATGCAGAAGTGTGTGTGTGCGTGTGCATGCAGATGTGCACATGCACGTAAATGTGTCTGTGCTTTCTTTTTCTCAGTAGCAATTTTGGGAAACTCATCCCTGTTGCTGGATGCAGTGGTAGTGTTTACTTTTCACTGTTGTATAATTTTTATTGTATAACATATGACAATTTATTTATTCATTCTATCAGTGAAAGGGTATTTGAGATTATAATCTTTGTTGTTTGTAGTCTATTTTACCCCCCACCCCACCTCAGTTTTTAAGTTTGATGAGGATAAGGGCTTTACTGATTTATTAACACCAAAAAACTAGAAAAGTGCCTGAAACATCGCAGGCAACTCAATAAATATTTGTAGAATTAAAGTAAGTTTTACTGGAATATGGACGTGATTCCAATGGCCTATTTTGAAGTCCATTTTTGGAAAACAATGCAAATCTTTATATTTTGTTTTTCTGAAAGTTTCTATTCATATATCACTGGTACTTTCATAACATTTATAGGCAACTGGTAGGTTAAATCATGATGTGGGGAATATGTTATCAGTATATTTAAGCAATTTGGAGAAACAGGATTGAAATTGGTTTTGATGACCTATACACATCACACAAAATTGAAAGATAAGATTTGACCAGAATTGTCAGAAAAAGTCTGACAATAGTACTATGTAAATATGATTAAAGTATCAAATGTTAATAATGCAAGCTCAAAATATTTACAAATTTTGCAAATATCTAAGATACATCCTATCCCAATACACTAAACAAAGTAGGAAATTTTGTTTTGCCTAGTCATGGAAAACAAGTATCACAGACATGAAACATTTAAATGTGTGAATTTAATTTCTCTTTTATTGTATTGTATGTATTTTATAATATCCAAGAGAGGTGAATTATCAAATTATTAATGGCTTGTATAACACACATTTAATTAACTGAATTAATAATGATCAGTGGCATTACAGGAGCTATCCAATTCATTTACTATATAATAATTTAGTAGTTAACACTTAAGAAAAGTGGCCAGTCATTATCAATGTATCAGTGTNTATCAGTGTGCATTGTGCTAATATTAAATGGATCAAATTAATGTAGTGTTACTTTTATCTGAAGAAGGCTTTAATGAACATTTCATCATTTCAAAATGTTGTCATGACATATTATCAAAATATCAAATGCTTAACTTAATGTTTAGCATAAAAAGGTTCATTTGATACTCATGTTAATGAGAACTTTAGTGTTTTTTTTTTCTTTTGTTACAGATATAATTAAAGACAGGTATTATTTATAAAGGCTTTTAAAAATTACTTAAATATTTAATAGGACCACCTTTGAAATTGTACTTGTAAAGAATAAAAATACATTTAGAGCTATGGGAATTCTTTTTCACACCTCACTTTTAGCCAGTTGATCAGTTCATTTCTATTAAGAGACAGAAATATGACTTCATATTAATGATGGAATCAAAACAGATGGAGCTATCTAATGGTTCAGGCAGGAAATTGGAGTAGGAATTATAGCTTCTTACCCTTATATCTATTCTGATTCACTGAATGACCTTGGGCAAATTACTTAAGCTGCCAGGTCAAATTTTCTAAGTGCACATCTTTTTTTTTTTAATGCCCAGAGCTCATATTAACAGAAAAGGAAGTTATGGAGATACAGAAAAAGGAAATTATATAATACAGAGTGGAGGAAAAGCCTTTGGCATGAAATAGATAAAGTGGCTTACCCAAAGTTTCACAATTACTATGTGGACGACTGGGCATTTATAGTCCAGTGTGCGACTCGTTGGCCCTCAATTGCCACACTTTTAATATCACCTTGATAATAACTTCCCTGATTTTGGTTATGATAGTATACACTTAAGACTTACCTCTCAAATTAGCTATCTAATAAATGTTTTAGTCTTTTCTCCAACATCAAATGCTATCAGTTTTTATTCTTAAAGCAGCTTTTAGTTTTATGCACCTGTTAAAGCCAGACTCCACTGTCATAATTCTAATGCTTATTATTCCTCATCTGGGCACTCATTAATCTAAAAATTACTGTCAGTGACTCATTTTTTCTCACATTTATTTCAGCTATCATGCTTTTAAATACCTGTAGATGATATTTAAGAACACTGAAATGTTGGGAGAGCACAAAGGAAAAAAACAGGGCTGTGTCAGAATTCTTTAACATGACTATTTACCAGTCATGTAATAAGAGAACATGAAAAGGAAAGTGAAATATTTTTTATTGTTTTCTATTATTTTGTTAATGACCAAATTCATTAAATTTATACACTACACACTGATTTATCTCTGTTATATTGTTTGAATCTACCCACAAATTTCCATATAAATGACATTTTTCTAATTTAGGCTTACATTATTCCTTGGGAATTTTTGGCTAATCCTTTGTCTCTAATGCTTCCTCCTTAAATTTATTCTCCACCTTACCTATATATGTCTCTATGGTCCTTTTAACATCCATTTTAAGCTAGCATATTAATCTCAAATGAGTATGAATTTCTAATTTC
The DNA here is from genome assembly GCA_006410935.1 of Redunca redunca. NCBI lineage: Eukaryota > Metazoa > Chordata > Mammalia > Artiodactyla > Bovidae > Redunca > Redunca redunca. The sequence continues at coordinate 267,033 of SJYQ01004929.1, forward strand.
TTGACTACATGTAACACCCATAGGTCTTTGCTTATGCTTTTTTCTGTGCTGGAATGGTCATACTCTAATATTTACCTTTTAAAACTTGACTTTAATCTCACTTCCAGAAAGCTCTCATTTGTTATTCATACCAATTATTAGTAATCTCCTTCTATGTTCCCAAAATACACAGTATATGTCACTATGATTATGCTTATTTCATTGTTTTATAATTATGAGATTTCCATCTATTTTTTTTTCTTTCAAACATTGTTCCTTCAGAGATCAGTTCAGTTCAGTCGCTCAGTCATGTCCAACTCTTTGCGACCCCATGAATCGCAACACGCCAGGCCTCCCTGTCCATCACCATCTCCTGGAGTTCACTCAGACTCACATCCATCATGTCCGTGATGCCATCCAGCCATCTCATCCTCTGTCATCCCCTTCTCCTCCTGCCCCCAATCCCTCCCAGCATCAGAATCTTTTCCAATGAGTCAACTCTTCGCATAAGGTGCCCAAAGTACTGGAGTTTCAGCTTCAGCATCATTCCTTCCAAAGAAATCCCAGGGTTGATCTCCTTCAGAATGGGCTGGTTGGATCTCCTTGCAGTCCAAGGGACTCTCCAGAGTCTTCTCCAACACCACAGCTCAAAAGCATCAATTCTTCGGCGCTCAGCCTTCTTCACAGTCCAACTCTAACATCCATACATGACCACAGGAAAAACCATAGCCTTGACTAGACAGACCTTAGTCGGCAAGGTAATGTCTCTGCTTTTGAATATACTATCTAGGTTGGTCATAACTTTTCTTCCAAGGAGTAAGCGTCTTTTAATTTCATGGGTGCAGTCACCATCTGCAGTGATTTTGGAGCCCAAAAAAATAAAGTCTGACACTATTTCTACTGTTTCCCCATCTATTTCCCATGAAGTGATGGGACCGGATGCCATGATCTTTGTTTTCTGAATGTTGAGCTTTAAGCCAACTTTTTCACTCTCCTCTTTCACCGTCATCAAGAGGATTTTTAGCTTCTCTTCACTTTCTGCCATATGGGTGGTGTCATCTGCATATCTGAGGTTATTGATATTTCTCCCAGCAATCTTGATTCCAGCTTGTGTTTCTCCCAGTCCAGCGTTTCTCATGATGTACTCTGCATAGAAGTTAAATAAGCACGGTGACAATATACAGCCTTGACGGACTCCTTTTCCTATTTGGAACCAGTCTGTTGTTCCATGTCCAGTTCTAACTGTTGCTTCCTGACCTGTATACAGATTTCTCAAGAGGCAGGTCAGGTGGTCTGGTATTCCCATCTCTCTCAGAATTTTCCACAGTTTATTGTGATCCACACAGTCAAAGGCTTTGGCATAGTCAATAAAGCAGAAATAGATGTTTTTCTGGAACTCTCTTGCTTTTTCCATGATCCAGCGGATGTTGGCAATTTGATCTCTGGTTCCTCTGCCTTTTCTAACACCAGCTTGAACATCAGGGAGTTCACGGTTCGTGTATTGCTGAATGGTTATATATAAAACTAGTTAAAAGTGTCAAAGAAAGATTATACCAGATGAAATTAAACAGGCAAGTAAACCTTTATTCAAGACTATTGCAGAAAGACTGAAATTAGCTCTGCTATAAGAAAAGATAGGAGACTAAATTTTAAAGTAATGAGATGGACTAGTCAAAAAGTACTGGAGTACATTAAAGGGGTGGTTTGTTAATGTAATTAGGTCATTTTTAAATTGGCTTTGGTGTTTATAGAAGTTGACTTCTCCCCTTCCACAGAGATTGGGAAGAGATATGGGTGTTATCTTCCTCAGTGATTACATTTAAAGGAATGACTGCAAGGTCCTATAAAGANTGATAGTATACATGTTGCAATGCCATTCTCCCATCTCATCCCACCCTCTCCCTCTCTCTCTCCCCCAGAGTCCAAAAGTTCTCTCTATAGATCTGAGTCTCTTTTGTTGAGGAGACTAAATTTTAAAGTAATGAGATGGACTAGTCAAAAAGTACTGGAGTACATTAAAGGGGTGGTTTGTTAATGTAATTAGGTCATTTTTAAATTGGCTTTGGTGTTTATAGAAGTTGACTTCTCCCCTTCCACAGAGATTGGGAAGAGATATGGGTGTTATCTTCCTCAGTGATTACATTTAAAGGAATGACTGCAAGGTCCTATAAAGAACGATATTTCTGGGTTATAAAACAAGCAAGAAGCTGGAAGAAGATTTACATTTTGAAACAGCAGAGAGAGAATTTACTATTGCAAGTTTTCTGAAGTACTAATGTACTAAGAAAAGTACTAAAGCACTAAAACACTGAAAGTACCAAAAAATACCAAAGTACTTTTTTGTTTTTTTAAGTACTAAGAAAAGGTAGGTCAAGGGGCCTAAAGTCACGAAGAAAATTGTTTAAAGTTTAGTCTAGCTGAGAGAATATTTAATCATCTTGGTCAATATATACCATATATTCTTAGTTCTGAGACATGTTAAACACTGTGAATTTCACTTTTCTGTTGCATGCTACAAATACGAATGGTATTATAGTGCAAATATTTTCTTTAAAAATCTCATCATTACTCTTGCCTGATCACAGGTACACTGGGCATTCAATGCTGGACAGAATATGTATCTTTTTTCCTTGCTTTAGTTTCCTTGTTTGGATGCTGATGAATTTCTTCTTATTACCCTTGCTCTTTCCTTGATGCCTTACCTGTAGGTTCTGGCTCTGAACAGCCCCTTTTCTGGCTTTTGCCAAAGAGGTCCAATAACCTCTTGTGTCTAAGTGCCAAAACTGTTCTTACTTAGCTCTATCCTGGGAAATCAGGGACAGTTCTTACTTTGTACTAGGCAAAAAAGAAAACATTCTCATGATAATATTGATTAACACTCATGGCTTCCCTGGTGGCTCAGTCAGTAAAGAATCCTCCTGCAATTCAGGAGACCTGGATTCAATCCTTGGGTTGGAAAGATCCCCTGGAGGAGGGCATAACAACCCACTCCAGTAGTCTTGGCTGGAGAATCCCATGGACAGAAGAGCCTGGTGTGCTACAGTCCATGGAGTTGCAGAATCGGACAAGACTGAGTAACTAAGCACAGCACAATAATGGCCTAATACATACCACATCATGCTAAAGCATGCACACATACAAACACATACACAGATGCATGTACACATGCACACACTTATCCTCTGCATATAAGAGGTAAAGTTGAAACCAGCTAGGGAAGAAGGGAGTTCTCTCCTGCCACATAAATTAATGTTGACTAAATAAATAAGTGAATAATGATATTTGATTATAACACAACTTTAATTTACAAACATTACATAAAATACGTATTTTTTCATATATAGACATACCATTCCAAAGCCCAAAGTCTTAATCTTCTGAAAAGTTTCATGAAGAGAACAAATACCTGCATGTTTTTTTTTTTAAATGTAATTACCAAACAATATTTCAGTTATAAATTCAAGTAATTATTACTTTTGTAGAATAGCAGTGAAAGTGAAAGTGAAGTAGCTCAGTTGTGTCTGACTGTTTACAACCTCGTGGACTGTAGCCCACCAGGCTCCTCTGTCCATGGGATTCCCCAGGCAAGAATACTGGAGTGGGTTGCCATTTCCTCCTCCAGGGAATGTTCCTGACCCAGGGATCAAACCTAGGTCTCCCGTATCACAGGCAGAGGCTTTAACCTCTGAACCACCAGGGAATAGCAGTACTGTCCTTTAAATATAAATTAAAATATCAAAATATTGTATGCATTTAATTACAAAACCTTTCTTTTATGTAGAAATTCTAGTTTTCAAAAGTGTATAGGGACTCTCTAGGCTCATCTTGTCATAAAAGAGCTTGGAGATTTTCACTCCTAATCACACAAGAGAAATTTGAACAAACTGAAAATTGATGATTTGTTTTGGATCCATCAAAAAATAGAGATTTCAGAACAAATCAGGGCTCTGAATCCTGGAGACAGAAGAATCCAGGGAGTCACAGTTGAGAACTGCTTATTTGGTAAAGAAGATGTGTGAGTAAGTGCTAGGTTGCTTCAGCTGTGTCCAACTCTTTGTGACCCCATGGACTGTGTAGTCCACTAGGCTCCTCTGTCCATTGGATTCTCCAGGCAAGAACACAAGAGTGGATTGCCATGACTTCCTCCAGGGGATCTTCCTGATCCAGGGACTGCAGCCTCATCTCTTAAGTCTCCTGCATTGGCAGGTGGGTTATTTTTACCACTGGCACTACCTGGGGAAGCCTGGTAAAAAGGACACCAATACCATTAAACAGGAAGGAATAATTAAATTGTCACTTTGAAAAATTGCTGTGGGCTGAATGTAGACTAATGTGAGAGTGAGAAACTCCTGGAGCCACTCCTTTACACAAGTTCCACAGTTGAAGCGACTTAGCATGCATGTATGCATTGGAGAAGAAATGGCAACCCACTCCAGTGTTCTTGCCTAGAGAATCCCATCAACAGAGGAGCCTGGTGGGCTGCCGTCTATGGGGTCACACAGAGTCAGACACGACTGAAGTGACTTAGCAGCAGCAGCAGAGTTTTATGATTTTTACCTCCAGGTACCCTACCAAGTAGAGTCCTAATGAAAGAAGACCCTGTCCTGAATCCAGAAGTGGAAGAAAAGAAGTAATCTTTGCACATCTGCCCTAACAATAACTTACTCTTGAGTGGTAAAGACTTTACTAGAGCCTATCCCATGTGGGAAAGGGCATTTCTTCCTTTCCAGGCCTCACTTGAAGAACTGAAGAGGAAAGCTAAGAAAAACTTGTGAATTTGCAGTCTGGGGGGATAGACCCACTACAAGTCTGAGAAATTTAAGAGTATAAAACACTTTGGCTCCTCAGTCTTTAGCACCACACCTGCAGGTTCCCAGTATGATAGCAGATGACTACTTAGAACTGCAAGACACAGACTCTCCTGAAGGAGGAATACTTGAGCAAACTCAGAGTCACCAAGGGAGGCATGCACAAAGACATTAGAGGAAATGGAAACCTCAGGTACCTATAACTGTAGCAATATTAAAAACAATCTAACTCTCTGCCAGAGTAACTTTTTCACACCAAAGTCCTATTTACTGAAAATTTTAATACCTGCTCAGCACTTCTGACTTCTAATAAAAGTTACCAAGTACGCTAAAAGGCAAAACAAAACAGTCTGCAGAGACAAAATGTACACAAGAACTATACTCAGATATGGCAGAGATTTTGGAGTTATCACACAGGGCTTAAAATGACTCTGATTAATGTTAAGGACTCTAATGGAAATAGTAGACAATATGAAAGATCAGATAAATAGTGCAAGCAGAGTGTGGGAAACCCTAAAAATTAAAAAGGAAGTGCTAGAGATTATTTTCCTGTAATAGAAATGAAGAATGCTTTTGATGGGTTTGACAATAGATTGTACACAGCCAAAATATGAATCAGTGAACTTAAACATAGGTTAATAGACACTTCTGAAATGAAAAGAGGAAAAAAATGTAGAGAAAACCAGAATAGAACACCCAAGAAATTAGGGAAATTTTTTAAAGTATTCACATATGTAAATGGAATACAATAATAGAAGAAAGAAAGAATGGATAAGAAGAGGTATTGATGTAGTAATGGCTGTGTGTTCTTAGTTGCTCTGTTTTGTCCAGCAATTTGTGACCGCAAGACTGTAGCCCGCCAGGCTCCTCGGTCCATGGGATTCTCCAGGCAAGAATGCTGGAGTGGGTTGCCATGTCCTCCTCCAGGGTATCTTCCCAAACTCAAGGACTGAACACTGGTCTCCCACTTTGCAGGCGGATTCTTTACCACCTGAGCCACCAGGGCTGAGAACTTCCCCAAAGAAGTAACAGACACGAAACCAAATATCCAGGAAAATTTAGGAACATCAGGAAGTGCAACACCATCAAAAATACACCTAACCATATAATAGTCCAAGTGTAGAAAAACAGTAAAAAGAGAAATTACTGAAATAAGGGGAAGAATGGGTAATGATGGCTAGAACCTTATTTATATAGGAAGAAGGATAAGAATTACAAAAGACTTCTCATCTGAAACCATGCAAGCAAGAAGAGAATAAATATTAGTGCGTAAATTTTCAAAAATCAGTAGAGCCTTCTATATCCAGAAAAGTTCCCCTTTGAAAGTGAAAGAGAAATAATGACTTTTTCATACAAAAACTGAGAGAGATTTATTGCCCTATCAGAAATGTTGAAGTTCAGTGAAAAGGAAATTTATATAGGTCAGAAATTTGGATCTACATAAAGAATAAAGAGTGTCAAAGAAGGAATAAATGAAGATTTTTGAAATAGTTTAAAAAAAGAGTATAAATATCGCTCCCCCCCACAACTGAAATAACTTATATGAATTACTATAAATGACTGTGTCCTAGTGCTACCGAATTGGGGAGGGTGGAAGAGGATCCTCCTTTGTGGGCCTCGATTCTTGGTAAGGACACAAAGAAGAATCTGAGGTCTTACCTGTGGCAAAAACAAGTTTATTGAGGAAAGAACAGAAAGACTACTTCAAGGGAGATGTGGACTGAGCCAAGAGAGGCACTGGCGCCAGAATGATGAGGAATGGGGGTTTTTAAAGACAAAGCTTTTACATATCCATTTAGGTGGTCGAGGATTGACAGTTTTGATTGACAGCTGCAAGTTACATAACAAAAGGCTCTATTGCACATGTCTTTCCTATAATTCAGTCTATTATAATCAGATTATGTATATATAGAATATTTATGAACCTTTAATGGGCTCTTGGCTGCCTAATATCACTTGAGGACAGGGCTGTACATCAAGAGTGCATGTTCTGGAGTTGGAAAAGTCTCTGGTTATTTTGTAGCATAATCTGAGTTCTCCTGAGTGGCTTTGGGGTATGTCTGGGGTGGAGTTTAGAGATTAGTTTGGATCTTTATTGGTAGGTCACCCCTTGTCCAGTGCCTAACTTCTTACTTAACACAAGTAATGAAAGTGATAGTTATACTTATGCAGGGTAAGGCAAAACTGCAGCCTGAATCTGCTTCAGAAAAGATTGGGTTTATTCACATGTAACATTTGTGTTATTTACAGGGATTGTACAGAGGTCATGCCACAGTTGTGGCTATGGTAGCCGGGGTGTTTAGAATTTAAGAGGGCAATGGGAAAATATGACATAAATTCAATAAAATATGTATTCAAGGAAATTCACAAGCAAGGTAAAATTTTATAGTAGGCAAATACAGAAGATAGTGTGTAAAGGAGTTTTTTGAAAACAAAAGTCTAGAAAAAGATGCTTATAGGCAGGTAGAGGATTTACAGAAATGATATTCTCTATGATCATTTTCAGATTTTAACAAAGAGTGCTACATAAGAGACAACTAAACTAGGGAGAGTTATACTTATCACACTGTTGAAATGGTTTGTTAATCTGCTGTGATTCTTCCTTCTCGCTCAGTTTACATAGAGATAATTTTGGTGACATAACATATTCCCAAATTTGTATCACATCCCTTATACTTATGAGAAGAGTTGGAAGGAATAACGAATATTGAGTTCTTATTTTGTATCCTACATTGCAGAGGTATTTTCTAGCTTCTACATTTGTTTGTTTTAACATTGTTATTTTCATTTCAATATAAAGAGAAAGGGCTCAGTTGTTGAATATTTTGATGAAGGTCCTACAGCTTGAAATTGAAAATTAAAAAGTAACAGAAAGAAAACACAACTATTGCAAAAGTAAATGCTCTTTAAAATAAATTACTATAATAGGTAAAGCCCTCATGAGCTAACAATAGTAAAATGAGAAAATGTAGGTAAAATTACAAAATTGAAAGTAAAGGTAAGCTAAAAATAAATGGAAATCCAGGGATTATAAGAGA
>SJYQ01004929.1:323340-348056 GCA_006410935.1 Redunca redunca
CTAAGTGGTGTCAGATTATGTTTAATAAATCTTGTCAAATAAATTGGTTGCATAAATGTCAAGTTCTATTTTCAAACAAGGCAGAGATGATTTTAATATTTCTGAGATATTTAAAACAATTGGTTGTTTTTAATTTACATAGTCTAAGAATACTTGTCCCTTAATTGATGTTTTTTAAAACTGAAAAATATACATTCAAAACAGTGCAAATATCTTTTGTCAGTTTAGTCATCTGCATTCCAATATAATTCCTTTCAAATAGCGATGCACAGTTATTTTAACATGACTAGACATATTTCTCCTTGATCAATTTTAATCAAGCAATAATTTCATTGTGTAAAATGCTGGTGTTTCTATGATGAAGATGGCCACTTGGAAAAATTGCAATATCAACATAATTATTCTTTAAATGTGAACTTACTGATTTAAAAGGATGCGGCAAGAAATTTGAGCAATTTTACATTGAATTAAGTTTTTTCTTAACTTGGATTTAGCTTCATCTTTCAGTGATACGAATAAGTAGTAAGTACCAGTGAGAGAACCAAAGATGAAAAAGGTCAAATCCAGTTACTTATCTCCAACATTTATCATGAAGAACTCAAATAATATGCCTTAACTCTTAATTCTCTTTTTCAAATGAAGCAAACACAAATTTTTTGTTTATTTATAAGCTGACACAAAACTGCTTTGCAGAATTATGGATCAAATAGTTATAAGTCAATAGGTACTTCCTTCATAATGTAAACATTTTTAAAGATTCTACTCTTTCAAAATTAAATTTGAATTTATTTTGTTGATTGTTGGCATTTTTTGAAAAGCATTCATTTAAATGTCAGATACAATTTAAGGCTACACAACATCTTTTACATATACTGCTTAACTTAAAGCAACATGTGAAGATCAGACTTAGAGATAAAAATAAAACACAAATTCAGCCAATAAAACATTTATTTGTTTCTTTATATCTGTACTCTAAATTATTGCTTCATTTTCTTAAAATAGAGTATTTCTATGACTATTGCTGAGTTACAAGGTTTATATTTTCCCTTATGTTTTCAGTGTTTGTCATTGCCTTTAAATACTCTCGACTCTTTGAAAGACGGAAAATATGCTGTTTATCATTCTATGTGTGTGTGTGCTTAGTTGCTCAGTTGTGTCTGACTCTTGGGACCCTATAGACTGTAGCCTGCCAGGCTTCTCTGTACAGGCAAGAGTATTGAGATTCTCCAGGCAACAATACTGGAATGCATTGCCCTTTCCTTCTCCAGGGGATCTTCCCAAACCAGGAGTCGAACCCAGATCTGCTGCATTTCAGGCATACTCTTTTTTTAAAAAATTAATTAATTTATTTTTTAAAATATAAATTTATTTATTTTAATTAGAGGTTAATTACTTTACAGTATTGTATTGGTACAGGCATACTCTTTACTGATTGAGTTACGTGGGAAGTCTCATTTAGCATTCTTAACCTCAATTAAATCTGCCTTTTTAGTAGAGAATTACTACTAGTTTCAGCTTTCAAAACAGTTCACAGATGCTCCAAATACTTGTTACTATGCTACTGCTAAGTCGTTTCAGTCATATCTGACTCTGTGTCCACCAGGCTCCCCCATCTCTGGGATTCTCCAAGCAAGAACACTGAAGTGGGTTGCCATTTCCTTCTCCAATGCATAAAAATGAAAAGTGAAAGTGAAGTGGCTCAGTTATGTCAGACTCTTCACGACCACATGGACTGCAGCCCACCAGGCTCCTCTGTCCATTGGATTCTCCAGGCAGGAGTACTGGAGTGGGTTGCCATTGCCTTCTTCCTACTTGTGGTTACTATGGGTAACCACAATTTCTATGAACATTTTTATTCCCTTATCACATCAACCTGAAGGAAGGTGGAGGAAAAAAAAAAGAGGACAGACTGCTAAATATTGAGAAAACTGAAGTCAGAAAATACAGACTAACAAAAAATTATCAATTTATTAAGCAACATATGTATATTATACATTTAATAAAACATGTTGGTATATTTCAGTATAAAGATACCCAATGGACAAACAGGCAAATTTTATTGTAATTCTGTCATCTTAGGGCTTCCCTGGTGGCTCAGAGGGTAAAGCGTCTGCCTGCAATGCAGGAGATGCGGGTTCAATCCCTGGGTTGGGAAGATCCCCTGGAGAAAGGAATGGCAACCCACTCCAGTACTCTTGCCTGGAAAATCCCATGGACTGAGAAGTCTGGTAGGCTAGAGTCCATGGGGTCACAAAGAGTCAGACATGACTGAGCAACTTCACTTTCTGTCATCTTATTTAATCTTCTCATAAGTCATAAACACAGCAGCATTTTTAATGTCATTGTATCTATACAATTCAGTTCAGTTCAGTTCAGTCGCTCAGTTGTATCCAACTCTTGCGACTCCATGAATCACAGCACTCCAGACCTCCCTGTCCATCACCAACTCCCGGAGTTCACTCAGACTCATGTCCAGCAAGTCAGTGATGCCATCCAGCCATCTCATCCTCTGTTGTCCCCTTCTTCTCTTGCCCCCAGTCCCTCCCAGCATCAGAGTCTTTTCCAACGAGTCAACTCTTGGCATAAGGTGGCCAAAGTACTGGAGTTTCAGCTTTAGCATCAATCCCTCCAAAAAAATCCCAGGGCTGATCTCCTTCAGAATGGACTGGTTGGATCTCCATGCAATCCAATGGACTCTCAACAGTTTTCTCCAACACCACAGTTCAAAAGCATCAATTCTTTGGTGCTCAGCCTTCTTCATGGTCCAACTGTCACATCCATATATGACCACAGGAAAATCCATAGCCTTGACTAAACAGACCTTTGTTGGAAAAGTAATGTCTCTGCTTTTCAATATGCTATCTAGATACAATTACTAGATAGTAAATACAGATTCCAAAGAATTGATGCTTTTGAACTGTGGTGTTGGAGAAGACTCTTGAGAGTCGCAAAGAGATCCAACCAGTCCATCCTAAAGCATATCAGTCCTGAATATTCATTGGAAGGACTGATGCTGAAGCTGAAACTCCAATACTTTGGCCACCTGATGCAAAGAACTGACTCATTTGAAAAGACCCTGATGCTAGGAAATATTGAAGGCAGGAGGAGAAGGGGATGACAGAGGATGAGATGGTTGGATGGCATCACCGACTCACTGGACATGAGTTGGAGTAAACTCTGGGAGTTGGTGATGGACAGGGAAGCCTGGCATGCTGCAGTCCATCAGGTCACAAAGAGTCGGACATGACTGAGAGACTGAACTGAACTGAAATACAGACTCAAAAACAGCATGGCAGAAAATAAAATTTTGTTCATCAAAACAATTGTACAAAAAGAAGCCAAAGAATCAATATATGATAATTACAAATTTGAAAATAGAACACATTTATAATATTTGTCTGTGTATATATGGGGCTTCCCAGGTGACGCTAGTGGTAAAGAACCTGCCTGCCAATTTAGGAGACATAAGAGACTCTGGTTCAATCCCTGAATCAGGAAGATCCCCTGGAGGAGGAAACGACAACCGACTCCAGTATTCCTGCCTGGAAAATCCCATGGACAGAGGAGCCTGGTGGGCTCCTCTGATTGACTAATTGACAGACCACTCAGGCCCACACGTGACTATGTATATATACATACAGACATACTATCTGAAGCTACTTCTCTTTTACTATTCAAGGTTCAGTTTGAAGCTTACCTCATAAAGTGCTTGTTCTAAAATAGATTACAATTATCTCTTCTTGTTATTTCTTATAATATTTATTCTTCTTAACACATGTGTTGAAGCTCTTCTCTAAGTGTTTATTATGTGCTTTCTTTTTGATTCCACACGTAAGCAACATAGAAATCCTGGCTAGAGACATGGGGAAATATTTAATAAATATCCTTTAATTTAGTAGCAACTCTTTTCTATAGGACTGGAAGACTATGTCATACTCCACAATGGGAAGATTAAATGGAGAGTATGTGGTATGGCTTTAATTTTGGTATAGACTCACATAATGAACAAAAATATGTAAATTATATGGCCAGAACAAAAACTAAAGTAAAAACAACAAAAAGGCATATATTACATGAGTGTTCAGTTAATTGTGTCCAATTTTTTGCAACTCTATGGACTGAAGCCTGCCAGGATCTTCTGTCCATTGAATTTTTCAGACAAGAATACTGGAGTGGGTTGCCATTTCCTCTTCCACAGGATCTTCCCAACCCAGGGATGGGAAATGCGTCTCCTATATGGCAGCAGATCCTTTACCACTCAGCTGGTCCTTATTTAACATCAAGTTTTGCAGATATTGATATTCTAGCACAAGCATTAACTCTAGTTTACAAGAGAGGAAAGTGGAACGCAGCACTTCTGTATAATCAACCAAATTCACCACCTACCAAGGGCTTGGGTAGAATTCAAAAATTAAGCCCAGCATCAAAGCCTTGGTTTCCTTGCTTTACTACTAGTATTCTCATCCCAAAGAAAACACTAAATGTCTACAATTTCTCTTGCAAAGGAATCCTTTGAAGAGCTAGACCTTCATCCTTTCACCTCTGCACTGGGCTACCGGGGTCTGTGATAATAGTATGTATTTAATAAACATTTGTTGAAGTGAACCTGTGTTTTTGAGAAATATTTTCAAGTTCAAATTAAACATCTATCACAAGTATGCTATTATTTGGATCTCTGATGGGATATTATTTAGATGTTTATATTTAACTATATATATATATTTAACTTAAAATATGATTATACTTTCAGAAAAAATATCAATTAAATCAACAGAATGCAAAGGCTATACACTTAGTTAAGGTCATTTCATGACTGAATACTGAAGAAAACCAACTTTGATATTCAAATAGAATACATTTTAATGAACATTCCTGAGTTTTCAAAATGATCGCTCTCTTGTTAGAATAACACATCTGTTGGAGGCTTTTATAATGCACATTAAAAAAAAGAAAAAACACAGAACCCTTGGACTCAAAGCTTAACTTACACTTAGAATATCAGAGTATTCTGAGAAATAGCTCTTAATTGAATCCTGGTAAATATGTGGTTGCATTTTGCATTTTTACTCTACACATTTCTACTTTTTTAACACCATCTTTTAAGGTTTTATATGTGTGAGAAGTAAAAAAAGAATAATACTTCAAATCAGCTCAATATTGAAATAATGATTTGTACTGGCATGCCATGTGAAACAAGGTCTATTATCTACTTGATTTTTAATTACCTTTTTGAGAAATTATCTGTCCTGGGATTTTACTTCCCTTCATTATACCTGTCAGACCCTGAACTTTTAATTTCAGGCTATTAATTACTATGATATCCCCAGGTCTTTTCCTACCCTCTGTTTTTACAAGATTAATATCATTCTAAACATTTACTTAGGTTTCTTTTTCTGTCTCCCTAGATGGCTAACTTAACTTTACTCACACTGAATCTTTCTGCTGCTGCCATAACAAATTTCAATTTCTCTTCTTAACAATATCCTTCTTAGTGCTAACAATGTTTCCTACTTTATCACTAAATTTTATTGTCAGGAAGATTCTTCTGTAGAAATTCAATTGTCTGTAAATCTGAGTACCAGTAAAGCTGCTAAAATCATTGTGAGTCTTGTTTAACTGTCTGGCACATAAATCAGGTAGATTTTATTTGATTTCAGTGGGGCGTTTTGCTAGACCTTAGCACGCTCTAACACATACTGATATTAACTAATCACACATTCAAGTGCATATTACTGCTTCAAAGAGGAATAATTCATCCAATAAACACAGCCTATCTTTCGAAATGGCAATTACCAAGAAACATGTTCTGACTAATGTTATCCTGGGTCAGTGATATAAAAGGAGACTGGAAATTCAAAGCTTCTCAAAGTTGTCGTTACTTCATCTATGACTGTGAATGAGCCCTTAATTCCAAGCATGTCAAATTCCTATTGTGTAGCCTTCCAATCCTTCACTCTGCATGAAAAGTGATATTTTTATCATGCGATGGTAATTTCTTATTGTTCACATACATGTTAATGCCTTTATGTTCTTTCAATCTACCAATAAACATGTATAAGAAATATTCTTATTTTAAGATTCTGAGATTCCAAATGAAAAGCAACTTTTCCATAGTACAAGAGTTTGGTTACAGACCAGAAATCAAGATACACACATGCACAAATCTGTGTTCAAATCTTGGTTTGAATCAGCTCCAATTCTTCAAAAAGAATATATGTATATGTATATAGATATACATATACATTACACATATATATGTATGTATCTCATATATAGGATTTTTATGAGATAAATATATATAACAGGCATGTATATCCATATGTATGTGTATATATATGCAAATGAAAATATAAAAACATGTATTTATCATTTATTAAGGAAAAATACAAATATGAATATATAAAATAAAATTTCACAAAATGTTAGAGGCAGAGATGGTAAAGCAATTTGACAAATTCAAACAGTTTTCATTAAAAAAACCTATTTAATATTACTATTCAGATACCTATGTAGAGTTTAACAAAATATCATCTTCCCGTATCTCTGCTTGTTTTTCCTTGTTGTTGATCATCTTAGAATCTTTTTAGGGAGACACTTTGCAGGACTGTGAAGGTAGCTTTTATGCCCATGCTATTAATTTCATATGAAGCATTCTCTTCAGGTAGCTAAATTTTATACATGCTAACCACATTTAGCACTCTGAGGCATCTAGGAGTGTACAGTTCTACTCTAAATTGCCATCACAGTGAAGAAACCAAAGAATAGAACTTAATTATTTTTTTTATCTATGTTTCCTTTTTAAATAATTGCTTATGATAGCAATTTATGTATCTCTGCATATACATGCATGGGTTGATTTTGAAAAGGCAAGGATCACATAAATAGGACAGATCTCAAATAAGGGAAACTAGATGACATTACCTAAACCCTCACCATTAATGTTATAGTAAGTTCCTAGAAAAATATAAACTAAAGGGAATAAATTAAAAATCACATTTTATGTGAAATATAAGTCAAAATTTAACTGAAGTAAATTTGGAAGTTTTCTATAAAAAATATTTCTATAAAAATATTATAGGAAAGAAATAGATATAGATAATTTCAAAATTAACAACTTGGTAAACCACCATAAGACATTATAACCACAAGATACTGGGTCTATAAAATACTGAATATAAAATATTTCTAATATATAAAGATAAAATATAGAGGGAATTGTAAACATGAACAAAGAACAAGTGAGAAAACTGATTAAAATCCTGTGAACAAGGATTAAGTAGAAATTTCAACATATAAAATGTGATCATTAGACCAAAAAATTCAGTGACTATATGAATTAAACATGGGGTCATTCATCATCTGGGTGATACTGCTAAAAAATTCACCCATAATATAGAGGGACTTCCTCGGTGGTCTAGTGGTTAAGACTCTGTGTTTCCACTGCAGGGGTTATAGATTCAATCCCTAGCTAAGGAAGTAGGATCCCACATGCTATGCAGTATGGCAAAAAAAAAAAAAGATATAGGGGAAAATATATAAAACAATTTATAAAAGAGGGTGATAGGGATGTCTGTTTTCACTACTTTTATTCAATAATTACTAAAGAATCTAGAAAATTAGGGGGGAAAAGATGATTTAAGAAAGTAAATGTAAGTATAATCAAAGAAAAATATACTCTTGGTCACTGGTGACATGGTACATACTTAGGGAATCCAAGATAATTTCCTGACAAATCATAAAAATATATGTGCAAATTAACAATATGAAATTAAGATGAAAAATTCAATTGAATGGTTATATACCCATAGAAAAGAGTTTTAACATATTTAATATATTCCAGATTAGTTAAAGATAGGCAGATAGATAGATCCATCTTTATATGTTTGCACATTCCTACATACTAGTACACATACATATGACAGAAAAATGCCTGCCTTTTGTTACTAATTTGATTTTCTTTCCACTCTATAGTTCTCCCTTGGTATCAGTCAGGGATTGATTCCAAGATACCGTGTGGATACCAAAATGTGTGAATGCTAAAGGCCCTTATATAAAATGTCATAGTATTTGCAAATAACCTACACACATCATTCAACATTGTTTATATTATCTCTAGTTTCCCTGGTGGCTCACGTCGTAAAGAAGCTGCCTGCAATGCAGGAGACTGGGATTCGATCCCTGGGCCAGGAAGATCCCCTGGAGAAGGGAATGGCAACTCATTCCACTATTCTTGCCTGGAGAATTTCATGGACAGAAGAGCCTGGCAGGCTACAGTCCATGGGGTCACAAAGAGTCAGATATAACTGAGCAACTAACTCTTGCTTACTTACTAGATTAATGATCACATTTAGTATAATATAAATGTTATATAAATAGTTATGGAAAGGAAGTGAAAGTGTTAGTCACTTAGTTGTGTCTGAACCTGGGTTTCCTGCATTGTAAATAGTTATAAATGTATATAGTGGCCAACATGCTGCAAATTCAAAGTTTGCTTTTTGGAACTTTCTGGATTTTTTATTTTTGCAATTTTCAACAAGGTTGGCTGAACCTATGGATATAGAACACACAGATAAGGAGGACCAACTATACAGTAAAACAAACAGGACAAATCTTAATATTTAAATACCCTTAGTTGTTAATAGCAGTAATTCATTTTTTGATAGAATTATTTAAATTTTTACAAATCCAACTGGTCAAAAACATTGGCTAAATAATATCTTTTATTTACTTTAACAAGACCACTAAGGAACACATTTCTGCTATCCAGAGACATACTGGAAATAAGGTCTCTTTTATAAGACTTACCACTAGAGTTACTTGTAACTGGAGAGGATATATATATATAAGGGTACTTATTGACAGCAAAAATGTTGAGTATCTTTTCAAAATACCATATAATAATATCTCAATTTCTCTTTGGTTAGGGAGAGCCTACACAAATAGATAATGATAGCTTGTGTGAAATGCCATGAGCCTAGTGTTGTGCTTAGTTGCTCAGTCCTATCCCACTCTTTGTGACCCAGTGGACTGTATCCCACCAGGCTCCTCTGTCCATGGGATTTTTCAGGCAAGAATGAGTGGGTTGCCATTTTCCTTCTCCAGGGGATCTTCTTGACCCAGAGATCCAACCTGTGTTTCTTGTGTTTCCTGCTTCACTGGCAGATTCTTTACTTGTTGAGCCATTGGGGAAGCTCCCATCATGAGCCTGAAAGTGAAAGTGAAATCGCTCAGTCATCTCCTACTTTTTGCTACGTGGACTGTAGCCTATCAGGCTCCTCCGTCCATGGGATTTTCCAGGCAAGAGTGCTGGAGTGGACTGCCATTTCCTTCTCCAGGGGAATCTTCCTGACCCAGGAATCGAACCCAGGTCTCCCGCATTTGAGGCAGACGCTTTACCCTCTGAGCCACCAGGGAAGCTTAGAAAATACTAATTGAATCGATATAGTTTTGTGTTTCCGGCATGTGTTACACTGTTTTTATTACACTGCTAAATTATACTTAAGCATTAACTTTATTAAACTACAAAATATTTATAAACCTAATTTTTTTCTATGACAGGCACATTTGTATGTATCTCATTTAATCCTTATAACAATCCAATATGATACAGTGCAGTATACACATTTTAAAGAATAAGAAACTCAACTTTAAAGCAAGTTAGTTAACTGGTTTCAATTAACACTGACAGCAAGTAAATGACAGAAATGATGTTGAAAATTGTTTCTCAATTTCTATGTAAAAAATTGCTAGATTGATTGTCTTTACCATATCAGATTGAAACATAACAAAAATATAAGTGATGGTTTTGCATGATTTATTATTGCTTAATAATTATTTCTAAAATAAGTTAAATATAAAAGGTAATAACATTAGTAACAGTATTTGTTTTCAATTCTGCATACACTGTCAAGGCACCTATCTTATTGTAGTATCTGTTTCATGGTAAGCAATTTTCAGGCATTTATTACAAACTTGCTCTTGGCAGCTTCATAATTATAACCAATAAATACTTTTTGCTTTTGTTTGTTGAGATAATTTTTCAGATGATTTACTCAACAATTCATTCATTTATTATTGTAGTCAGTTAATATATCCTTATTGAGGTCTGTACCATGTGTGAGACAATTTCTAATTGCTAGTATAAGTGGGGTTAAACTTGTGAGTAAAAACAAATAGTCCATCTCTGTCTGACTTACTTCATCCAGAGAGAGAAAGAGAAATATCATATGATATTGCTTATAAGTGAAATATAAAAAGAAATTATACAAATGAACCTACAAAACAGAAACAGACTCACAGACTTAGAAAACAAGCTTAACGGTTACCAGGGAGAAGAGTTGTAGGGAGAGATAGCTAGGGAGCTTGGGATTGACATGCACGCTTCTGTATTTAAAATGGATAACCAACAAGGACCTATTATATAGCTCAGGGAACTCTGGTCAATGTTATGAAACAACCTAAGTGGGGAAATAATTTGAAAAGGAATAGATATATGTATATGTATAACTGAATCAGTTTGCTGTATACCTGAAACTATCACAACATTGTTAATCAACTATACTCCAATATAAAATAAAAACTTAAAAATAAAATAAAAAATAAACAATCCAGTCCTCACTATGCTTATAATATGATAGAGAAGAAAGATTAATTATTCATAAACATATGAAAAAGTAACTACAACAAACGCTAATAAATGTTATATACTTAGTTTTATGAATGTCAGTAATCTAGGGACACATTTAGGTAGTGAGGTCCAAGATTTCCCTGAAAATATTACATTTAAGCTGATATCTACTGGGTGTCTGGAAGGACAGACCATCCCAGTCAGAGAAAAGATGTATACAAAAATTAAAACATGTATGACAAAGAAGAGAGACTAAAAAGTCAGCATGCAGATAGTGAAGAACAAAGACTGATGAGCATGTTGAGGTAGGCAAAGATTAAATCATAAAAAACTTAAAGGTCATATTAATTTTGGTCATAATTCTATTAGCCATGGGAAGCTGCTGAAGAGTTTTAATCCTTGGTATGACATCACCAGATTTAAATTTGAAAAAAGTATCTTTGGAAGCAGTGTGAAAAACAGAGGAAAGCCAGATGGGTAGGAAGAGAACATTTACTATTCTAGGAGTCTAGGTGAAAGATGATACTTTCTGAGACTGTTTTGATGAAATCAGGGAAAGATAGAAACAAATATTATAGTTTCAAGAGAAAGTAGAGCTCTGGCGAATAGGACTTAGTGACAGGTTTGTTAATATAGAGCTGAGAAAGAGCTATATAGAATGGCTTTTTGGTTATTTGCTTGATCAACTGAGTGAAAAATGGTGTCTTTGAATAAGGTTGGAGATAAGTAAAAGACTTTGAATTTCATGTGTGTGTCTGTGTGTGTGTGTGTGTATCTGTGTGTGTATTAGACAGGGTACAGCTTGTGCAGTTAGAGATCAATAGGGGACCTATGTCTTGGTTTTAGTATGCTGAATTTGAGATGTTTATGAGGTAAGCTAATAAGTAAGTATTGAGGTCACAAAAGTACTCTAGACTGACTTTCAAGTAACTGAAGAAAATGGTTTGAATCAGTCTTAGAGAATGAGATGAGCAAGAAAACCTAAAACTGAATCTTAAGGAACTTCAGAAGCATGATGGAAGGGAAGAAGACTGTCTGAGAGCAAGTGAATCTAGATTTAAGTGTGGCTGTACATTTTATTGTGATATGCTCTAGTATAAAAAAGAAATGACAAAAATGACAGTTTGATTTTTCCCCCCCAAGGAAACATACAGAAGAATCACGCAAGAAAACTCAAATTCAATTAGAAGTCAAATCATGTCACGTAGAACACAGCAAGATAACTTAAAATTTTAATAACAGCTATCTTATAATTCGGGGAGAAAGCTCTAAGAAAGTTAGTTAATATTGTTTTAAAAATGGATTGGGGTCTCATTATTTCTGACCTATTCTATGTTTATATTTTAAAACTAGATTAATATCTAGTTTTTCACTATCTAGACAAAGTTGCTGTTGGGTTTTTTTGTTGTTTTTTGGTCTGTGGAAAACATAAAGTTTAAAGAGCATTTATAAAGGTATCAGATGTTTGTTCAAATGATAATGTGAGTACTATTTTTAATTAAAAATAAAATGTACTGTTTAATCATTATTTTTCTATTAAATATCTTCAGGTAATGTGTGCTTGTGTATATGGGTGGCTGTGTATTATCTTACTCACACTCAGTCATCATGAGGGAAAAAAAGATGTTTTTTCATGTTCATGCTTCTTCCTAAATTGGTATATAATACATTTGGCTATTAATCTTCAAGGTTGAGTAACTAGAGAAGCCCACATATAGATTCCCATATAGAAAATACACATCTAAACACACAATCTGTGATTAATTTGACTTATAAAGTGCATGTATAAAAGACAGTATGTCAGATTTGTTACCTTCAGTACAAATCTTTTTACTTTGTTAAAATGTATAAGTCAACTAAAAATGATTATCATCAACCTGTTCTTTTCATGAGTGATACAAACCCTAAGTTATACAGACAAATAAAAACTAACAGCAGGAAAGGAAGAAAAGTCAAGTGCTACATTTGACTTCAGGTGGATGAGATGACCACCAACTGTGTAAAATCAATGATACTAAATTTCAGTCTTGTCAAAACATGTCCATGGTACAAAAGTATTATACTTCCCTTCTTTTGACAAATGGATCAATGGCACAAGAGACCAGACAAAGACTCCTAGTCTGAAGGAAATATGAAATCTGTATTTTTTCCAGAATGGTCATTACAAAGGAAACTTGGACTCAGACAGTCTTGTTGACATTTTAGGAGTCAACAAATGAATGAACAAACAAATGAACAACAAACAAATGAACAAAAATGAATGGGAATGGGTGAATTTAATTCAGATGAACATTATATTTACTACTGTGGGCAAGAAGCCCTTAGAAGAAATAGACTAGCCATCCTAGTCAACAAAAGAGTCTGAAATGCAATAATTGGGTGCAGTTTCAAAAATCACAGAATGATCTTGTTTCTAAGGCAAACCATTCAACATCACAGTAATCCAAGTCTATGCCCCACTCATTAATGCCAAAGAAGCTGAAATTGACCAGTTCTATAAAGTCCTACAACACCTTCTAGAACTAACACCAAAAAGGATACCCTTTTTATGATGAATAAAGGATTGGAATGCAAAAGTAGGAAGTAAAGAGATACCTGGAATAACAGGTTAGTTTGGCCTTTTAGTACAAAAATGGAGCAGGGCAAAGGTTAATAGAGTTTTGTCAAGAGAACATGCTGCTCATAGCAAACACCCTTTTCCAACAAACTTATAAATAACATAGTGAAGTTGCTCAGTCATGTCTGACTCTTTGCGACCCCGTGGACTGTAGCCCGCAAGGCTCCTCTGTCCATGGGATTCTCCAGGGAAGAATACTGGAGTGGGTTGCCATTTCCTTATCCAGGGGATCTTCCTGACCCAGGGATCAAACCCAGGTCTCCTGCATTGCAGGCAGACGCTTTAACCTCTGAGCCACCAGGGAAGCCATGGACATCACCAAATCATCAGTAAATAAATCATATTGATTATGTTATTTGCAGCCAAAATTGAAGAAGTTCTACATGGTTAGTAAAAACAAGACCTGAAGCTGAGTATTGCTCAAATCATGAACTCTTTATTGCAAAATCCAGGCTTAAATTGAAAAAGTAGGGAAAACCACTAGGCCATTCAGGTATGACCTAAATCAAATCCCTTGTGATTATACAATGAAGGTGATGAATAGATTCAACAGTTTAGATCTGGTAGACAGAATGCCTGAAAAACTGGATGAAAGTTCATAACACTGTACAGAATGCAGTGACCAAAATCATCCCAAAGAAAAAGAAATGCAAGAAGGCAAAGTGGTTTCCTGAGGAGGCTTTACAAAGAACCAAAGATAGAAGTAAAAGGCAAGGGAGAAAGGAAAAGGATATACCTGACTGAATGCAGAGTTCCAGAGAATAGCAAGGAGAGATAAGAAGGCATTCTTCAATGAACAATGCAAAGAAATAGAGGAAAACAATAGAATGGAAAGATTAGATATTTCTTCAAGAAAAGGAATATTTCATGCAAGGATGGGCATGATGAAGGAAGAAATGTTAAAGACATAACAGAAGCAGAAGAGATTAAGACGAGGTGGGAAGAATACACAGAAGAAATAGACAAAAAAGGACTTAATGACCCAGATTACCATAATGGATTTTTACTCACCTGCTGCTGCTGCTAAGTCACATCAGTCGTGTCCAACTCTGTGCGACCCCATAGATGGCGGCCCACCAGGCTCCCGTCCCTGGGATTCTCCAGGCAAGCATACTGGAGTGGGTTGCCATGTCCCTCTCAAGTGCAGGAAAGTGAAAAGTGAAAGTGAAGTCTTGCGACCCCATGGACTATAGCCTATCAGGCTCCTCCATCAATGGGATTTCCCAGGCAAGAGTACTGGAGTGGGGTGCCATTGTCTTCTCCATTTACTCACCTAGAGCCAGACATCCTGGAGTGTGAAGTCAAGTGGGCCTTAAGAAATATTGCCATGAACAAAGCTAGTGGAGATGATGGAATTCCAGCTGAGCTATTTAAAATCCTAAAAGATGATGCTGTTAAAATCCTGCATGTAATATGTGAGCAAATTTGGAAAACTCAGCATTGGCCATAGGACTGGAAAAGATCAGTTTTCATACCAATCCCAGAGAAAAGCAGCACCAAAGAATGTTCAAATGATCACACAGTCATGCTCATTTCACATGCTAGCAAGATAATGCTCAAAAATCAAGCTAGGCTTCAGCAGTATGTGAACCAAGAACTTCCAGATATACAAATTGGGATTTAAACAGGCAGAGGAGCTGGAAATCAAATTGCCAACATTTGTTAGATCATGCATAAAGCAAGGGAGTTCCAGAAAAACATCTATTACTTCATCATCTATGGTAAAATGTTTGACTGCATGGATCACTACATATTGTAGAAAATTCTTAAAGAGTTGCATGTACAAAACTATGTCACCTGTCTCCTGAGAAACCTGTATGTGGGTCAAAAAGCAACTGACGTGGAACAAATTACTGGTTCCAAATTGGGAAAGGAGTATGACAAGGCTGTATACTGTCACCCTGCTTATTCAACTTCTATGCAGAATACACCATGGTACGAGATTGCTAAGAGGAATATTAACAATCTCAGATTTGTAGATGATACCACTCTAATGACAGAAAGTGAAGAGGTACTAAAGAGCCTCTTGATGAGGGTTAAAGAGGAGAGTGAAAAACCCTCAGCATTCAAAAAACTAATATCATGGCATCCAGTCCTATGACTTCATGGCAAATCGATGGGGAAAAAGTGGAAATAGTAACAGATTTTATTTTCTTGATCTCCAAAATCACTGCAGATGGTGATTACAGCCACAAAATTAAAAGACACTTGCTCCTTGAAAGAAAAGCTATGACCAACATAGACAGCATATTAAAAAGCAGAGACATCATTTTGCCAACAAAGTTTCATATAGCCAAAGCTGTGGCTCTTCCTGTAGTCATGTACGGATGTGAGAGTTGAACCATAAAGAAGGCTGAGTGCCAAAGAATTGATGGTTTCAAAATGTAGTGCTGGAGAAAACTCTTGAGAGTCCCCTGGACAGCAAGGAGAGCAAACAGGTCAGTCCTAAAGGAAATCAACCCTGAATATTCACTGGAAGGACTGATGCTAAAGCCAAGGCTCCAATACTTTGACTATCTGATGGTAGAGTTGACTCATTGGAAAATACCCTGATGCTAGCAAAGATCAAAAGCAAAAGGAGAAGGGGATGGCAGAAGATGAGGTGGTTAGATAGCATCACTGACCCAATGGGCATGAATTTGAGAAAACTCTGCGAGATACTGGAGGACAGAGGAGCAGGGTGTGCTGCAGTCCATGGTGTCAAAAGGAGCTACTTAGTGACTTAACAACAACATCATCAATTAAAGTGTAGTTTAAAATTTCTATTATTTTCTGAAGGATATCAGAAAATTTTTGGATGGTATCTATGTTTCTGAAAAAGGAACAGTTCAACAGGCTGATGAATAAGATCTCAGTGATCCTCCTGCAGAAACAAGATAGCAGATGGTTCTATGGACGCAGTTGTGACCTTTTTAAAGAGACAATAAAAACTCTTGATTTGAAAAAAAAAAATTCTATTATTGACTTATCTCCCCTGTTTTCATGTTAATTTCCTTTTTATCAATTTTATCTCTACAAAATTATTTAAAACAACAAATTAAAAGAAAACCAAGCTGTAATGATACCAGAGTTTATCTAGTCTGATTTGTCTCAAGTGAGAATTCCCTTTTTGAATTTAGACTGTTCAAAAGAGTACTCGTAGACAAATTCAGCATGGAGATTTAAAATATACTTCAGCAACTTACATAATATTATTTTTTTTACTTCTTTTTGTAAGAAAGTGAAAGTCACTCAGTCCTGTCAGACTCTTTGCAACCCCATGGACTATAGAGTCCATGGAATTCTCCAGGCAAGAATACTACAGTGTGTAGCCATTCCCTTCTCCAGGGGATCTTTCCAACCTAGAGACTGAACCCAGCAATCGAACCTATGTCTCCCGCATTGCAGGCGGATTCTTTACCAGTTGAGCCACCAGGGAAGCTTTTTGTATGTTGTGATACAATTAGAAAACAAACACACTTTTAGCATTGACTAGGCTAAAGGCTAGCATGCAAACAGAAACTGATATGCCTTGAATTAAATTCTTTATATCTAAAAATTCTCTCCTAACCTTGACAAGTATACCTTCATAAGGGATCCTGAATTTCAGATCTGACCTTAGATTTCTAGGACTCTTCACCATTTGTATTTTAGCTTGCCCTTAATTTTACCCACAGGTAGGCCCCTTCAATATTAAAAGGTACCTTTTATACCTGCTTATAGAAGTCCCACGGAGAAGGCAATGGCACCCCACTCCAGTACTCTTGCCTGGAAAATCCCATGGACGGAGGAGCCTGGTAGGCTGCAGTCCATGGGGTCGAGAAGAGTCGGACACGACTGAGTCACTTCACTTTCACTTTTCACTTTCATGCATTGGAGAAGGAAATGGCAACCCACTCCAGTGTTCTTGCCTGGGGAATCCCAGGGACAGGGGAGCCTGGTGGGCTGCCGTCTATGGGGTCACACAGAGTCGGACACAACTGAAGTGACTTAGCAGCATAGATGTCCCAGGGCTGCATTGCATATCAAAGCTGAATTTCCTCAAGTAGCCAGCTGTAGGCAGTTCTAAGGAATCCCCTTGGATCTGAGGTGTGTACATTGTGGTATATCTGCCTTCAGGTAGAAAACTCAGGAAAAAATGAGAAGGGAAGCTTGGAAGTGGACTCAGGCAGTTTAGACAATTCTATGTTTTCAGGTACTTAGAATCTGGAAGTTGGGAGATTCTGTTACCTAATGGACAAATTCACTATGGGTAGAAATGTGGCAGGGTTAGAGTTAGGGTGAAACCCAAAGCAGGGAACCCTATTGCTTTTATCTGTACATATAAGGGCACTATTTTATAAATATACACACTTTATGTGCTTCCTAGGTGGCTCTAGTGGTAAAGAACCAGCCTGCTAATTCAGGAGATTTAAGAGACTCAGGTTCAGTCGCTAAGTTGGGAAGATCCCCTAAAAAAGGTCACTATAGTATTCTTGCCTTGAGAATCCCATGGACAGAGGAGCCTGGTCAGCTACAGTCCATAGGGTTGCAAAGAGTGGGACACCACTGAAGCAGCTTAGTACGTCTGCATGCAATAATGCAGAACTCACAAATAATTGGTAGTTTCACTACTAGGTATATACCAAGAGATATGTGTATACTCATGTACCCATCTCATTACAAAGTGAAAATGGGACATTATTTACTTCTAAGGTCACCCAAGAGGTCTCTCAAGCATTGGGCATTATTTATTATCTCCATTGTGCCTGAAGGCCTCAGTCTTCAGGAAAAGTAGAAAGAGCCAACCAATTCTTAAAATCAGCAGTAAAATGATAATTCAGGAGACCTCCCTCAGATGTAAGGAGTCCTAACCAGTAGCTCTCCTCCACACCCACATTGCCCCAAGGTACAGGTTGGTCTTAGTACTTATGAGATACTATATGGGAGACCTTTTGTTTATGTCAGTGACCTCTTCCTAGATCCAGAGGCTCAGACCCTCCAGCCTTATACCATGAAAATTCCACAAGATATATTCTTGAAGGGTGTCAACCAGGACCCAAAAGATTCTAAAGACCCACCACTGTATGCTCCAGGGACTCAAGTACCAATTAAAGTCTGAAAAAATATGTCCCCAAAGACTCAACTCCAGCCCACATGGAAGGGCCCCTACCCTATAATAATTTCTACCCCCACAGTAGTCAAGGTACCAGGATATGATTCCTGGATTCACTACCCATGAGTCAAACCATGGAAGAAAACAGAAGGGGACACTCCATATACCTGTGAGCCCCTGGGAGATCTCAAGTATCCATTCAGGACTGCAAATGTGTCATTCTAATGAACAACCCCAAAATTAAGTTTCTGGGGATAAGCTTTCTCAGGATGTTCTAAAGAGCCAGCAGAGCTTGGCAATGGTTGTACTCCAAAACAGACGGGAGCTAGATTTTCTGATCCCTGAATAAGGAGGGATTTGAGCTATTTTGAATGAGATGTGTTGTTTCTGGGTAATTACCTCCAACTAAGTTAAAAGAAGTCTCACAGTCTTCAAGAAAAGCATTCAGATCCTACAGGATCTCAAAGAATGAGCTGGAGAGTCCTTGGGGAAGCTACAACCTCTCTTTGGGAGATCCTTCTCCTGATGAGGGGAGAGTTGGAGTTGGCTAACTGCCTCCTGAGAAATCTGTATGCAGGTCAGGAAGCAACAGTTAGAACTGGACATGGAACAACAGACTGGTTCTAAATAGGAAAAGGAGTACGTCAAGGCTGTATATTGTCACCCTGCTTATTTAACTTATATGCAGAGTACATCATGAGAAACGCTGGACTGGAAGAAACACAAGCTGGAATCAAGATTGCTGGGAGAAATATCAATAACCTCAGATATGCAGATGACACCACCCTTATGGCAGAAAGTGAAGAGGAGCTAAAAATCCTCTTGATGACGGTGAAAGAGGAGAGCGAAAAAGTTGGCTTAAAGCTCAACATTCAGAAAACAAAGATCATGGCATCCGGTCCCATCACTTCATGGGAAATAGATGGGGAAACAGTAGAAACAGTGTCAGACTTTATTTTTTTGGGCTCCAAAATCACTGCAGATGGTGACTGCACCCATGAAATTAAAAGACGCTTACTCCTTGGAAGAAAAGTTATGACCAACCTAGATAGCATATTCAAAAGCAGAGACACTACTTTGCCGACTAAGGTCCATCTAGTCAAGGCTATGGTTTTTCCTGTGGTCATGTACGGATGTGAGAGTTGGACTGTGAAGAAAGCTGAGTGCCGAAGAATTGATGCTTTTGAACTGTGGTGTTGAAGAAGACTCTTGAGAGTCCCTTGGACTGCAAGGAGATCCAACCAGTTCATTCTGAAGGAGATCAGCCCTGGGATTTCTTTGGAAGGAATGATGCTAAAGCTGAAACTTCAGTACTTTGACTACCTCATTAGAAGAGTTGACTCATTGGAAAAGACTTTGATGCTGGGAGGGATTGGGGGCAGGAGGAGAAGGCGACGACAGAGGATGAGATGGCATGATGGCATCACTGACTCGATGGACATGAGTCTGAGTGAACTCTGGGAGTTGGTGATGGACAGGGAGGCCTGGCGTGCTGTGATTCATGGGGTCGCAAAGAGTCGGACATGACTGAGCGACTGAACTGAACTGAACTGAATGCCCCTACTAACCCTTATTATCACCATATTGATGTTGCTTATGATCGCTTCATGTATTATCAATTTTCTAACCCATTTTGTCTCTGCTTAGGTCAATAAGCTACAGCATGCAGTGCCAGTCCAACAAGGACATATAAAACTATACCTGACCATGGAAAATATCACTCACCCTTAGATGGACACTGCTTTAAGGACTCTGAGGCTTGCGACTAGTAGAGAGGGAGGACAAAGGCCCCTTGTCATCCCAGCTCAGCAGAAAGTAGCCAGAGAAACCTTGAATCCCTACTCCCAAAGAACGGAACCTCCCACCTCTTGAGGAGGGAATGTTAGGTAGTTAGAATAGGAAAAAGGAGTCCAAAACGGCAGTGGCTAAATGACAAAGAAAGGAAAAAGCCTGCAAAAATGTAAAAAGAAAATTCGTGGACCAGAGTGAGAACTTAAGGTGAAACAAACACAGCCCCTTCCTGGCTAGCCCAATTTGCATAGGGCAGGCTCAAAGTGGGGAGAAGACAAACGTATAAAAGGAGAAGGTCAAGATGGATTGAGGCCTCTCCTTTGGGGTTGGCTCACCCTCATGCCTTGAGGGTGTACTCTCCTTTGCTTGTCAAATAAAACTGAGCTGTGACCGATCTGTAACAATTGTCTGCCGTTTCAAATCTTTGCTGTGGCTAGACAGAACCAAGGACTCCCCTGATACTAGCAACTTCCCAGAGTGTTCTTCCTCAAAGATGATCCCACCTTAACTCTTAAATTTCATGATTCTTAAACTGCTGTGTGCTGAGGGACCCTGTGGTGCCACAGCAGTCTCACAGGGGCACTGTTCTAGAGTTTAATTTTCTGAATTTAATTCATAGCAACATCTGCCAGACACCAGTCTAGTAATGCTAATTTTTTGGACCTAATCTATTAATAACAAAATTATTTTCTTTTTGCTTAGTGGTGTGTTGTGAGCCAAGAATGTTTGGAAACCTCTGTCTTAATCTCAGTTAAGAGGCTCTGTTCAATCCCAAAATGTATTGAAATATTTATACAATTTAAAGTTGTTTTTGTCTTTCCCACTGTGACTGTTTCAAATCTTACTATGAAACTAGTGGCTAATAGTAGCGTGCATGTATGCACTGGAGAAGGAAATGGCAACCCACTCCAGTATTCTTGCCTGGAGAATCCCAGGGACAGAGGAGCCTGGTGGGCTGCCATCTATGGGGTTGCCCAGAGTCAGACATGACTTAGCAATAGCAGCAGCAAAGGCTAATAGAGTGCTGTACACAAAAGGAGCTTTACATACTCATTTACTTGTTGAATCTCCTGAAGAAATGAATGAATTGGTCAAGGGGATACATTTGAATACTTAGTGAAAGAATCTGAAGCAATAAAAGGACAGTTAAGAAATCACAAGAGGTCTTTTGATATGGAAAGAGGCAGGGATAACAGTAAGGAAATTTTGTGACAAAATATTTCATAGTAAAGCCCAAGCAATAGAAACTCTGATCAGAGAAGAGAGCATTGATAGTTAAGAAAGACAGAAACAAAGTGCCAAACATAGGAAAATAGTAGAATAAATGTAAAATATAAATAGCTAAAACTGGAATGAATAGGAGTAAAAAATGAGTGAAAATAAATATTTTCAAGTGGTTAGCATTTGTCATGCACAGCTAAAAATTCTCTATATTCTATTCCATTCACTCTTCCTAACAGTTCTATAAAATAAGGTACTGCCATCCTCCTCTGAAAATGGGTTAAATGAAGCTCACAGGAGTCAACTAAATCACAGGTGTTCATTTAGTTCTAAGCGATGAAGTCAGAATTGAAGCATAGATCTCTTTAATGTTTTTTCCTGCTCACCAAATTTAGAATATACTTAAGGATTATTCTGCATATAAAAGTAGTGAGGCACTGCTAAAGAAGTTTTGCCAAAATGACTGACTAGTGAAAAATCACTCAGGTCTTTTTCACCCACTTTGGTGTTAGTGCCCTGATTATTTTTTCTCCATCCTCGAGGGAATCAGAACTATAAAGGAATGGGTAGGGGAAATGAGTAGGTCTCAATTTGCCACAGAAATTTTATATCGCACCGTTGAGCTGTACTTTACATGAAGAAAACTTGCAAAACATGACTGGTTAAAGAGGATATGGAGGTGGTTGTGACAATCACATGTGCTTTTTTAACATTTGTAAAATCAGAAGGCCAGGTGACATTTGTCATAGGAATGTAAACTAAAATGGAAAAAACAGTTTTTGCTATTTTCCTTTTGAATTGGTATTTCTTTTTAATTTGGTATTACTGAAGATTTAAGTAGAGAGTCACCACTTCAATCCATACCTCCTCAAGGCTCAAATTATAGTAATTTTATTAGCAATTATAAGGAAATGCATCACAGATCTACTAGTCATTAAATAAAGTTTTTGCTGCAGAAGTATGAAACTTCTAGAAGACAAAAGGAGAAAATCTAGATGACTTTGGATATAACTTTTTAGATATAGCATCAAAGACATGATTCTTGAAAGAAATAATTTATAAGCTGAATATTAAAATTAAAAACTTGTCTTCTGTGAAAAAGAGTAAGTCACAAACTGAGAGAAAATCTTTGCAAAAGGCATATCTAATAAGGGATTATTATCCAAAATATATAAAACAAAACTCAGCAATAAAAAAAAAACAATAACTTAACAACGGATCAAAGACCCCTTAAATAAACATCTCACCAAAGAAGAAATAAGCATATGAAAAAAATCCTCCACATCATATGTCATCAGGGAAATGCAAATTAAAACAAGACACCACTGCATATTTACTGTTCTTAGTCACTCAGTCCTGTCCAACTCTTTGCAGCTCCTATGTCCATGAGGATTGGGTTGCCATGCCCTCTTCCAGGGGATCTTCCCACAAATTAATTAGGAATGACCAAAATCCAAAATACAGCATCTAATGCTGATCATAATGTAGAGCAAAAGGAACTCTCATTTATGGCTGGTGGGAATGCAAAATGGTACAGTCACTTTGGAATAAAGTTTCTCCATCACTTACAAAATGAAACAGGCTTTTACCATATGTTCTAGGAATTGCATGCTTTACTGTTTATCCAAACTAGTTAAAAGTACAACCACACAAGAACTTGGGTGTGATTGTTTATAGGCACTTTATTCATAATTGCCAAAACAGAAGTTAACTAGATATCCTTCAATAGATAAATGGATAAACAAACTGTGATAATTCAGACAATGGAATATTATTTTATGCTAAAAAGAAATGAGCTACAAAGTTATGAAAAGACATGGAGGAAACCTAAATATACATTAATAAGTGAAATAAATCAGTCTAAAAGTGCCATATATTTTATGGCTCCAACTATGTGACATTCTGGAAAAGGCAAAACAGTGGAGACAGGGAAAATAATCAATGGTTTCTGGGGATTAGGAAGGTGAGAGAGGGATAACTAGATAGAGCACAGAGGATTTTAAGGGCAATGAGAATACTATGTGTGTTACCAGAATGATAGATACATGTCATTCAACATTTGTCAAGCCCATAATGTACAACACGAAGAGTGAACTCTATTGTAAACTATGGATTCTGAGTGATAATATCATCACTCACATTGGTGTAGATTCATTGACTGTGAAAAATGTACCACTTTGGTCCATGAAGTTGATAGTTGGGGAAGCTGTGTGAGTATGGAAGCAAGGGGTGTATGGGAGCTCTGTATTTTCTGCTCTATTTTGCTGAGAAAATTAAAAGCTCTTAAAAAATTAAATCCACTTAATTTTAAAAATACATTGAAAAAAATGAATAAATAAAGCAATTGCCAATCTATTGGGCTTTCCTGGTGGCTCAGCTTGTAGAGAATCTGCCTGCAATGCGGGACCTGGGTTTGATCCCTGGGTTGGGAAGATCTCCTTGAGGGTGGCATGGCAACCCACTTCAGTGTTTTTGCCTGGTGAATCCCATGGACAGAGGAGCCTTAAGGGCTACTGTCCATGGGGTCACAAAGAGTAAGACACGACTGAGCAACTAGGCACAGTACACATCACAGCCAATGTATTACTCCAATTGAAAGCAGTTGTTATGCTTATTTATTTTTACAGTGATAGAAGGGACATGGAGTGTTAACCTTCCCTTCTTAGATTAAATAATAGAGAAACAGGTGATTAATGACAAGAATAAAATACATAATGGTACTTTGCACTTGTTCAGTGTTCATCTTTTGGTTCTAGGGTATTTTCACAACATTAATCAAATCACTTTGACAAAGAAACAGTGTTTGAATAGCAGGATGGAGGAATTCAAATTATGAATGATTTGCTCAAGGACACAGTGTAGCATAGCTTTAGAATTCTTCAATCATCATTCTGTTTATTTTGATTTAGGGTAACAGGTTTCCTAAACAGAGATTCATCAAAAGAAATAATTGTTTTAAGTAATCATCTTTTTAGGGATAAAAATATTGACTGGTTGTGCTTACCTAGAAACTTGGAATCAGCAAAACTACTGCCTTTCATCTTATTAACCAGCCTCAAGTCACTTTGCCTCCGATGAATTTACCTAAGACATGTTTGCCTGAAATTTAGTCTCATTTAAAATTCATTTTTTGCACACTACACTTTTAATTGAGCAGTATTTTTGCCTGTCTCCAAAAGACTAAGAAGTTTTTAAACTATTTGTGTTAAGATAGAAGTTTATAAAAATTGAGGATTTCATTCATTTATTTCTCTTCAGAAAAGTGCACATACATATCACTTTTTGTTGCATGTAAAATTGATTTTTTAAGAAAATAATTTTATTTTTGTGATTCTGTGATGTGTTGCCCAGAAACATATTGTCATTTAGAAATAGAGGATTTACCA
>SJYQ01004929.1:348067-370066 GCA_006410935.1 Redunca redunca
GAACTATATGTAACTTTGTTCTATATTTACCAAGTCTCCTGTAAATGTATTATTGTAGTTTCATAATTTAAAAAATTAAAAAAGAGAAAGAAGGAAAAAAATAGAGCATTTACATCCTTAGCAGAAATGCTGCCCATCAGTCTGCCTCTGACTATCAACCTCCACTCAGCTGACAACAGCTTCACACAAACCAAACTAACTTCCTTGGGTGGTCCCCCTCCAAAGACAAGTCAATGCCAATGTAATAAAGACCTGGCCTTCATGACTTAACTAGAGACCACTATAAAGTTCCATTTCACTGTCAGAGTTCTGAAGGAACCTGATCTCAGCCAACAAAGAAACATATCTCACTCAATCTTATGTTACAGTACAAAAAGGATCAATTTCAGGAAAAAAAAATGGTATAAAAAATCCCATAAAATATACTTTAATTCAAATACAAAAGGAATTTTAATAACAAAACTGTTTCTACAGCATTTAAATTAGAAAGAGGAATGTATGGATAATATATAATGTCAATTGCTATATAACTTTTGGCATCTAGTCAATTTTTACCACTCAGATTGGTTACAACCAGGCCAAAACACTGATTCACAAAGTATGTTTAATCAAATGGAATCAATGTTTCCATATCTAGCTATACGAAAGTTATTTAGCACTAGTTACACTTCTTGGAAGGAAAGTTATGACCAACCTAGATAGCATATTGAAAAGCAGAGACATTACTTTGCCAACAAATGTCCATCTAGTCAAGGCTATGGTTTCTCCAGTGGTCATGAGAGTTGGACTGTGAAGACAGCTGAGTGCTGAAGAATTGATGCTTTTTTTTTTCCTGAAGTAGTGCAGTTCTTTATTTCACAGATAAAGCAACAAAGGTAAACATCAGTTAATTTAATTGCCTAAGCACATACAAAAGAATCTAGTAGCAGAAATAGATCTAGAACACCTTAAGGGCCCATTTGTTCTGGTGAGTTTCCTACATTGATCTCTATTTTTTCCCATTATCATATTTCTCCTATTTCCTTATCATTTCATGATTAAAAATCCTGACTCATTTCTGTCCATTTTTCTCCTGTGCTTGCTATTTGATTTTTACTTTATTTTCATTTGCTTTCAGTAACTTTACAGTAACTTTTTTATATTCCTGTGCCTAATACCAGAGTCCATATCAACACTAAATCAGATTATGTTATGCTCTGGCTTGAAATGGTCCAATAACATCCCAATTTCAACTGTAATCCCAATACCCTAGGTGATTTGGACACTATGCCCCAAACAGTTGTGTGCAATGGTAGAGTCAAACTGGGTTTTCATATGCAGACTCCCTGTGTTAAAATCTTGTGTCTTTATTTACCATGTAGCATTTTTGTGGTGGTATTCCTCAGAGCTCAGCTGATGTTTTTGAACTGTGGTATTAGAGAAGACTCTTGAGAGTCCCTTGGACTATAAGGAGGTCCAACCAGTCCATCCTAAAGGAGACCAGTCCTGGGTGTTCATTGGAAGGACTGATGCTGAGGCTGAAACTCCAATACTTTGGCCACCTCATGCAAAGTGTTGACTCACTGGAAAAGACCCTGATGCTGGGAGGGATTGGGGGCAGGAGGAGAAGGAGATAATAGAGGGTGAGATGGTTGGGTGGCATCACCGACTCGATGCACATGAGTTTGAGTAAATTCCGGGAATTGGTGATGGACAGGGAGGACTGGCTGCTGCGATACATGGGGTTGCAAAGTGTTGGACACAACTGAGAGACTGAACTGACCGACTGATAGAGACCTAAAGCAAACAAACATGATTTTAAGCAAATTAGAGGCTTATTTTCCTCATTTATATCCTCAATATTATATGCTTTACCTGTTTTCCATCTTCACTATCCTTAACATGAACTCGACTTCAAGACCACCAGACATCAGCATTAAGAAAAGTGTGTTTCCAGCATTAAGAAAAGTGAAGAGGAAACAGTAAGAGTTTAATAGCTGCTCACATTATGTTGCTATCTCTTATCTGAGATAGGCATTGTAAAAGGGACTCAATTTGTTGCCTGGGAAGAAGGGTGTTTATTTCTGTCTCTAATAGTAAGCCACCTGAGAAATGAAAAGAATTAGTGTTAAATAGAAAACAAGCAGTCTCTGCCACAGAAGAAACTCTTGAATCAAGAGGCACAGAATTGTCCCCAACTCATTGCATTAAAGTTGTATTTTATAATTTTTTTACATAAATCATCGAAGTCAATTTTGGTAAGTTCTACTGTTGTTTCTTCCTTACTGTGTGTGTGTGTGTGTGTGTGTGTGTGTGTGTGTGTACCTGTGTTCAGTAGTGTCCAACTCCTTGAGACCGCATGGACCGTAGCCCACCAAGCTTCTCTGGCCATGGCATTTTCCAGGCAAGAATACTGCAATTTGCCATTTTTAACTACAGGGGATCTTCCTGACCCAGGAATCAAATGGCCAGTCTTGCGCCTCTTGCATTGGCAGGCCAGTTCTTTACCATTGAGTCACCTGGGAAGGCCTTCTTTAGTAATAAGTTGCAATTAGTCCACATTCTTTTTTAAGTGGCATTAACCAAAGTTTCTGTCAAAACTTATGTTTCTAGATGTCTGTCGATTTCTACCTACAGCAAATTTGACAAGTCTTCAAAAGCATATCCTTCTACTGTCTTCAATTACATTTCCAGATGAACATGTTGACAAATTATATGTTTAGCAGCAAGTGAGTTTGTCATCACAAAGCCTTAAATAAAAACCATTCTCATTTGTGTGCCTGCAAATATCTACTCAGGAAGTAGAGCCACAGATAAACTCAAATGGTTGTGTTTGTCAAGTTGAAAAATGATTTCATTTTTATAAGATAACAGTGATATTTCTCAATAAAAACCCTATCAAAGGCTTCAGGGCTTGTTGTTTTTCTGTTGTCAAGTTGTGTCTGACTCTTTGTACTGCAGCAAACCAGGCATCCCTGTACTTCACTATCTCTTGAAGTTTGTTCAAATTCATATCCATTGAGTCAGTGATGCTATCTAACCATCTCATCTTCTGCCACTTTCTTCTCCTTTTGCCTTCAATCTCCTTGCAATCCAAGGGACTCTAAAGCATCTTTGCAGCACCACAATTAGGAAGCATCAGTTCTTCAGTGCTCAGCCTTCTTTATGGTCCAATTTTCACATCCATAGATGACCACTGGTAAATCCATAGCTTTGACTATATGGACCTTTGTTGATAAAGTGATGTCTCTGCTTTTTAATACACTGTCTAGGTTTGTCATAGCTTTTCTTCCAAGGAGAAAATGTCTTTTAATTTCAAGTCTGCAGTCACTGTCCACAGTGATTTTAGAGCCAAAGAAAATAACGTCTGTCACTATTTCCATTTCTTCCCCATCTACTTGCCATGAAGTGATGGGACTAGATGCCATGGTCTTAACTTTTTTTGAATGCCGAGTTTTAAGTCAGCTTTTCCACTTTTCTCTTTCACCCTCATCAAGAGCTCTTTAGCTCTTCTTCACTTTCTACTATTCGAGACTAATTCAAGACTAATCCTGTGCAAATCCAACAAATATTCTGAACGATAGAGAATCACTTTATATTGTATTCTAGTCAGATTAATAAAAAAAAAAGCAAACTTTCAAGAAGAGGTTGAGTCAAAGCTATAGCTCTAATTATGATAAGGATTTTCATCATACATGATAGGATTGATGGAGTAACACCAAAATAAATACTGCAACATTTACCAGTTTAGAAATTAGAAAGTCATAGTCTTCTCTGCTGCTTCTTGACCAAAACAGTAAATCTAAATATGTTTCTAGGTATTCTATGTGTTTTGCTTATAATGTAACTCTAAGATTTCATTTTTAGACAGAACTCTGATTGGTAAAGAGACTTTTCAAACTGTCAAAGTCACTAATTATATTTAAAGCTTCAAAAATCTACTCACAAGTTAGTAATTCTCATTGCTAATCAAATTAGTATGCATATAACAGAAGAAAAGAATCTTATTTCCTGAAGGGAAGGCAGTATTTTCAACCCAATTGCATACTGACTGGAAATGGCATAGTTGCATTTTCTTCAAAATATTCATTTCAAGATATTAAACAATATTTCAGTATTTATAGACCAGATAATGTAATTTGGTAGCAGAAATGGCTTTGATTTTCTTCTTTTGCTTTAAGGCTTAAACTAACTCAACCATTTCCAAGACACATGTTCAATTTAGTTATCTATTTCCTGAGCAGATGCTTATGTGGTTTTATCTGCAGCATGTTATTGATAAACTATTTATCAAATCCCTGTCATCAAAATTTCAGATATCTTTTCAGTTAAATAAAATGCTAAATAAAATTTTAAAATGCTAAAATTAAATAAAATGCTAAAGATTTAAGGGAAAAGATCTCAACTACTCTGATATTTTGCCCTTTCTTTTTCTATTTATTCTAGTCTATGACAATTTTGTTCATTGAAATTAATCAGGATGTTTCTACTTAAAAGGCCTGTTAAAAATACCCATCAATAGTTGATCCACTAATCTGAGATTCTTTTGAGACAATATTGGTGTGAATTCGAGAAAAGAAATGAACTGGTTTTAAACACTACATCTTCATCTAAATCCTCATTAATAACAAATGATATTTAATCATTATTAACTAATAATTTGTTATCAGCATACTCAATTGGATAAAAAAGGCAAATTATCTTTTCTAACAAAAAGCAAGATTATTTTATTGACTTAAGAAGAAAATTAATAGTTTTCCATTCCTCTGTCACAGATATATAACAGTGCTATGNTGATTTTCCAGGTACAAGTACTGGAGTGTGTTGCCAGTTCCTTCTCCAGGGGATCTTCTCGACCCAGGGATCAAACCCAGGTCTCCCGCATTGTAGGCAGACACTCTAACCTCTGAGCCACCAGGGAAGCCCTATAAAATGGGAAGAGGACCTGAAAAGGCATTTTTCTAAAGAAGACATTCAGATAGACAACAAGCACATAAAAAGATTCTGATCAGGGAAATGAAAATCAAAAACCACAATGAGATATTACCTCACACTAGTTAGAATAGTTATCATCAGAAAGATAAGAAATAATGTGTTGACAGTGTTGGTAAGGATGTGAAGAAAAGGGAATGCTTGTGCACTGTTGGTGGGAATGTAAATTAATAAAATCACTANCTCACACTAGTTAGAATAGTTATCATCAGAAAGATAAGAAATAATGTGTTGACAGTGTTGGTAAGGATGTGAAGAAAAGGGAATGCTTGTGCACTGTTGGTGGGAATGTAAATTAATAAAATCACTATGAAAAACAGTATGGAGTTCTATTGTTATACATGATAACCGGAATTATAGAAACTATATCTTACTCAAATTTTTCTTTATTTGTGCATAATTAAATCCGAATAGAAACTATACTTTTTAAGAGTGTTGAGAATAATCAAGTAGTATATTTGAAATACAAGCAGAACAAATTATTCATTTATCATATGAACTCTTTCTTATTCTGACCAAAATGTTACTAGCTCTATCAACATCGGCATGGGGAGATTTTTAAATTAAGCAGTGGCAACCCACTCCAGTACCCTTGCCTGGAAAATCCCATGGGCGGAGGAGCCTGGTGGGCTGCAGTCTATGGGGTCGCACAGAGTCGGACACGACTGAAGCGACTTAGCAGCAGCAGCAGTAACTCCATATGCTGCCAGAGAAGGCAATGGCACCCCACTCCAGTACTCTTGCATGGAAAACGCCATGGACGGAGGAGCCTGGAAGGCTGCATCCACGGGGTCGTTGAGGATCGGACACGACTGAGCGACTTCACTTTCACTTTTCACTTCCATGCATTGGAACAGGAAATGGCAACCCACTCCAGTGTTCTTGCCTGGAGAATCCCAGGGACGGGGAGCCTGGTGGGCTGCCGTCTACGGGGTCACGCAGACTCGGACCCACTGAAGCGAATTACCAGCAGCAGCTGCCATGTGATGCTTGTGGCTATATGAAAAGTACACGTTTTGAAAAGCAGTATGTCATTTCATGACAAGAACCTTAAAATAATTTTATTTTGATCCAATGATTCTATTGTACATTTTAAAGAAATTACAAATTACAGAGTAGGACTAGAAGTAAATGTTCAATAGAATGCTTATACTATAAAAAGAATGTTGTTCACCTTAAAGGTATGAGGTCTTGGTTTGAGTTCCCATGAAAGTAAAGCCTCAGTATGTGCACCTATTTTATTCCAAATTTGATTCTAAGAAGTCAGAATTGGGGAGTTGGAGGAGTGAGATAGTAAAAGAGAAAACACTAACAAAGCGTGAGCTGTGATCTGGCCTGCTTCCAGAAACTGAACTTAGATCTTGCTGTGATCCTTCTGAAAAAATCATCTCAAATCTGCATCATTCTCTCTTTACAAAGGAAGGAATTGGGGACATTTACTTACTAATTTGTAAACTCCAATAGACAAATATTTTGCTTAGTATTTTAATCTCTCACATTTCTGGGTTGTCCCATATTCCATTAATTGGGGAGGGAAAATGACAGAAAATCTAAAGTAGTGTCAGAGCTTTGCTGCTAGGTTTCATAGGTACTGTTCACTACAGGTGCAGCTAGAATTAGTAATGGACTAAGAATTTGCGGACTGGGACAATATAAGTACTTGACACATAAAATCACTGAAGTCAGCTCATATCTACATTAAGTGTATTCAATGCAGTGGTTTTTTATACTCTAAAAAGATTTATGATAAGAATTAGTGGAACAATTATTGTCCAAACCCTGCAGTTGCCTTGAGATCATAATTGATGGTCTCATCAACTTCTACCACTAATAACTCTGTTTGCATCAGACTCAGGCATATTTCAGCTTCCCTAGATTGCATGCATGAATGGTGAGGTCATCCAGTTTCAATTACTAAGGGAATAGAACCCTTGGTTTTAATGTCTTGGTCAGGCTATTGTTTCCAAAATTGTCACTCGAATGTTTTCACCAAACATGGAAGCAGCGAGAGAGACCCCAGTAAATTCCTCAAGTTCTAGTTACACTCATATAAACCTGCTAGCTACACAAGCTAATCAAGATAAATTATCCTTTCCAGTATATAAGTTTTGTCTTTTTTTGCTAGATACCGTGAAACAACACTATATATCATCTTATGTTTTAATTTATAAATAGCATCTTGGAGCACAGCAGTCAAGCTCTTCAGGGTGTCATTCCAAACTGGCACTCTAGCTAAATGTTTAATGGGCACTTGTTCTAAAGTGACATATGCAAGATTTCATCACTGTAACCCAGGCATTCTGTAAGCCTTCAGATCACGAAATCCTGAATATTTGTTATCATAATCTATTTTCAAGTGATATATGACTTCACATAAGGACAGTGCAAGAGTATACAGTTGGCTCTCTGTATACACAGGTTCTGTATCCATGGATTCAATCAACTGTGGATTGAAAATAACCACACACATACATGCAAACAGAAAATATAATTTCAGAAAGTTATGAGGACTTTCAAAGAGGTGACAGTTCTGCTTACTCTTATTATGATAGAAAGGAAATTAGCTGAGAGAAAAGAGAGATGGACCCTTCAGCTAAGGTTCCAATAGCTGCCTAATCCCATTAAGCAATTTACCCAGCCCTGCCCCTAACATGACCACCAGCACTCCAAAAATGGTCCTTGCATAAAAACCCCTCGCTGGCCAACTGGCTAGGACTTTCCATACTCTAGCACATGAGCACACCTCACATTATCCTGTATTAAAATAACCTTTGCTGTCCACCGGACTCATTAACTACTCATTAATATTTTATTAATACACACATCTAATTATAACAGACTGAATTATGGGAAGGATATGCATGGTAGAGCATCTTTTTATATGATCTGCAGCTGTCTCTCAGTCAATAATTCTGTCTTTAAATTATGCAATGACCCTGACTTTAAAAAATCTGTACCCAAGCCCTCCAGGGCCATTTGCCTCCCTTGGCATGGCCTACGTTTCTCTTGAGGTGTTTTCTCTGTTTTTGCCTTGTGTGTGTGTGCTCCATGGTTCAGTCATGTCTGGCTCTTTGTGACCTGTTCTCTTTCCTTATTGTTAATAAACTTTCTTGCGATGCCTAATACCTTAGATTCTTTTTTGCCTTCTTACCAAGAACCGAGGCCCACTGAAGGGTCTCCAGACTCTCCTTTCACTAACAGTTGTTCCAAGAATGTGTCCATATTTTTCAAATGTATCAAATTGTAAATTTTAAGCAAGCCATATATTGCATATCTTAAAGTGGTGAAAATTAAAAAAAAATATGTAGGCTCTTATGAATTACTTGCAAAGTGAAAACAGAAATATTGAAAAATATTTCTAGGTCATTTTCAAATTCAAATTTGTATATCCTTACAAAAAACTCATAAAAATCTCAATTTTACTGCAATATTTTCAAATAGAAACTCTGGAATCAGCAAGGAAGCTGCATATTCTACTAAAAAGAAGTAGTTATTTGTAATGATTCTTCTCTTTGCCTTGATTGATGACTTTATGATGTGATCTGAAACTAGAGTACATATACTTGCTGCTATTTCTCTCATCACATTTTCATTTTAGAAACTTCAAGAAGTGATGCCAATTTATTCTCTTACTAATGCCTCAACATTATGTTTTTCTCCCTGGGCTTGGTTCTGTTCTATAATTCTTTTCTTTATATCTATTCAGAATTTATATATAGTTTGCTCACTTAAGGGAATTGAAGTGTGAAACATTGGCTTATATATTTACAAGTGTTTTACCATTAGTGCTTAATATTTAGCAAATATAAAAATCTTTTCAGAAAAGCTGCTTAAATTATTAAATATATATGCATATATGTACACACATATACATGCTATTTGCATTTAACATTTTATTTAGTAAAATAATATAGGTCATCCAATTGTTCCCAGGTGGTGCTAGTGATAAAGAAATCAGCTGCCAATGCAGAGGACATAAGTCGGGAAGATCCCCTGGCGGAGGAAATGGCAACCCATTCCAGTATTCTCTCCTGGAGAACCCCATTGACAGAGAAACATGGTGGGCTATGGTCCATGGGGTTTCAAAGAGTCGGACATGACTGAAGTGACAGCATGCATACAGTTGTTTAACAACCGATTTTTGAGTTTCTGCTATAAGTCAGATCATGCACTAAGCACTAGAGAGTCAAAGATAAATGAAACAAATGTCCTGTTCTTTTAAGGTCTGTTGAATATATTACTGCAGTTTCCAACTTAAGTTTTGCAATATATATTTTTAAAATATTGTTTAATATTTCCATATGTATCATTATGCTTTAGTGAGCATAATGATAGTGAGCAGATGTTTATACATGTAATTACATATTATTATATAATAATATATAAATTGCATATAATTTACACATAAATTACATATAATTTCACAGATTTCACTTGAAGTCAGACATGTTATGTCAAGGTAAAAAAAGTTCCTGTACAATTAATGACCTCTTTGAGTAAGGTTGCTGGAATATAATTGAATTAGTTACTTCCTAAGATATAAAATATTTCAAATTTTGCTATGTGACTTAAAAAGAAATATGGCTCAAAAATGAGAAAATTAGTAATCAGAACACATAAAAATTTGGCCATCTTTTAATTTTAACATACTAACTCATATATCTGGATATATGATATTTGAAACATTAAATTTCAAACTCTTCATTGCCT
Source organism: Redunca redunca (assembly GCA_006410935.1). Classification (NCBI taxonomy): domain Eukaryota; kingdom Metazoa; phylum Chordata; class Mammalia; order Artiodactyla; family Bovidae; genus Redunca; species Redunca redunca. Next base: position 357,749 of record SJYQ01004929.1, read on the forward strand.
GTCTTCAAGCAACAGATTTGGACAAAATCTCCATATCTGCCAAAGCCACATTCTCAGGAGAGTCTATTTCTTATTATAGCACAATGGCCATAAAAAATGGTATGTGATCAGCACTGTAGTATTGTTTGAAGATGTGTGGTCTGGCTACCTGGGAGGCACCCGAGGTTTAACAGATTTTTGATTTCTTAATAGTCTCAAGCAATCTTAGTGGTTGATTTCATGCTATTATAACCTAAAGGATTATGATTATTGCTCTAGCAAATTTAAGTGGGACAATTTTACAGTTTTATCTAATGAAAATTACTTAACATATATATGCTCTGCCACAGGATAAAAACCCACTCAAAGTTGTGTAAAGATTTAATTTGTCAAAGATCACACTGCCTATATTTAAGCACCAGGTAGAAATGAAGTCACATATAAAAATCATATGTGTATAACACTTAGTATGCATGATGTATTATATAAATGCATATGTGGCACTGCATCAGTGAAAATTATATGAATAAATATATTGCTATTGTTTGGATAAAAATATCATCTGCAATTTATCTTTGGCAATTACCAATACCATTAATATTGGTAATATTAGCAGTGATTATAAATTTGTGTTGTACCTCTCTTGTGCAGTACCTAAGCTAACTCACAGATAGCTCTGAAACTAGAAATAAGTTCCCTTTTCATGTGTACAACAGTTTATTTTGATGAAAAGTAACTTAGAAGCTAATGATAATGTTCTAAGGTAATATTTATACATATTCAAGTATATGTAATTTATTGATAATCTAAGTAATTTTGAAAAAAATCATGTACATTTTCATATTTGGCAATGATCAAATTAACTGTCTCTAATCCAAATTTTTAAGGAAAGTTATATTACTAGTTTGTTACTTGAATATTTTATTGTACTTATTTAATCTTGAATGATGTATCGTTTAAAGCATAATTATGGCTCACATAATCTTGATCTTTAGTTTTTATTTAGTGAGTACTTAAGATATATATTCAGTGGCTTCCCTGGTGGCTCAGACAGTAAAGAATCTGCCTGCAAAGCAGTAGACCCAACTTTGATCCCTGGGTTGGGAAGAAACCCTGGAGAACAGAATGGCTACCCACTCTAATATTCTTGCCTGTAGAATTCCATGGACTGAGGAACCTGGTGGGCTACGGTCCATGGGGTCACAAAGAGTTGGACATGACTGAGTGATTAACATTTTTTCTTTTGCTTCTTCAAGATATATCCATGCAGTTTGTTCCTGTTTTCTTATGTTTGAAAATGTAACTGAGGTCCACATTGTCTTAGCCAGTCTACCAAGGTCAACATCCACAGTGAGAAATCAGCTTCATGGTGTGTACTCTTGATATGATATGATGAAAATAGCATTTTACCTCTATGGTCTTCCTTTTGAAAATACATAACCCAGTCTAATCATGAAAGCAACATTAGGCAAAAACCAATATTGGAATAGTTTACAAAACGCCTGACCTATACTTCTCAAAACTGTTAAGATCCTCAAAAACACCTATCACTGGAGAAGATACTAAGGAGATATGACAATTAAATATAATGTAGAGATGCTGGAGCAGAAAAAGGATTATAGGTAAAAACTAGGAAATTTAAATAAATTATCTATTTTAGTTAATAATAATGTATTGGTATCAGTTCTTTATACATAACAAATGTACCATATTAATGTAAGATGCAAATAAACAGAGAAACTGGGTGTAAGGTATATGGGAACTATCTATAGTGCTTTTGTAATATTTCTTTAAAAAACTGTTTTTAAATAAAAATTTAATTGAAAGTCAGTAATAATAAAGATTAATTGTATATATTGTTCAGCACATTAACAGGAGAAGCAGAAAACATAAGCATTTGGGGAAAATAAAAAATGAAATTATTCAAATGGTTTTATTTCATTAAATTGAACTTAAATTGCTGCATCATATACTTTTAAGAAATTCATTTATACTCATGGTTTCTGAAATGAGAGTACACAAAGCTAGTGCCTTTATAGCTATATTGTAAAATTCTGATTATATTTTTATGTGACTTATACTGTGATCTGTAAATATACTCTGACAATTTTATGTCAGTCCTAATACAGTAGCAGATATTTCTTAAAATAAAATCATATTTTCCCTTCTTATAACATCACCAATAGATCACTCAACAATCCTAATTGTACAATTCTATATCAGGGTGATATTTTTTATAATCACAGTTAGTGAGTAGATTTTATTTTAAATAACAAGGATACTTCTGCCCTTGTAATTTCTTTGTTAGGGATTTTTACAACAATGGAAACTTTGAAACAAATGTCATGCTTATTTGTCAATACTTTATATCTATTGAACACTGTAAATTAATAAACATTATAAATATTAGAGATGATCTCTTCGGAAACTCATACTGTGGATATCTACGATATCATAACTAAATCATCATTATTATCTGTCACTGGAAAACTGAATAGTATATTTTTTTCCTTTTGTGAATGTTGTGAATGTAAACTTGTTAAAATCAGGCATCTCTGGTGATTCAGATGGTAAGAAAATCTGCCTACAATGAAGGAGACCTAAGTTCAATCCCTGGGTTGGGAAGATCCTCTGGAGAAGAGAATGATAACCCACTCCAGTATCTTGCCTGGGAAAATCCATGGACAGAGGAGCCTGGTGGGCTACTGTCCATGAGTCATAAAAAGTCAGACACGACTGAGCAACTAACATTTTCATTTTCATTAAAATTACTTGATCTGCAAAATTATTAATTTCTTGAAAAATTTCTTTCTGTGATTTATTAAAGGCCTATAACTTTGCTTTTCACCTTATGTATAGTCATCTTGTATTGTAACTTTATATTTTACTCTTTTATAGATGGGCAATTTGTACTCTGAAAGGACTGTGAATACTTAAATATTGCTAATTTCAAAATACATTTCTCAATGATATATTTTTGATAAAACTCTTTGATGTGCCAAGTTATATGCTGTATTTTAATCAGAACTCTGTATTGGTATATGTTCTCATTTAATATGTATAAATACCCATCACACAATTAAATTGGGAAAGTCAAACTTATTGTCACTTGAATCAGTCAAATCAGATTAGCTATCTGTAAGAAAAGGAGCCTGAATTTGTTTTTTAATTTAAATAAAGATATGAAGACAGTTTCCTAGGTTAAGCAATTTTCTTCTTAACTCTAATTTGTGATAATAGCTAGATAAGGCCCAGTTTCTTGGTATGATTGTCACAGGGAACAAATAAATGACTACTCTCTTCATGATTTTATATAAATCTTTTGTTGTTTTATTCCTGTAAGATTCACTCTCAGAAAAGTGCATTATTTGGCAACAATAGAGAGACAAATATAGCAAGGTCATTGAAAAGTAGTTATCATAAATCTGCCTTCTTCCTACAAAATATATAAATTCTGAATATCACAGCATGGATCAAATGATTGCTTCCTATGCTTAAATGCTTCCTAAACCAAAATTTATATCATACAGGGGAAGACAAAAACTCTTATAGTAGATGATGTCATGCCTTGATTAAGGAGTCTACATAGACACCAGGAGCATTGCTTTGTTTGGCATCCTAGTAGGCAATTGGCCAAAATGAAATACATGTATCTTACTTTGCCAAATGAAAAAGAAGGTAAGGGCAACTATAAGAGAAAAGAAAACAGTGCTGATACTTCAATTACAGATATGTTTTCTGATGACTTTTAGGAAAGACCAAATAGAGAAGTAGTTTGGAAAGTGATGCTCTGTAGATAATATTAGGTTGATGCAAACATAATTGTGGTTTCAAACAATGAATTTTAAATCATTATAGCGAGTTGTTTCTGCTGCTTTACACTCCATTTTGAACTCAAGATAACTGCTCAAATTTGCTTCTTGTCTAACATCATTTCCATAGTCTAAACTAAATATAATAGCAAGTAATGTCTAGAAAATAAACATAAAGTGAGAAATGTGCATTAAAATGATGTATAACATAATGATATTTATTTAAGATGTATTCCAATATCAAGTGGCAAATTTCAACAATGCAAAAACTAAGTTACTTTTATACCAATCTCAAAACACACTTTATGTAGCTCTAGTATCTATCTAAAGATTATTGNGATGGCATTATTAGAAATAGGAAATTCTCTGACCTTTGAAGGTGAGACTATTTTTCCACATTAAATAAAAAACAAATTTATTCTTAAATCAAAGAGAGTTTGCATTATTTTACAAATATACAAGCATTTGTGATGATGGATTTGTACTTGCTGATAGAATTATTTAAACAGTCACTGCTGTTTAAAAGTAAAGCATAATTAAAACCTACTATTTCTAAATTTTAAATATAAATTCTAAGAAAATCAACCCTGAATATTCACTGGAAGGACTGATGCTGAAGATGAACATTCAGATCTTTGGCCACCTGATGTAAAGAGCCGCCTCAATGGAATAGACCCTGATGCTGGGAAAGATTTGTGAGCAGGAGGAGAAAGGGAGACAGAGGATGGGATGGTTGGATAGCATCATCAACTCAATGAACATGAGTTTGAGCAAACTCCAGGAGAGAGGAAGGACAGAGAAGCCTGGCATGCTGCAGTCCATGGGGATGCAAAGAGTTGGAAATGACTGACTGAACAAAAAATATGAATCAAATTTAAGCATGTGTTGAATATACATTTAGATAAATATAAAATTTCAGATAAGAATAGTGTTAGATATCTAGCTGCAACACGTGTAGTAGAGGCATAATTGATGTTAAATGTTGAATGCGTGTCTCAAGAAAATATAATATGAAAACTTAATTGTCCCCACTCCGGTACTCTTGCCTGGAAAATCCCATGGATAGAGGAGCCTGGTGAGCTGCAGTCCATGGGGTCACTAAGAGTCTGACACGACTGAGCGACTTCACTTTCACTTTTCACTTTCATGCGTTGGAGAAGGAAATGGCAACCCACTCAGGTGTTCTTGCCTGGAGAATCCCAGGGACGGGGGAGCCTGGTGGGCTGCTGTCCATGCGGTCACATAGCATCGGACATGGCTGAAGCGACTTAGCAGCAGCAGTAGGAGCAATGTATTTTTAAAGTTTTTATACACTTTATAATTGAAGCAAAGCAAAAATGCATTAAATTACTTACTATCCATTTTTTGCAAATTAGCAGTGTTTTGATATGAAAGTAAAAAGGACTAATTATTATCATATTTTTACCAATACTTTGGGAAAGAGTTTCTGCTTACTCTTACTTCTACTGCTTCAACATATAGGAAATCTGTCCTATTTTTTGTTTTTCTATTGTTCCTTTTGTTTTTGTCACGGAGTATCATAAATTATTTTCCTTTCTATTCTCAACAACAAGAAGATAAAAATCTCAAGCTATCATCAACTTTTCATCTAAATCTTGGACCTATTTCATCATTGCTAAATTGTAAACTTGCTGAAAGTTTTTCCTGTCCCTTTCTATTGATTTTAAAAGTGATTGAGTTTGAGAATTGCTTGTGTGGATAATTGAATCCCACTGCATGAAAACTTAAATTTGTAGTCAATTGTTTCTTACTACTTTTCCCACCATACAATTCCTTCCTATTTAACTCAATCATAACTTATATTTAATTTGAGAAAAAGCAAGGCATTTTTCACTGAGGAATCTAGACAAGGTATCTATTTGTACATAGCATAATGGAGTTTAATAAAGAATTTTCTCAGATCAGCCTGCAAACTGTTGTACCTGTATACACTTTACCTCAAAATCTAAAAGGGAAGTAGTGACTACTATACAAAGCAGTGGCTGCTGGATTAAAAGTTTTTCTTCATGTTCCCATTGTTAGGTTGTCTAGAGATTAATCTAATTCTTGTAAGACAACTTCTGAAGCTTGAAAAGAGCTACTTATCTACCTTTTTAGATAATAATGTTTTCTGCTAAATTCTAAATCCATTCTGAAAACACTTGACCTCTGATTTTGTCAGGTTCTCCAGAGAAACTGAACCAATAGGGTGTGTGTGTGTGTGTGTGTGTGTGTGTGTGTGTGTGTGTGTGTATGTGTACTGAAAGAGAGTGAAATAGATTAGGGAGTTGGCTCATGGAATTGCAGAGACGGGCAAGTTCAAACTGCAGTAGGCTAGGGACACAAAAAAGAGTCTACACTTGCAGTTCAAGTCCTAAAGTCAACTGCTAATTCCCTCTTCTCTGGGGAAGCCAGTCTTTTTCTTAAGGCCTTCAGCTGGTGGGATGTGTCCCACCCACACAATGGAAGGAAATCTGCTTTACTCAAAGCCCATCAAACTAAATGCTAACCTAATTCAGAAAACGCCTTCACATAACATTTAAAATAATATTTGACCAAATATCTGGGTACTGTGGCCAAGCCAAATTGACACATTTAAGATTAACCATCACAAGTTTTATCCTGTGTGTGTTTTTTTTCTCTCTCTCTCCCTCTCTTAATTTTTGGATTTTGAGCTTATGACTTCAGTGTTTAGTAAACACAATAGGTCAGGTTCAGGAACACACCCAAAATCCCAGGTATATATATATAGGCCCATACTAATACTGAGTTCTGCATAATTTATATATATATTCTCTTTGAAAATAAATGCAGCAAATATTTTTATTCCATGTCATATCTTACTGGTCATGAGGCAAGAGTGAATTCTGATCAGCATGAATGAACTTTGGTTCCTTGGAAAAAACAGAAAAATGCCAGGGTCCAGCCCTGGTGGTTCCAGGGTAATTTGAAGCGGGGACAGCATGGTGAGGAAAAACTTATTTATTTAGAAATAGAAAAAGAGATTAGGAAGAAATAGTGTAGTAGGAAAATTTAGTGGAGAAAAGAGGCTGAATAACTTGGTTTATGCAGAAAACTAATAAAACCTCAGGACAAGAGGTTTGCACCATCTACGTTAGGCTACCAGCATCTGTTTGAATAGTGGAGGGTGCCCCACCTTGGGCTCCCTCTTACGTGGGTCTTAGAAGCCAGGGCAAGTAAGTAGACTTGGCAAGTGTCCGTGCTCCAGATGGGAATTCAGCCTGAAAAGGAGAGGGAGGGAGAGGGAGAAAGAGAGACACGGGGGAAACCAGTCTTTCCAGTGACTGCCCCATCCTTTATTGTTCATCCTTTATTGAACGCTTTTATACTTTTGGTTGTACATAGAGATCAATGGATAATACAAAATTATGCAGCATCAGCAGCCCCGGCTCCTATCGAGACCAGGCTTTCTCTCTGCATACCTAGTTGTATACACAAGTCTTAGGTGATTTACATCATCTTCTGGCCAGAAGGCCAATTAACATTTTACGGCCCTTTTCTGATAAGGGTCTGTCAACCAGAAGACTTATTTGGGTTAATAGTGTTGTTCTTTTCCAAAATCTGGTGCCACTCTCAGAAAGCACTAAATAAAATTACATTCTTACATAGCAAGGACACAACAATTTATAACAATGAAAGAAGTGCAGTGATTTACAATAAAGAGAAAAGTAATGAACTCAAAAGTCTAGTGTTGCTAACATCAAAACTACTATATTCCTTTTTCTATATCCCAATTACATTGATTAATATCCTTCAGGTGTCTAAAAGATAAAGAATATGGAGGCCTGGCAGCAGTCATTGACTCAACAGTGAAAGCCCTCTACCAATATAATTCTTAGCTCTTTAAAAAATTCTCTGTATCTTTAAGATGTTTTAAGCTTTGTGCCTCTTGCGGTTGGGGGGCTGTAAACTATTCACAAGTTGTAAACGTCCGGGAAGACCTGTCAGGTAAGTTAGAAAGCCATCAAAGAGGTTTAAACTGAGACATTCTTTTTATATGCAGGAGACTGTTAACTGGAGCTCTGAGTTAACTCTTTCCAGAGAAAGGTGGTTGGGGACAGCCCCCTGTTATGTCAGAAGAGTGAAAAGCACAGTACAATAAGGCAGGCAGTCTCTGGTTTTTAGGGGTAGATGTTCAGGAAAACCCAGGGGGAACCCCCGAAGCCAGATCACGCCTTTGCATATGTCAGGCTTCCTTCCTCATAACCTTTGCCATGGGTGGGATTCCTCACGCTGGCTCCCAGCAGAAAAGTATATTTATTATGATTTTGACTCTAATGCTGAGAGGACCCATATAGTGTGACTAAATCATTGCTTCTAGGGTCTGATGTAAGAAATAAAAAAGTCATAATCAGTGGATTAGTGACATTTGTATTTATGTTGCAGGTTTGATTTAGCGCCCTCTACTGTTTACTTGTTGACTCGGTAATACCGAGCTGGTGGATTCCCTTAGGGTGTGTGCCTGCTCAGTCGCTCAGTCACCCAACTCTTTGCAAGCCTATGGACTGTAGCCCACCAGTCTCCTCTGTTCATGGGATTCTCCAGGCATGGAGAATACTTCAGCAGGTTGCCACACCCTCCTCCAGGGGATCTTACAGAACCAGGAATCAAACCTGCTGCTCCTGCACTGATGAGCCACCAGGGAATATCCTTAGAGTTGCCCAGAATAAAAGCTGTTTCCCTATGATCTGGCTATATTTTATTGCACATATTTTTCCTCACAAAATTTTATTCATCGTCTGTATGAGGAGAGATGATGGTATTCTATTTCTGTTTCGTTTATCAGGAGAAGTTATATTGCGTTTCTTTTCATCACAGCTCATTTTTGAGGGAAGAAGAAAAAGTCTGATGGCCAGTGAACAACAGAAACATCTCTAGGGTCAGAGGAGAGAAAGGAGAATGTAATCTATAATAATGTGTTTCCTCATTATAATCCTGTCTACAATTTGTCGGTCTTTTCCTTTATTTTTTACTAGAGACCTCCTCAAGAAAATTAGAGACACCAAGGGAACATTTCATACAAAGATGGGCTTGATAAAGGACAGAAATGGTCTGGACCTAACAGAAGCAGAAGATATTAAGAAGAGGTGGCAAGAATACACAGAACTGTACAAAAAAGATCCTCACAACCTGGATAATCATGATGCTGTGATCACTAATCTAGAGCCAGACATCCTGGAATGTGAAGTCAAGTGGGCCTTAGAAAGCATCACTACGAACAAAGCTACTGGAGGTGATGTAATTCCAGTTGAGCTATTCCAAATCCTGAAAGATGATGCTGTGAAAGTGCTGCACTCAATATGCCAGCAAATTTGGATAACTCAACAGTGGCCACAGGATTGGAAAAGGTCAGTTTTCATTCTAATCCCAAAGAAAGGCAATGCCAAAGAATGCTCAAAGTACCGCACAATTGTACTCATCTCACATGCTAGTAAAGTAACACTCAAAATTCTCCAAGCCAGGCTTCAGCAATACGTGAACCATAAACTCCCTGATGTTCAAGCTGGTTTTAGAAAAGGCAGAGGAAGTAGAGATCAAATTGGCAACATCCGCTGGATCATATAAAAAGCAAGAAAGTTCCAGAAAAACATCTATTTCTGATTTATTGACTATGCCAAAGCCTTTGACTGTGTGGATCACAATAAACTGTGGAAAATTCTTCAAGAGATGGGAATACCAGACCACTTGACCTGCCTCTTGAGAAACCTATATACAGGTCAGGAAGCAATAGTTAGAACTGGACATGGAACAACAGACTGGTTCCAAATAGGAAAAGGAGTACGTCAAGGCTGTATATTGTCACCCTGCTTACTTAACTTATATGCAGAGTACATTATGAGAAACGCTAGGCTGGAAGAAGCACAAGCTGGAATCAAGATTGCTGGGAGAAATATCAATAACCTCAGATATGCAGATGACACCATCCTTATGGCAGAGGGTGAAGAGGGAACTCAAAAGCCTCTTGATGAAAGTGAAAGAGGAGAGTGGAAAAGTTGGCTTAAAGCTCAACATTCAGAAAACAAAGATCATGGCCTCCTGTCCCATCACTTCATGGGAAATATATGGGGAAACAGTGGAAACAGTGTCAGACTTTATTTTTTTGGATTCCAAAATGACTGCAGATGGTGACTGCAGCCATGAAATTAAAAGATGCTTACTCCTTGGAAGAAAAGTTATGACCAACCTAGATAGCATGTTCAAAAGCAGAAACATTACTTTGCAGACTAAAGTCCGTCTAGTCAAGGCTATGGTTTTTCCAGTAGTCATGTATGGATGTGAGAGTTGGACTGTGAAGAAGGCTGAGCACCGAAGAACTGATGCTTCTGAACTGTGGTGTTGGAGAAGACTCTTGAGAGTCCCTTGGACTGCAAGGAGATCCAACCAGTCCATGCTGAAGGAGATCAACCCTGGGTGTTCTTTGGAAGGAATGATGCTAAAGCTGCAACTCCAGTACTTTGACCACCTCATGCGAAGAGTTGACTCATTGGAAAAGACTCTGATGCTGGGAGGGACTGGGGGCAGGAAGAGAAGGGGGCAACAGAGGATGAGATGGCTGGATGGCATCACTGACTCGATGGACGTGTCTGACGAGTGAATTCCGGGAGTTGGTGATGGACAGGGAGGCTTGGTATATACTGCTATTCATGGGGTCGCAAAGAGTCGGACACTACTGAGCGACTGAACTGAACTGATACTTTCTTTATTGGACTATTAAAATTAGAACTCCACCCCAGATCCAGATTTTCCACAATTTTTATTAAATCATTCCCCTCTCAATAGACAAGGGAAAAACACATAATTTATAGGTATATCTATGGTCTACAAAGCAAAGGTAATACTTAATAAAGTTAATGACAGTAGTCTCTATAATTAAACTTAATATTAAGGTCATCCATAAAATTAATGTCAATTTTTTCCCTCAGTCTTCTGACATGTGTAATGGACCAAGTTGCTGCTGAATGAATTCACTTATTAGGCAGAAATGTATCAGTGCTCTATTATGGAACTTTATTTCCTACCTGTATTTCATTTTGGTGATGTGTTAAAACGTTAGCTTGCTGCTCTGCTTAACAGCTCAGTTGAGACCAACTCTTTGTGACCCCACGCACTGCAGCCCAGCAGGCTTCTCTGTCCATGGAATTCTCCAGGTAAGAATACTGGAGTGGGTTCCCATGCCCTCGTCCAGGGGATCTTCCCAGTGAGGCATTGAACCCAGGTCTCCCATGTTGCAGGCAATTTTTTTACTGTCTGAGCCACCAAGGAAGCCCACCTTCCTCCACCAATACTCAGACTCAAACTTAAACTTTTCTAACTAAAATTTCATCTGTCTCAAATCTCATCATTGCAAAATGTCGCTACCCTTTATGCTATGTTTACTAGTGGCTCATAGTCTCTTTAAGGAGACAACTAAATTCTCAACTATTAAATATTTATAATTAATGTGTCTAATTCATGCTGGTGTTTGTTTCTTACTTGTTTGCTCTGGTTTTTTTTTTTTAATTTATTTTTCCTTTTAAGTTGCTTTTCACGTTCACTCTGCTCACCATTTTCTCTCATTTCACTTATTTTCATTTTTCTCTTCATTTCTTTGAGACACAAACTGACTTTGAAATTTCTCATTTCCATTTTCCTTTTTTTTTAAATTTCACGGGAAGTAGGAAGTCTTATTTTGCTATTAATACCATCCCCTGCCCCGCCCAACCCTTTTATTGCAATGAGATAGCACCATGTAACTGGTGGCAATACCAGGAAGATAATCCTGGGAGAAATAAATTCAACATAAAACTTTCAGTCGATTCTATGAGGAAAGAAAGCAGCCGAAGACTGACAATTTTTTATATTTCATTGGGATAAAACATAGGGTTATTTGTCCAGGGCTTAGTATTACACAAGCTGAGAAAAGAAAAAGGGAAAACGATAGAGAGTAATTTGAGAGTATATGAAATAGAATTTGCAAAAATATTCAAATGTCCTTCATAAAATAGAACTAAAATTTTGAAAATCACATTTTCAAATGCATATTCATTAAGAAGACAGGGCATAAATATAATTATCCAGCCCCACCAGATTTCTCCCTTCAGACTCGCCCAGTTTGCTCCACAATTATGTAACCGTGGTGGCCTAGACTAACCTACTAACAAAGTATTTTCCTCTCTTCTGTCTCTTCAAAATAAAGATGACAAATAAATCTTATTTCAGATGGCACTCAGTGGTTGAGTACTGACTCCTGGAGAACATAGCCCAAAAGACCTATCTGGGTTCAGGGGCAAAAACTGATGTGTTATGAATTAGTGAAGAGAAGAAGGACACACCACCTATGCCTGCATTCACATTTTAGATAATACAAAATTGTCATGTAGAAATTCAATTTATTATTTCATTTGTGACTAATAATAACTAGGAAATTGATTTGCATTATTTTATAAATGCCTAGAAGTACAAAATTTGAACTAGCAAGAAATAGTGGAAGGAAATGTACTTTATATGACACATTACCTAAAATTAT
>SJYQ01004930.1:0-23866 GCA_006410935.1 Redunca redunca
CTAAAACTGAATTAGTCCACAAAGGCTGGAAATGATCTCTACTTAAAAGATTTCTCATAGAGAACACAAATAGCATTGCAAACAAGCGATGTTTAATAAAATTAAGAAAATAATCGCTTTTCAAAAGGCCCTTAAGCACATCACTGGGCATCGTTTACATATAGACAACTAAAGCACTAATTATAAATAAGTCCCATCTAGTCATTAAACCATGGCACCCTGTTCCAGTACTCTTGCCTGGAAAATTCCATGGATGGAGGAGCCTGGTAGGCTGCAGTCCATGGGGTCGCTGAGGGTCGGACACGACTGAGCGACTTCACTTTCACTTTTCACTTTCATGCATTGGAGATCCTTCAACCACTCCAGTGTTCTTGTCAGGAGAATCCCAGGGACAGGGAAGCCTGGTGGGCTGCTGTCTATGGGGTCCCACAGAGTCGGACACAACTGAAGCGACTTAGTAGTAGCAGTCATTAAATTGGCAATGTAAAAACTGCATTAGTCACCATCTCTTAATCTGTAATCAAAGATCATTCAAGGCAAAGAGAAGAATTAATGTCATGGAGGTCTCTGCCAGGAACTGGCTCCTTTCAGAGGTGGTGAGCCAGGGATCATCCTGTTTACAGTTGAGGATTCTGGAGAGTCTGCCCCTGGGGGTCATGACTTGCTGGTCTGGGATGTCTGGAGTTGATGGGGGAGGAGGCTTGGCAGGGGTGGAAAAGAGGCTGGTAGCCCCAGCTCTGAGTGTGTGTGTTAGTTGCTCAGTTGTGTCCAACTCTTTGCAACCCCATGGGCTGTAGTCTACTAGGCTCCTCTGTCCACGGGATTCCCCGGGCAAGAATACTGGAGTGGGTTGTCATGTCCTTCTCCAGGAGATCTTCCCAAGCCAGGGACCAAACCCAGGTCTCCTGCATTGCAGGCAGATTCTTTACTATCTGAGCCACCAGGGAAGCCTGGTAGCCTCAGTTAGGAGCTCCTTTACTGCAAAAAAGATACCTAACAAAGACTTTTGCAGCTTGAGTCTCCATGAAAAGGGTTTACTATAATACTTGAAAGGAAAAAAGCCTATAAGTTGCCTTTTCTTTGGCTCAGATGAACCAGTATGGTTTTGCTAGCATTGAAGAGAAACATTACTAGAAATTCTGAGTTTATACACATCAGAGAACCTTATACATTCTAGTAGGTTAATGTAAAAGGCTTTTCATTTCTAGGTTTGCAAATATCTATCACACCTTTTCTTTGGTGCTTCTATTAGAAGCCCTAAACCTGAATTACTCTTCAATTTCATCTTTACTCCCCTTTGAGTAAAATAACCCAATATCTATTAGGCACTAATGTGACAAGCACAGTGCTATACTGTCTCCCAAGGCAAGGCAAACAGAACCTTCTCTTTTGGCCTCTTCAGCCAAGCAGGAAATGTGATTAATCATGATTGTTTAATGCATGTCTACTCTGTATCGGGCGACTTACATGAATTCTCACTAACCCTTTGAATCACTTGGCATTTTACTGACTGCCTGCAACAGCAAGTACATACAGGAGACTTCTTATCCAAATGTTACACAGAGGGAAATTGAAGCTCAGAATGTATTAAGCAGGTTCACAAAGCTAGGTGCTGGCCAAGTCTGAACTCTGAGCAGTCAGCCTGAATCTCATCTGTCCTCTCTCTGCTACTCCTGGGTTCCAGCTACAGAGGCGGCATTACCCAGGAGCAGTGAGCCCCCACTTAGCTCTTGCCAGGCCTTGTCCACCAGTTTTATGTGTATCAGGGGCTTCTCTGATGGCTCAGCAGGTAAACAAACTGCCTGCAACGCAGGAGATGTAAGTCTGATCCCTGGGTTGGGAAGATCCCTGGAAGAGGGCATGGCAACCCTTGTCAGTATTCTTGTCTGAAAAATCCCGCGGACTGAGAAGGCTTTTGGGCTAGAGTCCACGGGGTCGCAAAGAGTCAGACACGGTTGAGCACAAGCCTTTAGGCGTAGTAACTGATCTGACACTCTCAACAACTCTATGAGGAGTACTGCTCTTATCATAGTCACTGTTCCACATGAAGAAACAAGAGCATAAGATTCCGACCTCCGCTCACAAAAAGCATTGCCAACCCAACAACCGGGGGCAGCGGACAGTGGGGGGCTGCCGAGGACACTGAGCTGGAGGCACTGGAAAGACGTCCCTGTACTGGAGTCGATGGTTGCCCTTGACCTCAGACCTGCTTCTAGCTAGAAAGTCCTAGATGCTTTTGTTTACAACCTAATGGTTTATGTATATTCTGACTCTGGAATTCCTGGCACAGAAAATGGATGTTAAAAAAAGAAATTCTAGCAATTATCCCAGGAAATAAAGGGGAAAAAAGAAAAAAAAACAACAACGCACAATTTATCACCTTGCTAAGATTCAGAGAGCCCGAGTGAGATAAGCAGTCATCACTCACAAGTCAGGGCGACAGAAGTCAACTACAAATGACCGTTAAAGAGTGTATGTTCAGTGATACAGGTGCTGGAAGCTTCTTATTAGTGAGTGTTGGGGAAGATGTGGAAAGTGGTAGCTGAAGAGGAAAGCAGAAAGCTCAGGGAAAACAGTAACTAACTTTCCACTTTAATGGCTGCTCATGAATTAGTGCGAAGGGAAGGAAGAGGAGACAGAAACTGGGCTGCCCTGGCCAGCCCTGGGAGAGCTGGACCCAGGCTCTGCAGCCAGCGGCCCGAAACTCTTTGCATTCTGAAAACCAAGCGGGAAAAGCAGGACACATGTTAGACTTTGTATATAGACTTACGCTGAATTCAGTTAACAAACAGGGGCTTAGCCTGATGTCCTTTAGGACAACTGCATGCTGGTGAAGTCCCACCAGAATCCCCACTTCACGAGTGGATGGCTGTGCCCAGATCACAGTGGGGTTAGTGAACACATAAGTGTCCATCAGCTACAGTCTGGGGTAGTACTGTCAAGCTACTGGTGGTGATTTTTTACAGTTGAAACAAAATTACTTAACAATAATCCAAACTAATGTATAATCAAAGAGCACCTTAATGATGTATAAAGAGAACAGAATGAATCTAAATACTTCCTAAATGGAAATTAAAACTGTATGGGAATGATGTTGTCAATGGGGCATCTCAGGCTAACTCAGTACTACAAGAACAATGTTGGATCAACTCNTTTCCTTTTCCTTGGGACCTTTCCAGCCCAGGGATTGAACCTGGGTCTCCTGCATCGCAGGCAGGTCTCTACTAGCTGAGCACCGGGGAAGCCCAGGAACATTATATGAGTAAACAAGCCTGAAAAAGTAGTGAGCAGGGGTCACAGCGGTAGTGATGATGGAAGGTTCCTTCCTTCTTGTTTTTTTTTTTTTAATAAATCAATAGGGGGCAGCCCTCCGATTCCCTTTCTTTTGGTTGGCCTGACCTCTGGCAGAAGCCCCTTGCCCCTCTTCCTCGCCCAGATCCATGAGAGGCATGGATCTTCTTAGGACAAGGCCTCTGTTACCAGCAGAGGCTCTGTGCCTGCTCTGAAAGCCGGAACGGGTTTCTGGATGTGTTTTGTTAAGTTGCATGAAGCGTGCACGGAACAAGGCCATGCACGTCAACAGCACTGCACATTCCTTTTCTCAGGCTGACATACCCCACGGCTTACCCAGCTCTCATCTGCCTTGGTTTATTTGTCCAAGAAGCCAAATAAAACTGTCAGAATATAGACTGTGGTGGGGAACACTGTGAATCCTCTTCTGAGTGTGTGTGGTGTGTGTAAGTGTGTGTTCATGTGTATGTGTGTGTGTGGAGTGAGCCATTACTAATTAGGATACCATTTCTTACATATCTTTCTAGCATACAGTCCAACACAAAGCAGAAAGGAAACAGCTAAGCTTTATCTCCAGCTAGCAGCCATCCCGGCCTGGGGCTGAAGTGAGTTCATCTCAGGGGTCCATGGTATCCAGATGGCCTGGAGGGCCAGCAGGGTGCTCCCTGTCTGCAGGAGGTACCAGGTTGCCCGCAGGGTAACAGGTTGCCCTCAGGGAAGTTATTCTTCCCGGAGGAAGCATTGTTAGCTAATGCTTCAGTGCTGACATGGAGCTGTGATGTGTTTTTCCTCACTCAGAACTTCTGATTTACCCAAGCCTCCCACCCCACCTTACAATCATCTCTCCCCTCAGTCTAATCCCTGCTCTAGAGGTAAAAATAGAAAGGAGGGTTTTCCCCAAAACCTGAAAAGAATGTGAGAGCGCAAGGTACCCCTGGCCCAGAAAGCTAACAGGTATCTGCGTGTGGGCGGGAGAGTCTCTGTGTTTATCCCACATCAGCAGAGGGGACTCAGAGCCACGGAGCGCAGTTCCATGAAATGGGGCCTCCGGTGAGGATTCTTCCACAACAGAAACAAGCAGTCGCTGGCCATGGACGTCAGTGCCCTCCGCTTGGGCTCGGAGGGGCTGTGCACGTGGGGGCATCAGCAGCAGCAGCTCATGCGGGCTCTGCCTGGCACCAAGGACTTTCTGGGTGTAGGGCTGCAGTGGCAAGTACCACAGGAAGTCAGAGCAGGGTGAGGGGTCAGGGGAATGTGCCACTTGGCAGGTCTGGGACAAGTCATGCCCAGGAACAGCTTAGGAACCTCAAAAATGGGGGGGTGTGTGGTCTCTGCTCTCACGTAGCAGACAGAGGTAGAGAAACTTATTCACCCATCAGTTCATTCATTCTGCATAAATGGAACTAAAGAGAAGTCCTGAGGAGGGAAAAAAAATAGACAAAAAACCATGTGGCCTAATAGAGCTTTTGAGAGTCCCTTGGACAGCAATGAGATCAAACCAGTCATTCCTAAAGGAAATCAACTCTGAATATGAATTGGAAGGACTGATGCTGAAATTGAAGCTCCAATACTTTGGTCACCTAATGTGAAGAACTGACTCATTGGAAAAGACCCTGATGCTGGGAAAGATTGAGGGCAGGAGGAGAAGGGGGTGACAGAGGATGATAGTTGGATGGCATCACTGACACAAAGGACATGATCTTGAGCAAGCTCTGGGAGACAGTGAAGGACAGGGAAGCCTGGCGTGCTGCAGTCCACGGGGTCACAAAGAGCTGGACACAACTGAGTGACTGAACAACAGCAATAGAACATTCATTGTAAAGCAAAGAGCAATAAAAATGAGCAAACACACAGATAATATCAAGTCAGGTAGTGAGAAGCAGTAAGAAGACAATTTTAATACAACTGGATAATAGAGAGTGGGGGCCGGTGGAAAAGATTACTCTATAGCTAGAGGTCCAGGTCTCCAGAATTAGAAAAATGTTTATGTTGTTGTTAGACACACACACCTATCTATATTTTTGAAATTTACAGAAAACAATAAAAAGCTTCTTTTTGTTTCCATGTCCAACCATTACAATTTTGAAAATCCTATTATAGGCCAGTTTAAGTTACAAGGAATCTTTAAGGGACTGTTCAGTTTTTTATTGTCCTTAGATTTTATTTTATCAATTGATACAAAGGAAGTGGATCATAAAGTTTACAAATCTTTGCTGTACATAGACTTCCTTAAGATGAAGTGTTTTATCCATTGAATGAGTGAATAAATGAATGAACGAATGAGGCATGATGGCTTGGTTAAGCAGACAGATTTAAAGCCATCACTTATTAACTTGATTTTGAAGCTTCTATTTCTGTAAAATGAGAATAAAAACCATAGCATAGACCTGTGAGGATAAGACAGTGACTTCAGAGTGTGTAGTACAGAGCCAGGCAAAGAGTAAACAGGCATTGACATTTCTTGATTTATGGATAAACAGCGAGATGTAATTTTTGTGAATTCTGAGCTAGAAATTTAAATAAAAAGGCTTCCCAGGTAGCAGAGTTGCTAATGAGTCTGCCTGCCAATGAAGGAGATGAAAGAAATGCAGGTTCGATCCTTGGGTCGGGAAGATTCCTTGGAGTAGAAAACATCAACCTACTCCGGTATTCTTGCCTGGAAAATTCCCTGGATAGAGGAGCCTGGTGGGCAATAGTGCAAGGGTCGCAAAGAGTTGGATGTGACTGAGCACGCACACACCCCAAAAGACAGACGGTGAAAAAACTACTGAGTCTAGGATTATTGGTAGAAAGCCAGCAGATATTCTCAGGAAAAAGATGGAATTAGTTTATTTCTCCTGGATTTATTAATAGAGTTTAAATCTGTTTTTTTCCCCCAATCTAAAATAATAAAATACATCTTCTTTCATCCTGCTGCTGCTAGGTACCTATAAAATGTGACAACCAGACTGCATGAAGAATCAAGGAGATACACACTGCTGCTGCTGCGTCGCTTCAGTCGTGTCCCATTCTGTGCGACCCCACAGACAGCAGCCCATCAGGCTCCCCCGTCCCTGGGATTCTCCAGGCAAGAACACTGGAGTGGGCTGCCATTTCCTTCTCCAATGTGTGAAAGTGAAAAGTGAAAGTGAAGTCGCTCAGTCGTGTCCGACTCTTCGCGAGCCCACAGACTGCACCCTACCAGGCTCCTCTGCCCATGGGATTTTCCAGGCAAGAGTACTGGAGTGGGTTGGCATTGCCTTGGGTTTAAATCCTCTGCACATGTACAAACAGAGATTTGAGATCTGAACGTACAGTGGACGTTTACTAAGTACTATGATGAACAGCAGATATGGACCAAGATTCTTAGAGATGGATTTCTGAATTTAATCCTTTTAAGACAATATTCAGAAATATATGGAAATAACTCTCCTGGACAAGAGAGCCCTCCTGGACCTTCTCTAGGTCAAATGATAAAAATGTCTATTTTACTTCAANGGAGCCTGGTGGGCAATAGTGCAAGGGTCGAAAAGAGTTGGATGTGACTGAGCACACACACACCCCAAAAGACAGAAGGTGAAAAAACTACTGAGTCTAGGATTATTGGTAGAAAGCCAGCAGATATTCTCAGGAAAAAGATGGAATTAGTTTATTTCTCCTGGATTTATTAATAGAGTTTAAATCTGTTTTTTTTCCCCCAATCTAAAATAATAAAATACATCTTCTTTCATCCTGCTGCTGCTAGGTACCTATAAAATGTGACAACCAGACTGCATGAAGAATCAAGGAGATACACACTGCTGCTGCTGCTGCTGCTAAGTCGCTTCAGTCGTGTCCCACTCTGTGCGACCCCATAGACAGCAGCCCATCAGGCTCCCCCGTCCCTGGGATTCTCCAGGCAAGAACACTGGAGTGGGCTGCCACTGCCTTCTCCAATGCGTGAAAGTGAAAAGTGAAAGTGAAGTCGCTCAGTCATGTCCGACTCTTCTCGAGCCCACAGGCTGCACCCTACCAGGCTCCTCTGCCCATGGGATTTTCCAGGCAAGAGTATTGGAGTGGGTTGGCA
The DNA here is from genome assembly GCA_006410935.1 of Redunca redunca. Classification (NCBI taxonomy): domain Eukaryota; kingdom Metazoa; phylum Chordata; class Mammalia; order Artiodactyla; family Bovidae; genus Redunca; species Redunca redunca. Next base: position 7,337 of record SJYQ01004930.1, read on the forward strand.
TTGCCTTGGGTTTAAATCCTCTGCACATGTACAAACAGAGATTTGAGATCTGAACGTACAGTGGACGTTTACTAAGTACTATGATGAACAGCAGATATGGACCAAGATTCTTAGAGATGGATTTCTGAATTTAATCCTTTTAAGACAATATTCAGAAATATATGGAAATAACTCTCCTGGACAAGAGAGCCCTCCTGGACCTTCTCTAGGTCAAATGATAAAAATGTCTATTTTACTTCAATACAGATGTCAATATGTCACTGCTGTTGTTTTTCTGATAAGACAGTAATATTTTCATTGTAGAAAATAGATATATTGTCCTACTAAGTGACATTAACAGTTGAGAATATTTTATGTTAGTTTTACTGTCTTTGTTTCTCTCATTTTTTTTCTCTCTCTCTGCTGTTTACTTACAAAACTGGAATTATGTAAATAAATACTCTTGGAACAAATGATTTTTAATGGCTTACACGATTTCATTTATTTCATCTATGGATAAACTATTAAGTAACAATTAGGTAATATTGGAGATTTAGGTTATTTTCAGATTTCTACCATTACATATAATGCTACAAAGCTATATTTATACATAACTTTGACTGCTTTCTTCTTAGAAAAATTACTTGATCAATATGAACATGAGCATCTATCTTCATGGCTCAAAATATTTTCATCCAGAAAGGTAACAATTTGAACGTCAACAGAAGGATATGAATGTCTAACCCATTCTACCCTTGCCAGAAATGACAGTATGATTTTAAAAATGCAAAAAATGTCAATTTCTTAGACCAAAAAATGTATCTTATTGTTTTCTCAAATTTGTCCCCACTTTTGCTACTAATAAGGTTAATCTTCTTTTTCTATATATAGTATTTTCTTTTTCTGCAAACTGTCTATTCATGTCCTCTGTCCATTTGAAAAACTGGGTTGTTCGGGATACTCTTATTATCTGACAAACCCTTTTCTATGTTAAGGATATTAAATCTTTTGGAGTAATATTTGTTGCAATTTTTTTAAACTGGGTGGTATTTATCTTTTAAATGTTTACTGTCTTTTTGTTCTAAGGAGTTTCACATTTGCATATATTAGTCATGAATCATGCCTGCCCTGCCCTTTTCTGTCCAACTCATATCCTCTTCTCAGAGAACTTGCTCCTGTCCAGAGAAACTGGCCTTCCTGGTGGTGCGGTAAAGAATCCGCCTGCAATGCAGGAGATGCAGAGATACAGGTTCGATCCCTGGGTAGGGAAGTTCCCTTGTAGAAGAAAATGGCAACCTGCTCTAGTATCCTTGCCTGGAGAATTCCTTGGACTGAGGAGCCTGGCAGGCTACAGCCCATGGGGTTGCAAAGAGTTGGACAGGACTTATCAACTAAACACAAAAAAATAAGAGAAGGCAGTGGGTCCTCCCTCCTACTAATCAAGGCCAGCTGGTTCAGGCTGAAACAGCTAGACAGAAAGAAGCAGTGGCAGTAGGCTGTGTAACAGAACTCAGGTCCAGTGCTCAGATCCCTGGTCCTTTCAGAAGCTAAAGTAGCCTCTCTCTCTTAGCCTCAGGAAGGCCCATCCCAATCCCAATCCTTGTGGATTGTGGATTAATCCAAGATCCCTTTCCAGTAAACCCTCCATTTATTTGTGATAGTTTAAGTTGGTTTAGTTCCTCACACTCCTAACTATCTTTAATAAAACAATGGTGAAGTGAAGTAATACTTTCCCTTGTGGTTTCTTACACTGCTTTTAAATTTCAAAATCCTTTCCCATCCCATTATTGGTTGGTCACCTACTTTGTTCTCCTAGATTAAAAAAAAAATTTTTTTTTTAAAACCCCACGTAATTCCCTGCTTCCCTAGAGTATATTTTGGTATGTGGTTTGCTGCATACTCCATTTCTTTCCCTACTGGTTTGCTGTATTCCACATGATCATCAATGCATGTGAGTGTGTATGTCTTTGTGTGTATTTCAGAGCTATTCATTCTGTTGCATTATTTCTTATGGCTGTAAAACAGTTTTATTTATTGTAGATTTATTAAATATTTTGATACGTGAGATACTAAATTCTTCTTCATCACTTTTTTAAATTGTTTCATAGCAACCCTATCCTAAACTATTTTGTCACCAGAAGATATTTTGAGAGGGAGGGGCTGTGGGCTGGGGAGGATGGGGAGATGTTGGTCAAGGGGACAAATTCTAGTTATAAGATGAATAAGCTCTGGGAATCTACTGTTCAGCATGATGACTATAGTGAATTATACTGTACAGCATACTTGAAATTTGCTAAGAGAATAGTTCCTAAGTGCTCCCTCTACAAAAATAAGGTTACCGTGAGGTGAAGGATGTGTTAATTAACTTGACTGTGGTATTTCACAATGAATACATAATGAGGGCTTCCCAGGTGGCACAGTGGTAAAGAATCTGCCTGCCAATGCAGGAGACTCAAGAGACTGGGGTTTGATCCCTGGGTCAGGAAGATCGCCTGGAAGAGGAAATGTGAACCCACTCCAGTATTCTTGCCTGGGAAATCCCGTGAACAGAGGAGCCTGGTGGGCTACAGTCCATGGGGTCGCGAAGAGTCGGACACAACTGAGAGATTGAGCACACACATGTATCAAATCAGTTTGTATGCTTGAGTATAGACACATTTTACCAAATACACCTCAATAGAGCTGAGAAAACCTATTAAAAATAGATGTGCTTGTCTTTCATCATGTCACTAACTAGACTATTTCAAGCTCTCGACAGCCAGTTATGTTTTCACCAAGTGCATCTTCACAAAACTAGAAGACACCTGACTTCTAGATGGCCTGATTAATGCCACGAATTCTGTTCATCAGCCCTTCTGTAAATCCAGAAGGTAGCTAAGAGAAATCTGGAGAAGGCAATGGTAACCCACTCCAGTACTCTTGCCTGGAAAATCCCATGGACGGAGGACCCTGGAAGGCTGCAGGCCATGGGGTCACTGAGGGTCAGACACGACTGAGCGACTTCACTTTCACTTTTCACTTTGATGCATTGGAGAAGGAGTTGGCAACCCACTCCAGTGTTCTTGTCTGGAGAATCCCAGGGATGGGGGAGGCTGGTGGGCTGCCGTATATGGTGTTGCACAGAGTTGGACACGACTGAAGTGAGTTAGTAGCAGCAGCAGCTAAGAGAAATTTAGCAAACATGCTGTGGGCAGCATGATAATTTGCCTCTTTCTAAAAGACTGAGTGAAGAAAATTGGGTAGTCCGCACAATTATAACAAACTAATATGAAGGGATGGAGAAGGCAGGGAAAATGTTAGTCACTCAGTCATGTCTGAATCTTTGCAACCCATGGACTGTAGCCCACCAGGCTCCTCTGTCCATGGGATTCTCCAGGCAAGAATACTGGAGTGGGTTGCCATTCCCTTCTCCAGGGGATCTTCCTGACCCAGGGATGGAACCCTGATCTCCTGCACTGCACGCAGATTTCTTTACCGTCTGAGCCACCAGGGAAGCCTGAACAATTAAAACAAACTAATGTACTTTCTCTCAAATGGTTTTAAAAATAGACATTAACAGTTTTACAATCTGATCTGGCACAGTATGCATTCCTTGATATTAAATCGTTTTAATATTTAAACATCTATTTATATTATTTATTTTTATATAACAATATACAATTGGTACTAGTACCTTAGGGAAAAATAACCATTAACATCTCTAATCACCTAATAATACATTTTGTTTTTTAACCATCATTCTAAAAGCACTCTCTCTATATATTAATAATTAGCTTTCTCGATGCAGTATAGGAATACAGAAAAATAAATAGAATAATTTGGGGACTTCACTGATTAATTTTTCATTAGAAAGGAAAATGATGGACTAGGGACAAAACACCTGCCAGGAATGTCCCAGAACTGCCTCCTTGGCAGCACTTTCCCTACAGCTCCTCACTTGAATCTTTANCCTCAATAGAGCTGAGAAAACCTATTAAAAATAGATGTGCTTGTCTTTCATCATGTCACTAACTAGACTATCTCAAGCTCTCAACAGCCAGTTATGTTTTCACCAAGTGCATCTTCACAAAACTAGAAGACACCTGACTTCTAGATGGCCTGATTAATGCCACGAATTCTGTTCATCAGCCCTTCTGTAAATCCAGAAGGTAGCTAAGAGAAATTTGGAGAAGGCAATGGTAACCCACTCCAGTACTCTTGCCTGGAAAATCCCATGGACGGAGGACCCTGGAAGGCTGCAGGCCATGGGGTCACTGAGGGTCAGACACGACTGAGCGACTTCACTTTCACTTTTCACTTTGATGCATTGGAGAAGGAGTTGGCAACCCACTCCAGTGTTCTTGTCTGGAGAATCCCAGGGATGGGGGAGGCTGGTGGGCTGCTGTATATGGTGTTGCACAGAGTTGGACACGACTGAAGTGACTTAGCAGCAGCAGCAGCTAAGAGAAATTTAGCAAACATGCTGTGGGCAGCATGATAATTTGCCTCTTTCTAAAAAACTGAGTGAAGAAAATTGGGTAGTCCGCACAATTATAACAAACTAATATGAAGGGACGGAGAAGGCAGGGAAAATGTTAGTCACTCAGTCATGTCTGAATCTTTGCAACCCATGGACTGTAGCCCACCAGGCTCCTCTGTCCATGGGATTCTCCAGGCAAGAATACTGGAGTGGGTTGCCATTCCCTTCTCCAGGGGATCTTCCTGACCCAGGGATGGAACCCCGGTCTCCTGCACTGCACGCAGATTTCTTTACCGTCTGAGCCACCAGGGAAGCCTGAACAATTAAAACAAACTAATGTACTTTCTCTCAAATGGTTTTGAAAATAGACATTAACAGTTTTACAATCTGATCTGGCACAGTATGCGTTCCTTGATATTAAATCGTTTTAATATTTAAACATCTATTTATATTATTTATTTTTATATAACAATATACAATTGGTACTAGTACCTTAGGGAAAAATAACCATTAACATCTCTAATCACCTAATAATACATTTTGTTTTTTAACCATCATTCTAAAAGCACTCTCTCTATATATTAATAATTAGCTTTCTCGATGCAGTATAGGAATACAGAAAAATAAATAGAATAATTTGGGGACTTCACTGATTAATTTTTCATTAGAAAGGAAAATGATGGGCTAGGGACAAAACACCTGCCAGGAATATCCCAGAACTGCCTCCTTGGCAGCACTTTCCCTACAGCTCCTCACTTGAATCTTTACACATCACAAAAGCAATCAAACAAAAAGGCTGACAAAGATTACCTCACATGCAGAGAATGGGTGGGGAATGCATGTTATTCCAATGTTATTCCCTTTAGTCTGAGAGACAATCTAAAATATTTTACAATGCAACAACTAAAAAGGTTAAAATGTTAGTGTATATAATACTTTCCCTGACTTTATATACTTAACACTGTACTTAAATATATTTATTATATTTTAAATGACTGCTGTTAACAAGAAACAAAAAAGCAAAGAAAACAAAGTTGAGGGGTGTATAAGTGATTTCTTAATGATTCTACTTTTTATCAATTTACAAGCACTCTAAACAAGACCTCACATTTGTTAGTATAACAAGAGGGAAAAGAAAAAGTTTTTTCTTAACTAAGATGTTCACCTCCTTCATCACTATTATTAAACCATTTTGCAGATGATGAAACTGAGGCTCAGAAGTTACTATTCTAAGGTTATGCAGCCAGGGGACTGAGCAGGAGGTGAGCCTAGAGCTCAAGTGCTTTCCAGCCCAAGGAGTTCAGAATCTTTTTGTGATGGGAACCCCTCTGGTAGTCTGGAAAAGCCAATGTACCTTTTCTCAGAACTGTGTTTTAACATTCTTAAATAAACACATGGAGGTATAAAGCACAAAAATTATAACAAAACAAATTATCAAAATAATTTTAGGAAAAAAATGTGTGATATAGCAATGTATGTTCTTTTTAAATACTAAATAAGAAGATATACTATAGGTTCTGATAACTATAGTAATTTTGAAGCAGTGAAGAGCATTAACATTTCAACAACTTTAACAAATAATAACATCTACAATGACTTAACCATATTATAAAAACATCTGATTACTGTTGAAAAGTCACAGGTACCACTACTGGTTTGTATCCCACATTCATAATTATTGTATTGTTTTCCTAGACACCTTATTTCCTTCTTCCTTGTCCTATTCAGAAGACTGAATTTTAGCTCAAGTTTAGTGAAAATAAAGGTGTTAATGTTTTTTCTCGGTCAAGTTCATAGACACTGTGAATTCTGTCTGTAGTTGTTGTCATTCAGTCACTAAGTTGTGTTTGATTCTTTGTGATCTCATGGACTGTAGAACTCCAGGCTTCCCTGTCCTTCACTGTCTCCCAGAGTTGCTCAAACTCATGTCCATTGAGTCGATGATGCCATCCAACCATCTCATCCTCTGTCACCCATTTCTCCTCTTGCCCTCAATCTATCCCAGCATCAGGGTCTTTTCCAATGAGTGAACTCTTGGCATCAGGTGGCCAAAGTATTGGAGCTTCAGAATTCTGGCTATAGACCCCTCAGGGACTGGTTAAGTACTGAACTGGTAGATTTCATGTATACACTGAGTAGACTCCTACAGTGAAACTGTGATGAAGGTGAGTCAAACAAATGAACAAATAGAAGTTCCCAATAAAACACTGAACAGAGTCAGGCACTACAGGCTGACAGTTTACTTCTTGCAGCGCCAATTTAACCAGCCTCCCCTTGCCAATTAGTGTGGATTTGTGCGTGTACATGCGTGTCTATGTGTATATATATGTGTGCACGCCTGCCTGTATGTTTGTGTGTGTGTGTGCTGGAGAGTTGAAAATGGGAAATGTGAATGGCTACACTTTTGAAAGGCACTTTCATTATCCTACCTGGCCATTATCTGATACCTGCTGACTCTCCCCTTCAGAGCATGCAGTAAGGTACCACCAGGAGGGGTCAGCGGGTCTTTGGGAAACACACCTGGAGGAGGAGGAGGAGGAGGAGGAGGAGGAGGAGGAGGCGAGACTCAGCAGAGAGTAACAGCCTTCACAGGGCTGCAGCAACCTCCCGGCCATGGCAGTTGGTTAAGAGGGGCAGGAGCCAGCAGACTGGGTGCTGATGAGACAGCAGGGGGCAGGTGTCTTTTTCTAACCACCTGACTTGCCTACCCTGCACCTACATGTTCTGATGCCCTAGGTCAACATTTCAGATGGTTGTGAATGTCGAACAATGTCTGATATTCATCCACACCATCTTCCCAGAGAATAGCGTATTCATTTGGATTGTTCTTCTCATCACTGATGGGATATGTTCACTTCATGCATTCAAGTTTAATTAAGATATTAGCTAAAAATTTAAATATGCGAAGTGCTGCCAGAGTGAAACACTTGGCTTCCTTTTCTTGATGTGATACGTGGTAGAGAACACTCCTGTGGTTGGTTGCAAGGGTGTATATATGTGTGGGTGCTGGTCACCGGGAAGGACACAGAGCTTCCTTATGGTTTCCTTTGATTTCCTCCATGTGGTTCTCAGAAATCATGTACCCAGAAGCAAGCTCAAGAACTGCTTGAACATGCCTGCCATTTGCAGTTCTTTAAGAGAGGGAGAAATGAGTATTCATGTACCTTCCAGTGGCAAGGAAAGAAGATGATAAACAAAGCAGAAAAGAATGATTATACTTAAAGACAAAAAGGAAGAAAAATAATTCAGACCCTCCATAAATAAAAGAATGGTGCTCCAGTTCAAACTCCTTAGCTCAGCATTTGAGGCCATCCTCAACTGGGACCTGCTGACTGGTCTAGGGAGACCCTGCCCTGTGTGGTCTGGCCTTTTCTGGCTGTTCCGGCTTCAGCTCAGCCTACCTGTCCATCCACTCTTCTTCTCTAGTCTCTGTTCCTGGAATATCCTAGCCTGTTTTGTACTTTGGGGACCTTAGCATGCAACTCTCTCTGCCTAGAAGGCTCTTGATCATCTTCCTTATCATCCCCCCTCCCCGCCCCCAACACCACTGTCTGGATAACTTAGCCTTTAGGTTTACCCAGTCCTCCAGATCAGCCAGCTCCCCTTGGGTTGGGCAGACTGTGCTTGAAACAAGGGCTCTAATCAAGGTGGGCAGGAGGAAGGCTGCTGTACTGGCCAAGTCACATACCCTGATACTGGGCTCTACCTGCCTGGAAAAGGTGATCCCTTTGTGTGAACTAAAAAAAAGCCTCCATCGGTTGCCAAATTCTGTGCCTACAGGTTTGCATATACCTGGAGGGGTTGCCTTTTAATTTGTCAACAGAGAGGGGATGGCTTTTTCTAACTTGCACAGACACAATGTATATCCTATCCTTGGCCCTGCAAGTCTGCCTGTTTGACATATACATCTGGCTTTCTCATTTGTAGCACTTGTCATCTATAGTCAATTATTTGTACACTTAATTAGGTATAATAGTATCAGTCATTTGAACTAGACAGTGAGGTCTGTAAGGGGGGGGGGGCGGCGTGACTTTCTGTTTACAGTTCTCTCCCCAGTCCCTAACACTGTGTCTGGCGTAGAGTTGAGGCTAACTGCATACTCATGGAATGAATTTATAAGGAGGCTCATGGAGATGGGTAATGGAAGAAATAACCAGACCCAGGGCAGGATGGAGGTATCTAGCAAATTTACTTCCTCTTACTGAGTAAACGAGCATTCGAAAGAGAGCAAGAAGCAGAAGCTGGCAGACCAAGAGACTGATTTCATAACTTCACAACTGAAAGCAGAATTTTCACTGAAGCATTTCACCCCAGGGCTAGAAAGGAACAAGCTACTTCTAGAAGAAAGCAGAGTCAGGCCACTTGTGCCTCAAGAGACTGCCATGGAAGAAAAGGAGTTTTAAGACAAGACAGCCAGCTGGGAGGAAACCTCAGTGAGACAGAAATCTAATGATTCATGAGATTCCAGGTAGACAAGGCATCTTGGAACTTGCAAAACTTGTTCAAACACTAATTCTTGCCCAGCTGGCTGAAGACACTGAAGCAGAAAGCATCTACGTGCCACCCAGTCCGTGCACCGCAGTAAAGCGGGCTGCAAATGAACAGCTGAGGCCAGTGTAGGAACAGTCACAGCCCAGCAGCTCCTGCAGACCTCGGGCAATCAGAAAGAAAGGTCAGAGCGGGGGAGGGCCGAGGTGCTGACGGTGAATGGGCAGGACAGCAGGAGTGTCTGCAGGCATCCGTGCCCCGATTCCAAATTTTAAAAAAATTACTCATTGGGGAAATGGATAGAAGGGAAAAGATGAAAAATCCATCACTGGTAACAGGTTTTCATTCTAGGAAGACAAAAGGATGCTCTACCAGAGGGGTCCCCACGCCTTGTTAGGAATCGGGCTGTACAGGAGGTGGTGAGCGGTGGGTGAACTCTTCATCGCTCTCGTTACTGAGCTCCACCTCCTGTCACATCAGCGGTGGCCTTAGATTCTCATAGGAGCATGATCCCTAACCCTAAGGTCAAGGGGGCACAGCCTGAAATTGCCACGAAACAGAAATAAACAGAAATAAAGTGCACAATAAACAAAGTGCATTTAAATTGTCTCTAAACCATCCGTCCTTCTCCCCTACCCGGGTCTGGGAAAAGTTATCTTCCACGAAACTGGTCCCTGGGGCCAAAAAGGTTGGGGATTACATGTATACTTTGAAAATATTTATAGAACACATCCTACACAGACTTCTCTACTAGAATTCTTTATTTACCTAATAGTGTATTTTAAAGGTTTTCATATTTACATATATAGGTCTTTTCCTTAACAGCTGCAACACACGCCATATATTGTAATTTACACAACACAGAGTTGGGCATTCAGGTTGGTGTTATAGTTTAGGTTTTTGTCTGTTTCAAAGTAGCCACATGTGCTTGGCAGCCTCCAAGGAAAGGGGGGAGAATCTCCACCCCCGCTGGTTTTCATACATGTGCTTTCCCCTCCCACACTGGACCCGTGTTGCTCTGTGTGACCCAGTGTCTATGGCAGAAAGGACGATCTGTCACTCCCAAGGTTAGGTTTAAGAAAACTGTGGCCTCCCTCTTGGGTTTCTCTCCATGCTCACCCTGTCTCTCTTGGTTCATATGTTCTGGAGGAAGTCAGCAGCTATGGTATGAAGACACTCAGGCAGCCTATAGGGAGGCGACCCATGTAGTGAGGAACCAAGGCCTCCAGCAACCAGGGGAGTGAACTTGGAGTGGAACTCTCCAGCCCAGGGGACTCTGCAGCCACTGCTGACAGTTTGATGGAAACCTCATGAGAGACCCTGAGCCATAACCACACAACTAAATTGCCCTCAATTCCTACACACTGAAACTAGAGGTATTTGTTTTATTTTTTAATTTATTTTTTAACATACATTTATTTATTTTAATCGAGGTATTTGTTTTAACCCGCTGGATTTTGAGGTAATTTGTTATGCAGTAACAGATGACTGGGCTTCTCAGGTGGCTCCGTGGTAAAGAATCTGACCGCAGTGCGGGAGACACAGGTTTGATCCCTGGGTCAGGAAGATCCCCTGGAGAAGGGAATGGCAACCTGCTCCAGTATTCTTGCCTGGAGAATCCCATGGACAGAGGAGCCTGGAGGGCTACAGTCCATGGGGTCTGAAAGAGGTAGGCATGACTGAGTGACTAACAACAGATGACTAACACACCACATACAGTGAAGTCCTAGCCGTGGACGGCTTACAACAAAGGTAAATGCCTTCAACTTGAAAGGTATTGCCAAACTGTCTCCCAAAGAGTGGTGGCAATTTATAATCACACCAACAAAGCACAAGAGAGTTGGTTTCTTCACACCTCGACATCTCCAGGTATGATCAAACTTAAAACAATTTTACTAAATTAATGGGCAGCACATGGCATCTGGTTGCTTTGATTTGTTTCTTGAATTTCAATTTTTTTTGGACACATGCCATGCATCATCAGAAATGAAAGGAAAAAGATGCATTGCAGAGTTCTAAATGATTTAAAAAATGACAGAGTGAGCCGCCATGCCTCAAGCTCTAAGCCACTACCTTTATTAAAGTTTCTATTAAATTATTAATTTTATAAAATAACCACTGAAATTTGAGTCTGGCAGGATAAGTCAACATCTTGTTTTGACTATTTTCTCAAAAATACTCAGAACATTAAATGATTTCAATAAGAGGCATGACCTTGAACTTTAAAGCTATCAGCCCTAAGTCAGAAGTGATATAAATTCAAATATTAATTCCTTTTAATGTTGCTGAACCAGAAGCTTATAAACAAAAATAGAGTGAGTGATTGGGATCAGATGGGAACTAAATGTCTGTATTTTCCAAAACTATGTAAAAGAAACATCATAATTGTCTCAAGACAAATATGAACTCAACTAATTCCTTATTTGGCTTCAATTCCTGGGGAGAACAAATGGTTCTGGAAAAAAATTCTTATCTTTTATAAAGGCCTATAAAGAAGACTGGAATTCAGTGATGTTTGAGATAAGTAAAAATAATGTTTCTTACCAGGGAAAAGAGCATCTGAAATCACTATAGGTCTCCCACCACCAGCACACTTTAAGTTTCAAGAAAATGTAGACAAGTGTATATTTAGTTATCTTTTACAATAAATATTATTCTTGATGACATTTCACCAAATTATTAAATACATCTATCTGTTTCTATTGCCAGAAATCATAAAAAAACATTTTAAGGAAAAAAAAATCTACTGGTCAACAGTACAGTGGATATACTGTACCAGGGAACCTTTAGAAAGCCTTCCTAAATATTCAGGTATCTGAGAGGGGAAAACCAAGACAAACTGGTTGCAGATCAAATGATCTCTTTATATGTGCAACTCAGAAGGTCCTGAATGGTTATTAAACCAACCAGTTGACTCCTCACCTAGTACATGACAAATAAGTGACAATATAATTTAATTATCATTGCTGCTTATCAGGCTACACTGCTCTGAAGAAGCAAAACCAAAGGATGTGGGTAAAACATGGCTTCCTCTCAGGAGAGGTTCTGGGGCCTGCAGGACTCCCCCCAGTTCTCCTGGCAGGGAAACCCAGGGTGGGTATTAGGGTGCCAAGGTTTTCTCACTGCCCTGCCTTGCCCCAGAGTCACCTCTAATGGGAAGCCTCCTTCCCAGCTGGCCCTGAATCAGGTCTGCTTAGCTCTTCCTGACATGGACCTGGGTTCCTATGACAGGCTGTCCAGCCTTCCCCCCATATACCACCCCCTCTGTCAGCACTCAAGTATGTTCTTCCTGAGGCAAGTGGGGGCTCCCTCCCCAGAAGTGGGCCACTGCCCAGTGGGACCTTGCTCTTTCAGGGACCCTCAGCTCTCTTCTTTGGCTCCTACAGTAAGGCAGATACCATGCTCTCAGTCCTCCATAATTTGGGTGGGAGAACATTCTAATCATAATACACAGTGTCATCCTTAAAGCATTCCTCCCCGATCATAGTCTAAGAGAGTTTCAGTTAAGACTATGGAACTGCAACTCTTTCTTCTCTCTCGGGAAGTTGCAGGAGCTCTTCAGGAACTCGGGGTCCATTACAGCAGACTTGTCTCCTTCTCCCCAAAGCTCTGCTGGATCCTCAGGCAAACATGAAGAACTATCACTCCTGTCCTGTCATTGCTACATGATCCACAGACATGTACTCTGTAGAGATTTTCTAATGGACTCTCTCTGTATAAGCATTATCTGTTACTATACCACAAACTCCATGACTCTGTATGGAGAGGAGATAAGAGCTTCTCCTATGTGAAACGATCTTATCCAATAGCAGCTCAGAATCCTGACCTGATTTTCAGGTAATCATCTACAACTTTCTGCTAATTAAAAGTTACATGTCTTGCTAAAACACTTCCTTCCTCTGTATTACTATCTATCTGTCATTTATGGTTGTACTGGGCCTTCATTTTTGAGTTCGGGCTTTCTCTAGTTGCAGCTAGCGGGAGCTACTCTTCGTTGTGGTGCACACGTCTCTCGTTGCAGGAGCTTCTCTTGTTGAGGAGAGTGAGCTTCAGTAGCTGACGCATGTGGGCTCAGTAGCTGCAGTTCCCGGGCTCTAGAGCACAGGCTCAACAGCTGTCGCCCATTGGCTTAGATGCCCCATGGCATGTGGGATCTTCCTAGACTGGGGATCGAACTCATGTCCCCTCAATTGGTAAGCAAATTCTTAACCACTGCACCATGAGGGAAGTCCCCCTCTGCATCACTATCAATCCAGTACTTTCCCATCGTCTAGTGAACGCTTCTGTGAACTGCGATTGGATTATTTCAGCTACTAGACCCAGAGTTTCTGGGTTTGAATCCAGGTCCGACTTTTACTGGTTACATGACCCCAGGCAAGTTACCTAAGTGCTTAAAATCCTCTTATCTGTAAAGAAGAGCTATTAAAAGGATCTTCTCCATAGTTTGTTATTACTAAAAAATGAGTGAAGGCATGTCACGTGTCTAGAACTGGGCCTGGCACACAGTGTTTGCTCTCGGCATTACTGTATGAACCACCCTGTCCTGCACACACTTCAGCATCCCCACATCTGGGGAGATCTACAGGTGAGATCCTGCAGAAGGGCTGGGGTTCTCACTCCCCCACTTGCCTGGCTCTAAGTGGCTAAGTGGATGAGTTTCCCAACATGTTGTGACAATAACATGCTGACAGACTAAGGATGACTGCACGCAGTGTGGAGAAGGAATTTGCCTGAAAGCAAAAGCAAGAGCACAGTTCAGGCCATTAATCACCCTCATCCCTTCCCCCCCAAGAACATTCAACTTCAGCAAATTCAGCAATTTTTGCAATTAAGAAACTGTAAAAGGATCGCTGGCCACGCGGACATGCCACACCTGACAGTCGCTGCCACGTGGAGTGCTGTTACCCTCCTGCTCGGGCTCTGATGGTTCTGACTTAGTAGCTCTGCACACCAGCCTGTGACCCCTCCCTGGCTTTCAGATTAAACAGAGACGCACTCCTTGACACACCTTTCTCAAAGAGCTCAACCAAGATCATGCACTTCTCACCTGGACTGCCAAGTCTGCTCTGCTTATCACACAAAAGAAAGAAGCCAGGCTCCTGTTTTTTAAAGTTTTAACGAGAATGCCAAGAGCAGTTTAGGCTCTCTGCATCTGCAGCATCATCAGGGGACCATGATGAGATCCTGAAGTAAATATTTAGGGATCTGATATTTTCTTTCTATCATTTCTGCTAGGGTCTGAGCACAAGATCTTTTTTAAAAAATTATTTATTTATTTTTGCTTATGGTGTTCGTTCCTGCTCACAGGCTTTCCTTAGTTGCGGTGAGTGAGGGCTACCCTTCGTTTTGGCGCACAGCCTTCTCATTGGGGTGGTTCTCTTGTTGCAGAGCATCAGCTCTAGGTGCGAGGGCTCAGCAGCGGTGGTGTAAGGGCTCAGCTGCTCCGTGGCATGTGGAATCTTCCCAGATGAGGGGTCGAACCTATGTTGTCCGCAGTGGCAGGTGGATTCTTATCCGCCGTACCACCAGAAGAGTCCTAAGCCTAAGACTGACATCCCTACTGTCACCTGATGGTATCCAGGCAGGCCACCTGTAAATGTCCTAGTCCAGGACCTAAGGGAGGGAAGGCATGATTCTATCTGCTGGGATGAGAAGAGCCGGCCATATGCACAGCAGATCACCAGGTCAAGGCTTATTCCAATGATGATGCAAGCATAATCACTTAGGATGCTTCTTCAGGTTAGCCCTCTAGAGAGCTAGATTTAGGTAAACAAAAACCAAACAGATAAAACTAGTATTTCTGGGAGGTGGGGGTTAAGGATCACATACTAGTTGCAACCGGAAAATGAGGAAAGAGGTGTAATCAATATTTCATCTGCCCTGCTTCTTACACAGGTGGGCAAAGTCAACAATAGACAGGAGGACTTCGGGGATTCCCAACACGCCCACCCACAAGGAGGCAGGATGGCACCGTGGATATAAACAGAGGTTCAGGAGGGCAAACAACATGGATTCAAACCAATTCCTTCACTCACATCTACTTATAATGGCTCTTCAGTAAATCTCTTAGGTTTTCTGTGCCTCAATTTTCTCATGTGCAAGAGGACTGTTATGAAGATTTAATGACATAATTTATGGAATCACTTAGCATACCTGGTGAATAGTAAGCATACAATAAATGTTAGCTATTAGTGGTTTTGGAGCTGGCTTTCAAATAAATGAAGTACTCTTTTTAAAGTTACTTGAAAACTTACAAGTTTACTTTGATACTTCTTTTAAATGGTAAAAAATGATAAATATTTGGGGGGAAAACTGGTATGATGACATTTACATTGTTTGTGGCAATGCCATTCACAAGTTTACAGATCAAAAACTTACCATTTCATCTCCAAATTATAGGACTTCCGAACTACAAAACAGAACTTTATAGCAAAATAAATTTTTCCCCAAACTAGATTCCAAGTTTCTATAACTTATTATACTGAAAACTGCCAGACACAAGGATATACTGTAAGTCTGTCAATTTCTTTTAAAACTGTGGTATATGTTATACCCTAAAAATTATGTTAAGATGAGAGTTTAGGAACTGGCATTTACTTAAAATATTGTTATTATTATGAAAAGACAACTAAATTGACAGTAATTTGAGCACTACTTTTGAGTATTTGTGTAAAAGCTTTTACAAGAAACAAAAAGATGTGTGCATTATACACTGAATTTCTTTGGCACTTATTAACAATAATGCATTTCTGTTTAATGACTTTCATGAACAGAGCTGTAACTGACCCCCACTCCCATTGCTTGTCATCCACAGGCAGGGCATTTTAATTTCTGTTTGTATCAGCCAGGAGGTTGTGTTGTAGTAACAAACATCCCCTAAACTCAGTGGCTCATAAGCAAAGTTTCTTTCCTACTCATGCTACATGCCCATCACAGGTCAGCAGGGAAGCTGTTCCACGTCACCATGTCAGGTCTTCACTCAGGGATGCAGATACAAAGAGATCAGTAGGCAAGAACTTTCCTGGTCACCATGGCAGGCAGAATGAAATATGTAGAATTCGACACTGGCTTTTAAAGTATTCCCTTAAACACGACACAAGGCTTATCTATTCACATTCCATCAGGAAAAGCAAGTCTCATGGTCCCATGGGCAAAGAATGGACTCAGAGTGGGTAGATTTAGTGAACACCCTCAGTGTTAAATATACACACTGTTAAAGGGACCTATGCAGGATCCTTTCACTTTTAAGGGTTAAGCACACAGCTGTGGCTAATTCAAACATCAGTCATAACATAAGTCAGCTCTTTTGCAATGCCACCTTGCTCTACACAGTCATATCCTGGGCTGTGCAGGGGAGGGAATTAATTTGTATCCAACAGAAACTAACTTGATTCTGCCTTCTAAGCGGAAACAAAACTTTGATCTGAAAGTAGTAAGAAGAAATTAAGATCTTGGTTAATTTGTTTCTTGTTAAACGATAAGGTAAGTATTGTTGTTGTTTAACCACTAAGTTGTATCCAATTCTTTTGCAATCCTATGGACCATATCCCACCAGGCTCCTCTGTCCATGGGATTTCCCAGGCAAGAATACTGGAGTGGGTTGC